>JARHVA010007084.1:285000-761782 GCA_037957365.1 Torreya grandis
ATTTCTTGTAGTTTTGATTGAGAAATTAATGATGGGGAGTCATCTCCATCCACATCTATCCACACTTCAAATAATATGTTTCTCTACCTGATTCATCCACTTTTGGTCCTCTTTAGGCTAGGAAAACACTATAGGTATAGGCATATGGGTTAGGGATCCTTTATATGATAGGTAAACATGTTCAAATTTTTAGAGTGGTACACATGCTTTATATTCATATGCATTAGATCCACAGATGTTTCAAGAGGCATCGAGTATTATCAAGTGGGATTCTACCATGAATGAGGACTATAAATCCTTAATTTGGAATCATAATTGGAATTTGACACTTATTCCTAAGGGAAGAAAAATGGCTTAATGAATATGGATATATAAAACCAAGTATGTAATATATGAGTCTATTGATAATTTCAAGGCAAGGTTGGTCGTAATAAGTTTTTCAAAGGTGCTTAATATTGACTACACCAAAACCTTTATATAGTTTCCAAAATTAACTCTATCAGACTTACACTTATTATTTCCACAACCAAACATTGGGATGTTCATCAGATGTATGTTAAAAGTGCCTTTCTTCATGGTGACCTTAAGGAGGATATTTACATATAAAAAACACCAAGACTTATCGAGGATTCTTAATTTATGTGCAAAGTTTATAAATCCATTTGTGGCCTCAAAAATGTCCCTCAAGATAGGTATGACAAGATGGATTCCTTCATTTTCTATGTAGGGTTCACTTCATTCCATTCATATTCGAATGTCTATCTCTTATGGTAGGATGATTTACTTTTGATTATGGTTCTATATGTTTATGAAATTTTGATCATTGGGAGTTCTTCCTCATCCATTACAATAATGAAAGAGGCTATTTAGGACATATTTTACATGAAATAATTGGGATTCTTATATTAATTATTTGGGATCCATATTTCTTAGTCTAACTCAAGAATCACTCTTGCATAGCCTACATATGCTCCCAATCTACTTGGTTGATTTCATATGGTTGATTATAAGCTAATTTTGAATCCCTTTCCATCTAGAGTCAAGATTGAGTTAGATTATGCTTCAAATTTGGTTAATGTTACCTTGTATTAAAAACTTGTAAGTAACCTTATATACTTAACACATTCTAGACCTAACATGTCATATACAGTGGGACTAGTCTCCAGATTCATGCAAGAACCCCATGAGATGCACTAGAAATTAGCTAAGAGGATATTGCACTACATTCAGGTTACACATATATTTAATATTTTTTATAGAGATGTAATTGACTTAAACTTGATTTGCTATACTAAATCATACTTGGATTGCGATATTCAAAATTATAAGTCCACTTCAGGTTACCATTTCTCCATTGGTTTAGGTTTGATTAGTTGGTCAAGAAAGAAGCAAAATGATATTGATTTATCATATACTGAGGTATAATGTAAAGGGAATGCAAATTATAACATTAATTTTATCAATATTTAGGGTATCTTCATATAGTTTTTTTATCTATTTTATATGACCTATAGTTATGTATTAGGATAAGTAGAGTATTATTTAAATTTATAGGAATCTAGTCTAGAATAAATGAACCAAACACAGATATTCACATGTAATTCATGTGATATCTCATTCATGGGTAAATTATTTATCTAATATATTTACAAATGATAAATTAACTACATACATCTTCACCAAACCTTTCATAGAGAACACATATATTCACTTACATGCTATTCTTGAGGTTTGAGATACTAAAAAATCATCTTTATGTATCTAAAATTTTCAAGGGGGGAGAGGAGAGATTTTTTCCCTATATATTTTCTTCTTTCCTCTACTTTATGAGATATTGCTTTGTACATGGGTACCTCATGAACACTTATTATCGGGACCCATTTATTTTACCCACCTAAGTTGTGATTATAGGGGGTGTCAAAGTGGGGGCTTATTATTTTCCCATATTTATTATGGGATTTTTTTTCCTCACTTGGATTTTTCCTAATTTCATTGATAATATTACTTAGGTGTACTTGGAGTTATAGTTTGACTGGAGGAATAGGAAATAACTCCCTTGACTAGCTATTCTAGGAATGGGAGTTACTCTTTCATTCTTGCCTCTTTGACAAATTTTAGTGGAGCATTTTAGGGAGGAGTTACACATGCACTCTCCTATATGTACATATAATATTTTTGAGCTTTGAATAATGGAATATTAGTTTTTTCCTACTTTTTTGTGCAATTGTTCTTACTTGTGTTTCACTCACTTTTAACATTTTAATTCATTTGCTTATCTCATGATTTATAATATGAACATGTACTTGATATATATGATCTTAGATAATTATCTTGATAGAATGAATCACTTGAGTGGTATAAATACATTTAGTTTTATATCCCTCCTCAGAGTATTAGATATGTAGGTTTTATTAATCACTGGAGTGACTAGGTGATGATAAACCCAATTATACTCCTCTTTTTTATTCTCATAGGTCATTCAATAATTACATGCCTTACAAGGGTTTTCAACTTCAAGATGTTATCTAGACATATGACATGCATATTTAAAGATAAAATCAATGCACACATGCTTATTTTCCACTATCATGTATGATTATGCCTCAAAATATTATTTATTAAAAAGGAAAAAATATACAAACATAGATGAAAACAACTAATGATTATTCCTCTATCCAATATTCATGTCTTTATGCAAGCTTAGATCTATATTATGGGAGGATTATAGGTTTGATCATTTTTTATTATTTTTGCATTAAATCAGTTGCCACAATCAACCAAATAGATCAAAAAGTTAGGTTAATACTTAAATTACATAGTTTAGCTTTGTTTTTCATCATTTAATTTTGTTTATTTCATTAATTCACCTTAAATTTATTATTTAAAATTTCATTTACCTCACCCTACATTATTTTTTTCCATTTATCCTAGTGAGGGTTAACTTCATTATTAATTCAACTCATGATAAAACATTTGGTGAACATTCATTGTTCGAACATTTTCCAACCCTAGGTATTACTTAGGGTTTCAACCTTCTAAGGTTTTCAAATATTTGATCATTTTATTTTTTGTGTTATAGTTTTATAATATTACTTATTTCCTTATTTTTAACATTGTATTTGGTTATTTTTGTTTTATCTAAACAAATATAGGTATATGGGACAGAATAAAAACATGATTAATTTTTTAAAAATCAAACATAACATTTGAACAAATATAATCACACATTGAAAATGTCATATATATTACTCAAAATCCCTCCCACATGATAATGGATCCTCATTGATTTAATATTTAATTATAAATCTTACCTTTTACAACTAGGAGACAAAGGGCATGCATGACACCTTGCATTACTCCTCCTAGGATTCAAGGTACTAATAGTTACCATCCTACTCCCAATATTTTCCCATGACTTATATTAGTTTCAAAGGTTAGGGATATTAGTAAATTATGAGGCTAGCCACCATGTCATGGGGATAGTTAAAATTTTCCTCCTCCACCCCTTTCTCCTCCCATAACACAAGAAAATCAGCCAAAGGAATATTATATTAGATACCAATTAAAAAATACCCCAAGAAAAATTTCAATTTTAGATTTATAAAATATCTCATTATTTTATAAATACATTCTTTATACATAATTAAGGGATAATATTTTTATTAATGATATAAAACTTGTTTCTTTTTATTCAGTCATTAATGCTTTTAAGGATATAGAAACAATAATCACTTTTGAAAATAAGGAATTTACAACACAAGATATAATCTCACAAAATATCCCATTGTTCATTAAAGTAATATCACAACATAAAGGTATTAAGAGAGCATTGGTTGATGCAATATCTTTAATGAAGATTTGTGTTGTTACTTCCTTATAATAATTCGTCATTGACATTGGTAACCTTTAAAAAAAAATTAAACTATCAAAATATTTGATAGTGCTTCAAAAAAAAGTTCTTAGATTTATCTCCTTAGACATAACAATGGGACCAAAAAAAATATTTACTCTATTTGATGTTGTGCCTAATCAATTACATTAAACTTTGCTATTAATGAGACCTTGGATACACATGATGGTGGATGTACCTTATAATTGTCACAAAATCTTAAAATTAATGAACGAAAGATACTCTTGTGAATTATCTTTGAATGATATACCATTATAATATTATTATATTCAACCATGTAAATCACAATTAGATAATCTGAACATTATTCCACCTCAAATTATTCCTTGGGGTAAATAAATTCACATATGAAATTGAAGAATAAAGTATGACAAAAAAATAAATCCAAAATAATTTTACAAGGATCAATAATAACTATATCACACAAAAATAACTTGAGAAATCAAAAATCAAAAATACTAATGGTGCGAAATGAAGTTCATAAATTACAAGCAACAAAAGAAATATTTCAAAAAAAAAAAGACCAAAATTTATAAATACAAACATTAAAAATAGAAAACATTGAGGAGGTTAAGGTACAAAATAACAAATAAAACCATAAGTAGAACATGAAACATTCACCAAGAAAAATAAGATACATAAAATCACCAAATAAGTTATACCCAATCTTCCAGTGTTGGTTACTTAAGAAATACGTGATGGACATGTTTTTGATTGTCATATTGATGAGGATGAAACTAACATGACTAATATGATAGATGATGAAATAAATAATTTAAATATTAATCCCTTAGATAGCTATTTATCACATACTTTTTTTACACCTATTTCCCTAGGTGTTTATCAACATGAATCAAAGTTAATTATTTTAATTTAATCAAATTCAAAAGGTAAAAAAAATTGGGTATGCCTAAAGAGGAAAATGCAAATAATTATAACAATTATAGTTATTATATATTACTTATTTTTTAGTCTATCAACAGTGTATAAATATCAGATGATAACGTTTCACAATCATTACAAGTAAAATCACACTAAGATATAGATACAATACTCTTACAATTCATTTTGAAAATAATCTTATAACATTACCCACTACTCGACATCAATCAATAACATGAATTTTACATAAATACATAAGATAATTTTATGTTTATCATAGAATAACAAGAAATGATAAAAAAAATTGTAAGATATTAAAAGAAATAATTCAAAAGTAAAAATATGATGGCCTTATTAAAATACTCTATGATTAAAAAAATTCATATACCATAGATTTTCAAAAAATATCACCTAAACTTGCATTAAGAAAAAAGTGTATTATAAAAAGTAATTAAAGAATCAAAATATACATGTAAGGATATTATTTTAATAATAATAATTTGATATGAATATATTTAAATATAGTCCAAATATGATATGTGGCATAGGTCTAGAAAGATCGTGCACAAGGACTGTATGTAATGCCATCGAAGTAGATATTTTAGAACAATGACATTGAACATTCTATGAAATAATGTCCATGGGAAAAGTAAATATTGGCTCAACAAATCATAAAATTGAATAAGAGACTATAGATGAAGCACATGGATTTGTAGAATAAATATATACAAGAAGATATTAGTCATCAATTCTCTCAATAAGTGTAATCTCATTGAAGCCAAAATATTTATTTTAAGTGAAAATTTGTGCTGACTCTAGAAGATAAATTTTTTATATAATAATGAATTTATAATATACAATAAGATAGCTAAGGTATATTATAATCTTATCTTGTAGTGGTGACTAAATAGAAGGAAGAACACTGTCCATCAAGAATGTGTCATCACAATAAATAGAAGTAGGAGGAGAGAGTCCAATAGTATCCAATGAAATAATAAGAAGATGAGGATGAGTGATATAAATATCGATAGGATCTCCACAGAGAGACTAAATAATGTTAAAAGTAGTGTAGGGAAACTATGTATACTCCACTAGGTAACAAATATCCATTGAAACCTACAATAGTAAGGGACCAAGAACCTTGTCACAAGTGTTATCCCACTTATTTTACATATGTAAGGAACCAGGGGAAGGAATATATTCATATAAAATGGAGTCAAATTCTTTTTTTTTGGCAAGGGTTCTGTATATGCATGCTAATAAGAATAGTTTATCTTCCTAAGAAAAAGTTCTGGTGTAGAATAAACTCTCCTTATCTGTTGATATCTCTCAAGTAGATTCAACATGATTGAGAGTAGGGACACCAAGGAATTATAAATAAAAAACTACATAATGAAACCAATAATGAACTCATTAATGCATACTCAATGTGAGGACATCAAGTTTAGTTGAAAATGCATCCAAGAATGAACAATATGTTCAAGGAGTCAATAAGTAATAATGCATGCTCTATAGATAGACTTCAAACTAAGCCAAAAATGAGTCCACACAAGTGAGACAAATCAGTGCATAATGATACCAAAGTGACGTCAAAATTCATGGAAAAATGAACAAGAAAAGAGAGGAAGGAGAATAAAGTTTGGTTTTCTTGTGAGGGAGTTGGCCACCTACCAAACCAAACATCACCATTTGTCTCTAATTGGTGAGAAAACAAAGGTATATGACCAAGTAAAATAAAATATTATAATATCTCCCAAAGTTTCTCTCTACAATAATAATATTATTTTTATTTTTAAAAAAAAAAAAAAATCCCAATAGATTATTTTTAATAAAAAATGATGATTCCCCCATAATAATGCTTCCCACCATAACCAAATATCCCCATAATAGTATTTCTAATTGTAATCAAATCATCACCCACTTTATTTGATAAAATCCACCTTGTGATACACTAAATGATTTCCACCGTAGGTGATTTAATTTATCGCCCACTCATAACTTTTTTTTAAAATATTATTTTAACAAATTAATAATGTCATCTAATAATTTAATAATTTCATGAAATTGAAATTAAAGTATATTTTTAAATCAAAAACCACATTTTTTAATTTAGGAAGTTATTTTTAGAAAACCATGAATTGCCAATAAAGTTGGTTTTGAGAAAAATAACTTTTACTAGTGGTGAGGGAGGGAGAGGGATGGTGGTGGAGTAGAAGAACATTGACCAAGTAGTGAGAAGTGGTGATTTATAGGGTAGCATGTAATGACATGGATATCAAAATAAGTCATGATCTATTAGAGGCATCATGCAAGGAGGGTCATGTGGAAGGAATGGTAGTCTTGTATGATGGGATTGTAGGTGGAGAACACAAGAAAAACCACCAGAATAATCCACACTTTCAATTGATGAAAACCACTAAACAAATGAAATAATTTGGTAAGACTAAAACATGCACCCTGTAACTAGTAGAAATTAATAAATTATAATGACATAAAGGAATTTGAAAATGCACCATGTGATTAGATCTAATGGATGCTTGAATATGAGGAAACAAGGCTTGAAGTTGAAACTCATGGCCAAGTTACTTGAAACATTAGTCTTAGGTTCCTTGAAAACTAATTATGAAACCAAAAACATCATGTTGAGTGTGGACTATTGAATTGGGACATAAGACAAGTCATAATGTCATTGAAGACCTTTTGAGCCCATGAAAGTGCTCTCCATGTAAAGGGACAAGAGTTAGAGATGAAAACATTTTATCTTCCTCATAGATCTGCATAAAACAATCCTTAAACAACCAATACAAACTCATGAAATTTTCAATGGAAGTGTTGTATGGTAGTTACATTTCCAATGAGAGAATAATATTTAAGATGAACACATAGATATACAAGTGTTTCTCATAATTTACAAACTCAAATATCTTATTCAATATTTCAAACTATTACAACAAAAGAAAATAATGGTGTTCATTACTAGAACCTCTTCTATGATCCCATGAAAGATTCATCCATTGATGAGAATGTCAAAGACCAAAGGATAGTTTATTGAACACATGATTTCTACTAAAGATTGAAATCAAGATAAAAGTAGTAACCAAACACTATGTATTTATAAATATCCTTGCATTCCATTATGACTATGTGAATAGGTACATATATAGGTAGAAGATAGTTTTTACCCAACCATACTATTCATGTGGGACTAACTTCCATAGAATATGTGGAAGAAAGGAATAAATCCAACATCCTTATACATGTGGGATAAACTTACCTAATATACACAAAAATCACGCACCTAAGCAAGATAAACAAAAGTGTAGGAAAAATATACATACCAAAAAAATAATGCAAAATGTGGAAGAAAACATGTCATGAACAATTTTAAAAAAAATCCTCAAATAAATGTAATCACACAATGCACAACCTTCCAAAGAAACCACATTTCCATTTAATCTCTTAGATGGAAAAAGTGGGGAGTTCAAAGAATCCAAAAAAACATTTAAAAAAAAATGTTCTTCCCACTATTTTTTTTTATACAAGACATCATTAGAGTAATTTATTGTTAATAAAGCTTATTGTTTTAAATTTTAATTATTTTTAATAATTTAATTTTAGGAAATAAAGACATAATTTAATCTTCATAGAGATATAATTAAATTTTATTCTTATTTTGGTGACTCACATCCATTTTATTTCTTTTTTTATTTTAGTTCTACTATATATATTAGGGGTTACAAATAAAATACAACAAACCATCAATACCAATATCCTATTAAACAAAAACATTTCATCATATTGGCCAGTTGAAGGATAATAACATCTTGTTTCCTCGATCATGCCATAAAGTCTTAAATATGATTGATATTATGGTAAATATAATATGTATTATATTTCAAGGATAAATTGTTGGTTTTATTTAAAAATAAGGTTTTTTTACGATAGAAATGAGACCAAGCCACCACACAATGTTTCACCAAGATATTAGAATTTTTTTGTCCATTCCAAAATTAATGCCTTATTTAAATTCTGTTACTTACTAACATGGCTTGTGTAATGTTCTAAGATAAACTAAAATATTCAAAAAATGCAAATATTAATCAAGGGTTAATTTATAATGAATATCAATTAACTAACCCTAAGCATTCCTAATTATATTGTATTCCTTTCATCTTTCCACATCAATTTAAAAAATGGGTTTTACAAGTTTTATGGTGCTTATGGAGGATGGTAGATTAATTCAAACACTTAAATTTAATCATAAGCGATTGACAATGTTTTAATATTTCCATCCTTATGTTAATTGGTTCATTCACCATTATATTAATTATATAATCACTATTTTAATCATTGTCCTATAATTACTCAGAACATCATTTAGACATACTTGTTTTGATTAAAAAATCATGTTAACTATATCCTAACCACATTTTGTCCTTCTATGACAAGGTTAAACTATGTAAATAGGTTTGAAGAGTGGCCTTGTCTCTTAGTGTGGCTTTGTCCCTCATGTTCCAATGATAATTATTTTAATTTGATATGTTTCATATCAACCCTCACACAATTTTAACAAGGTCAATTATCAAAAAAAATTCAAAGATTACTCTATAATCACACCAAGTCCTCCCCAAACACATATATCTATCACTTGTAAATTCTAATACACACTAACCAAAAAAACATTTTTATTTCTAATTTCAATTCTGATACATTATAACATCCATAAGCTAAGTTTGAAGTCATTTTATTATAGGTTAAGGGCACTCATTTTCAATCATTCAAAGTGATATATCTAGTTTCATTTTTATAGTAGAGTAAATATTCACACAATCACTCTATGAGGGAGAAAAATATCACTTGAGGCCCATTTTCGTTATGTAGGAAGCACTCAAATTACATGAGGTTTTATAAGGATATATCAGTAATGTCCCTAACCCTATTCCCCCATTTTACATTAGATCTATATTTGATTTATGTACATGAGATAGGGTTTTTATTTTTCAAGTATTTTGTATAGGAAAATGACACATACATACATTAAACTCCCATAGATAACTATCTAAATCATAAAATCAATTTTACTCTCATCTAGGATGTTGTTGTAGTTAACAAACAATATGGTAGTACATATTTGTCTTCCTCATTCAGTCTTATCCCATCACAATTTGAATTCTTATTTTTAGTTTTGACATAGTTCATAGGTTTTTCTCAATTGGTTTCCATCCATAGTAAATCTACATAGTCAACAATAAATCAAATCCAAGCTAGGTTTGCATATATTTTTATTAATTTACTATTTATATATTATTTAAAAATCTACAGATTAATGTATTTCATTTTTAGATATATATATATATATATATATAATTTTTCAATATTTTATTCATTCTTAGAATTTCATTTCAAAATAAAAGATAACATTAAACATTATCACGAATGTATATTTTATTTAGATCATTGTCTATTGTTTACTTGATTTTTGTCCTAGGATTTCATACAATTTTTTGTAAATTCTCGAGACTAAAAGAAAAAATCCTTAAACCCTAGATATAAATATAAAACCACGAGTTAATATTATTTGACCTTAGATTTAATCCAACACTGAATAAAATTGTCTTATCACCTTGGATAAAATTTGACACTTATGTTATTTATTTTAACATTGGGTTTAATTTTTTGATTTCTATAAAAAATCTTTCAATTTTATTTCCTAATTGCTGAATTATTATTTTTAGAAATTATGTTCTAATAATTTTAAATCTACTTAGTGATTGTCATTTTGGGCTAGTAGTTGTATGTTTTACTAACTCTATGGTGTGAGGGGTACTACATCAATACTTAAGACATTATACAACACTAAACATGGAGTTTGGTTTTCACGTACCTCAAGGGATATTATAAACACCTAGGATCCTTTTTTATACTATAGTAAGCCTATTTTAGCCATTTGATTTGTTGTGCACATTTATTAGTCCATAATATGACTCATCATAGATAAGTAATAACCTCTTTTTCCCCATCAATCATTCCTTGAAGTGGATTTAAATGTTAATTATATAAATGAAATGATTTAAATTAGAACATGGGATAGTTATCTTAATTATTATTTGAAATTCATTATTAGTCATTTAGTTGATAGATTTAAAAAATATATGTGGAAAAAGATGATAATTTTGTATGTATAGGACATAATAATGTACTAAATGAAAATAAGTATGCTGTGGTCATCAAAACTATCTACTGAGAGTTAGTTTTTAATACATAACTAAAGACTATGTTGTTAGAGGCTCCATATAGCACATTTCTAGAGATAAACAAAGTAGCTCTATAGGTCCCCAGTCTATTTCTCCACAGCTTAAGGCATAGTTCCATAGGTCACTAGAATGGCTCAAGAGGCCACCATAATAACTTTAGAGGTGTTAATAAAACTATATACCAACTCTCGAGATATATAATAGTTCCAAAAATGGTTCTTAACTATTTTTGGATTAATTTTATATATGCTAAATATATATATATATATATATATATATATATATTTCAAAAAATTGCTATTATTATAAATATCAGAGGCATTTATAGTATTCCTCAAAGTGGTTATAAACACTCTAGCTTTTCAATATTAGAGGATGGGTCAACAACCATAACCATCAAAATTTTATACCATATTCTCAATAATGAAATAAAATATTATGAAAACCCCAATATTTATCACTCTCCACCTTTCCATCCTAACAAAGTGGAGAATGACATTATTTTGTAATAATATAGATCTTGGTTAGAATTATATTTATTATATTGTTATTCTAGTTTTGGAAAGCTTTTGTAAATTTTGTAGTATAAATAAAATGACAATATTGATAGAAGTGAGAGAGAATAATTTTGAAAAGAATAACATATTATGAAACAACCACAATTTTTTTTTGAATTTGAATATCAAGTACATATTTGGATGCATAATGAACCCAAAACTTACTTGCTGAAGCAAGTGATATTCACTTAGCATACTCATGTACATGCAAAAAAAAAAAGGTTAAAATTAGCATTTAATGACATCATTGGGTCAAATAAGCCCACAAAATGCAAACCAATAGAACATTGTCCTAATTTAAAATCAAGAATAATATCCATCATGATAAACTCACATAGCAACTAGCTATTAGTTTGAGTACATATGGATTCTACTAGGAATCATAAGCATCCAACAAAATATAATTTACATGAAGATATTTTCAATTAATTTAACAACATGCTTGTCACAACCTAGGATAATTGATCAAATGAACAAATGGGGTTAATTCATAATTTAACCAATAATGATATAATAATAGCCATTCATAGAATCAATATAAATGATTCCATATTGGAAAACAACCAATATAAAATAATACATAAATGGAAATCAAACACCCCATAGTACATGGTTTCCAAACACATATATTCCATAATATTGATCGTATTCGATCAACCCTTGGTTCCATGAAGGGAGGTATGTTAATCAATTAAAATTTCTTTCTTACAATAGTATGTTTTCAACCATACCTATAATCAAAGTTTATTATGAACATGCAATATATGAGGCATAATATTATCCAAAATCAAGGATTTTGGTAAAGAAGTAATCCCAACTCCATTCAACATCATACTAGGTAAATTCGACAAGAAGGGGTAACACACTTCACCTATGTAAAATTATATTTTATTTGAGCATACAACAGTTCTAAAAGAACTAGCTTATAGAACTATACAAGGGTCAAATTTTCCACATGAGTCAAATGCCCCTACCCAAATTGGCATTAGTAATGTCGTACTTACTAGGAAAATTCTAGATAATAGGGAATAACAATACACATACATATCTCAATAGAGTGATATTTAATCTATACCTTTTTAACCATATCATTTATATAAGCATATAAGCAAGGGAAGGTATCATATAATATTGCCTTTTTATTCACATTATAGATGGTTTTTAGGATTAATTTATTCATCCATGAATTGGCAATTTATTCCCATTTAAAATGTACATACTCATGTAATACCACATACAAGGTGGAACACCCAAAGATTCTCTCTACTACATACTCAAATTGAAAACCAACAAGTAGTTATATATTCTCATGTTAGATCAAGAGTAATTCCTATGTGTATAAAAAGGAAATGATCATATTCATATGTATCCAAAGAAATAATTATATAACTCCCAATAGTTATCATTCAATTTAATATTCCAACTTACTATTAATCCTATCCAACATACTCAAGCATGTCTAACACAAAATTAATCAATCTCATTTACCTACATAATCTCTACACCAATCATTACTAGAATGGTTCAAATAAAGAGCATATAAAATAGTTTTATAAGACTACATAAGGAATAACTTCCACTCTAAAAGGGGTACAACATCAATACCATATGATCCATGATGAAAATGCAAGGCAATACACTAACATGAAATTAACAATAGATAAACAACTATCAATCCAATATAAAACTCAAGTATGCCTAAACACCATAATAAATAATCTATTTTGCCTTTACAATTATTGACTCAAAGTACCATGATTATACATTTATATAGAATACATATGAAAACTCCATAAGTTTATATAAGTAAGAACTTCCACATTAAATCATGCATACATCATTACCATATATTCTCCATAATGAATATAACAAGGCAATTTAACAATGTAGCAATAGTATTGGAAATCAACTATCCTTTCAAGGATAACCAAAGCATAAATCTCAAGTATGCGTAAACACAAGATAGGTAAAATATTTTCCTAAGTAAATCACTACTCAAGTTACCATGACAATTTATATCAAGTGAACATAATGAAGATTTATAAGATGTAACAATTAAATATTACTACACTACGTATGTTAAAACTAGTACAAGTTTTTACCACAAGGATGATTAGAAATGAAGTATAATAATAAAGAATAAATCATGATAAAAATATGGTGTATCACCATGGCATTGACAATGAATAACTGATTAACAATTTAAGATAAAACCCAAACATATATATAACTAATTTAGATTTAGAAGTGGAAGGTAAATACCCACATATTACCACACATTCATCATTATATCTTGTACATCATATTTCTAAAGGATCCCTATCCATAAACAATGTTAGAATACCAAAAAACCAAATGAAGTAAACCAAAAACCAATGAAGTAATTGCAATTGCATCTACTACTCATGTTTCATAGAAACATTATGACATCATGTGCTAAGAAGGAACACAAAACATGTAATAAAGCATTGCTAGTCACATCATACCTATCCACAAAGTCATCTAAAAATGAAGCAGTTGGAAATAAAATATACAAACCCTCCCAACCAGCCCTATGAGTCCAAACATCGGTGGCCCTTACCACCCCAACCATTAGCTAAATTGTGGTTTCAACAAATAGGGTCAAGGAAGAAGTTCTGAGCAAGTTGGATTCCAAACCAAAGGATATCACAATAACATGACATACATCCACAAAGGCATGAACACCATCAAAGTTACACTCCATGAAATCAAAGGAAAAAAGGATAACATATAACTCAATATATATACATAACCCCAGTCAAGATCTTATAATAAAACCAACCACATGTGATAAATAAGCAACTCAGCCATAAAACTTTTCCAAGGTAACAATCCCATACAATAATGAAACAAAAAACTAGAAACAATTTGGTATTTTAAAATAGTCTAATAATGGTAGTGGTGGTTCCATAAAAAATACATATAATGAATTGATTAGGTTCCATTAATTTATATAATGGATTCAGTGGATCATCATTAGGTCTCTAAATCTCATATGATCCCCAAAAATTAAAATTCAGGTCAAGGAGATTGAAAGGAACAATAGGCCTTTTAAATATGTTTAACTAAAAATAAAAAACCCTCAATCCAAATAGAGTTTTGATCTAATTCTCAAATTTTGGTAATACATAAGCATAAAAGATTTTTATTAAATCCCAATGGAATTTACTCATTTGAATTAACACAAAGAGGGTTCTAATCAAAATCATACACGGATAAATTCCACCAAATTGACTTATACAATGAACCACCATAATCAATTTTTAAGAGGAATAAGCTAATTTAAATTGTCTATGTCACCATGGATTCAACTTAAATCAAAAGTAAGGGGATTTATGAACATTCAATGCCCATTCATATGGACAAAAAATGTGCCATTTATAACTAAAGCATGGCCAAGCCAAGTAAAACATGAGATAAATAAAAAATTCAAAGATACATCATTCCCCAAATAGGATCAGCTCCTATAATGAATTTAAGACTTGAATTGACTTACTCCATTGGAAGATTTATTAAATATATATCAACATCTTTTATACTACCATATGCTTGGCTAGAAACTCACAAATCAAATGATTCAAAATGAAAGGATACATATATATAAAATAACATCAATCAAAAATCTTGCCTTAAAAATATTTATTTCCCCATATCGATTTACCATAATGGAAGAATAAATAAAATATAACCACCATAATATTATGCCCCTATGGTGGTATAGAGACCCAATTCAATTTAATTAAAAATGTGTGTGTGTGTGTGTGTGTGTGTGTGTATAATAATAATAATAATAATAATAATAATAATAATAATAATAATAATAATAATAATAATAATAATAATAATAATAATAATAATAATAATAATAATAATAATAATAGTTGTTTAAAATTTATTTTAAGGTGAAAATACCCATGGTAAAATTACATAGAATCCAAGACCATCATTAAAAACCAAACTTAGTTCTGTAACTTGGAGACCCAAACAAATTTTTAGTTTAATTTCTAAAAGCATAAAAATGGTTCATGAGATTTACTAAAACCTTAACCAGCACTCATTAAATAGAGTAGCGACCCACCAAGTTATATGTAGTCCATAAAGAATGTAAAGGAATATGAAATACAACAATCTATATGCATGACATCCATGGAAGAGAGGGTTTAACATTATCCATAACCACTTAGCCAAGCTAAATGTAGTAGTAGGTTTCAAAAGGCCAAGTCGTGGCATATGCACAAAGAAATTGATATACATAACCATTAATTTAAAATGCTTACTAGGTAAGAGTATAACAAAATTGACATGTGTGAAAAACCAATATATTATAGTGGCAAGTATTATGATGTGATTCTCTTCTAGCCAGTTCATATGTCAATTAATAATGACAACAATATAAATTAATATCAATATTAGTCAAATTCATTCGTGAGATAACTAATTTCAAGTAGGGAGTATCTTACTATATTTATTCAAGGAAGAGGAGTATAAATTGGATTAGATATTACATCCTCCATTTTAGTGGAAAAATAGGCTTCACTCCAATGCCTCCTATTTTCCCTTCTCCATGCCTATTCTCTTCCCTACATTTTTTCTTACTCCATGCGCATGTGTTTTCTTTCCTCCCCCTTTGCCTATGTTTTCCTTCCTTTTTTTCCCAATACATCCCATCCTTTTCTTCTCTCCTTGTCATTCTCATCCTTTTTTCCTAACTTCTTCCATATGCATCCCTCACCTACTTCTCTCCCCTTCAACATGATCTCCCTATCATACACCATACTCCCTTCAATTTCATAATGAATGTGGAGAGAGAAAGTATTATCTCTCTCCCAAAGTCATTGACCAATTCTTAGGTGGCCTCCATAAATAAATCAAAATGCTTGGTCAATGGTCATTAATCACCTCTTTTCAAATACGGGCCAATAAAATATTAAACATAGTTAATAACAGTTTAAAAAATAAGATACATATTATTTAAAATGCCAATTGAATGTATAAAAACCATAAATTAATAATGAAAAATAACAATAATTAAAATAATAAAATTAGATATTATTTTAATGTTATCAAATGTTTAAAGGTCACAATAACCAATTAACCGACCCAATAATTAATTATAGGGTCAGGTATGAAATAGATCACATGGAAGGGGTGTCATAGGGAGGTAGGTCTAGGTAGGTCTCTTAGGGAGTTTGAGATAAGTGAGGGTGGGTCAAGTGGAGCCATAGAGGTAAAGAGTATATAGAGGAGAGAGAAGATGGAAACACCAAGCAACATGTAGGGATAACAATAATATAATAAGATGCAAAAAGAAAAAAAGTGATAAGGCATAATGAAATATGACTTCATGAATGACTAAAAACTATATAAATGAAAAATATCATTTTCTAAATGCATGTAATAAACCAAGAATACTAGGTTACCTATATAAACTCATCTAACTACTTAGAACCACTCTACTACCCCAAAGTCAATGCTAGCATCTAGACTAGCTCATGGTCAGTACTTGCAATCATCAAGTGTATCCATCAATAGTATCTAATCCAAAAATAGATAAAATGATAAATTATTAATTAGATGTAATTGAATATCAAATACATCAAATAATCCATACATCACTAATACAAAACTATAAACATGATGAATACATCAATTTATAGGCAAATATCATAGCATCATGATCCATTAACATAACACAACTAAGTAAGGGAGTGAAAAAATCAACTATAAATATGATAATATTAATGATTAATAGACAAACATCTGATATATCAATAGTTAAGCAATCATGCATGGGTATGCAAGGGTGGATTGTGACATCCTCCCCCTCTTAGAAAGGAGCCATCCTAGCAACCATATCAACAACCGAGAACTCGACTATCCTTGAGGAATTAATAACTCTTTATAGAAATATTTCATCTACTCACCATAAAATTAATTAGAAAGACATTAGCTTAAATAATAGTAAAACAAGAGGATGCAATACATCATCCAAGTAAAAATACGTTTGTTGTTCCTAACATAAATGATAATTACAACCATGTAATTCCTTTATTCAAGCCATAATAAAAATTTATTATCATCTTACCTGTCATTTTACAACACTAGAAGAATAATAGGGAGCTAACACAAGTCACATAGTAATAATGTCTAAACACATACCTCAACTCAGGGTATAGTTCCATATTTAAGATTCACAAGTCATTTATTAACAACCAAAATGGATAATCACAACCTTGGTGAAAGGGTTTAATATCCCCAAATCTATTATTATTTATAAAAAAGAACCAATAGTATACTACCATTAACATAGTTCTAAGAAAATATTGAAATTCAGCCACTCATATAGGCATGACTTTCTAAACAAACCAACATTACCAACCATGGGAACAAATTTTCCCATCTAAATAAAGGCCAAAAAAAGATTTCATTTCCCTTCATGCACACCTCATTTAGCTAAAATCTTGTAAAAGATAGGTAGATTTAATAAATTTTGTCTATATAGATTGAAAATTTGCTAGAGATTAAAACACTAGCTAGACATCCCTCTTATCAAGAGGAGAACATACTATAAAAAAAATTGCAACTTTTACAATTTTAGTTACAAATTGTACAACCCCATTAGGATTTAACTAAAAATACACAACCTAAAATAGTGTCTTTATTGACACGCATTATGATTTATGCCTAATATAATTAAAATTAAACATACATTGCTACCATATGATAGTAACCCATTTTATATGGTTACTTCCAAACCAATAAATACCATTGAAGGGACAATACAACATCCCACACTTTCCACACTGAACATCAGGATAAGCCAACCTAGGTTTACATGTTACCTAAAGATTTACCACATGCTCTCCAAAAACTTTGTGAGCTCACATGATGGTTACAAAAATCATAGTTTTGCCATCATACTACACTTACCTCATGGAAAAAAATGAAAAAGTTAAAGAAAGATGGGTACCCATAATAACAAAATCTACCTGATCAAGACTTATAGTGTTCATTTCAAACATATAACTAGCATACTATCTAGTCATGCATAAAAATATATAGAAATATAGTCATATCAAAAAATATATAACAAGTATATCAAGGCAATACTTCAATCACAACATGTTTACACACACATGCCAACACATGCATGAATTTCAAAAAATATCTCCTTACTGATTTACATAAACATCCACAATTCAGGACTAGTTAGTATTTCACAAGGCTTACATAATGAAATTTCACATAGGCTATTTAACAATAACCTCCAATATGTGGCTAAAGGAATAATAAATCATATGGCAACCAATATGTAGGATGATCCCATGGCCAATATGTGGCTCTCATGTTGCACACTTTGAATGAATTAGGTGGCTACCTTGTGTAAAGGGGTGGAGTGGATTTTCAGCCTATGAGAGACTCCACTCCCTAGCCCATACCTCATACAAAAACTTAAAAAAAATGTTGTCTCATTACCCTCAACCTCATATTTGCATCAATGTTCATAACTAGAATAACCTCATGTAGGTTACAAAATACATCACAACACTATACCTTGGTGGATTAAAACAAAGGATTTGGATTACAAAAAAGGATTTATAGAACACAAGTGCTTAACTTCAAAATTTATAGTTTAAAAACACAAGATCACATATGTAATACAACTAGAGCACAAGGATAACTAGCTTGATAACACAAAAGTCCACACAATTTCACATGTTAAGCACTTTCACACCTCACAAGGTTCATACAATATATAAACATAACAATGTACCAATATAAAAGATATACTTAAGATAACCACACCTTTAGGTATAGGTAACTATGCCAAGGTATTTTCCACATTACAATATTCAACCACATAGATTAGTGAAGCATAAGGGTCCATGAATCTACATCAGTCCACCTAATGTGTAGATGTCATGCAAAAGACATTAGATACCCATAAATGGTATTACATAATCAAATCCCAAAATATTACTTGTTCACACAAGTTAATCACACTCACCCAATAGGCCCTCAAATATTGAGACTTAACCTTGGTCCTCCAAAGATATCATACATCAGCCTCATCAGATGGCTTACTTATGAAAGTAATTGATGGACATCTAAGCATTATTGTAAGATTTTAACAACAAAATTATATCACAATTCAACTAATTGACTTAATCTAATCATGTAAAAGGTTGAATAGTGATGCTTGTTTATAATGCAACATCAAATTAAGAATGGGTGAGCTTAGTCAAGGCTCAAGGAGAGTACAATAACACCACTATGGGAATCATAATTCCTCATAAATAGTAAGTCCAATCAAAACTTGCAATAAACATCCTCATGGATGTAGGACATATCCAAGTCTCAATACACATCCTCATAAGTGTTAACATGAAATCAAGTATGAATAAACATCCTCATGGGTATATAACCCAGCTAAGATCAATCAATATACACATGAAATAAATCATGTCCATGAATAAAACATACGTCATAGACATAAAATTGATCCATGATCAAAATAAACATGCCAAAACTAGTTAGCTTCACCCCTTTTTTGAGTTATGAATCCACTTGATTCACCAACATAACTCAAAAGAGGCTAATATAATTGAGCTTAAATTAGCTAAAATACATAAGTTTATAGCATCACATAAGCTTCCCTATTTATAGGGTGCATAACAACTAAAATCAGCTAACCAAGCAACATATTAGACAAAAAATCCTCCATGGTTTACTAAAAATACCAATACATTAGATGAGTTAATTCCTCCCAGGCATTGTCATCACAATAAAATTATGATATTACTACCCCCAATCACTTATAGTGACACATAGGCCAAGCTAATATCTATGGATGTTTACCATAGTTATTCCCATGATAGTATTAGAAAAAGCTTCTGCATAATAAACTTGTTATAAATAGAAAAAAAAGTAGAGCAACCTTGATATCTACAAGTAACTCACCTTATGGAGACATGTACACTCCATGAAAAACCATCAATAGTATGGACACTAGCTAACACCCCCATGCAAGTTCATAGGTTCTCCATGGCTCATAATAATCCTTTACATGAGAGAAGATCTCAAATTTTCTAACTTACTCAAGAAACTTAGTCATTTTTGCACCTTATTATGCCCTCTAGGTTTAGGTTGAACCCTCAGTCTTCCCTAGGTCATAATGTTCAAAGTATCTAAGGAAGGATCACCCATACAATCTAACTACAGATACCTAGACATCATTCCCTTGATTCTAAGAGTGAAGCCTGTATCATCTAACTCCCATTGACCTATCCATATAATTCAATGGTCGATAGGCGAGACTTGCCATGATGTAATAAAATTTAGGAAGGGCTAACCCTAACCAAGGCTAGAGGGAGATAAAAACTAACATAGAATAAATTTTGATTCTATGGAATCATTTCTTCTAAGAGATGCACATAACTATACAACAACAAACATAATAACATAACACCTTAACCTTCAACCTGATAGGTGAAGTGTCTTGTGAATTATTTCACAGTCCTACTTGATTGGGACAACTCAATGGTCACTAAATAACAAATTTACCAATCCTAGAGTTCCCTAGAGCACAACCTGGCTCTAATACTAGATGAAATAACCCTATTTTGTTTTAAAGTTACATATCATAGTACACATTTGGATACGTAATGAGCCCAAACCTCACTTACTAAAGCAAGTGATGCTCACTTAGCGTACTCATATATGCACAACTAGAAATCTTAAACTTAGCATTAAATGCCATCATTAGGTCAAACAATCCCATGACATAGAAACTAATAGAACATTATCCTAATTGATAATCAAGCATAATATATATCAAGTTAAACTCACATAACAACTAGTTATCAGTTTGAGTGCATATGGATTCTACTAAGACTCATAAGCATCTAGTAAAATATCATTGGCATGAAGATATTTTCAATTAATTTAACAATATTCTTGCTATAACTTAAGATAATTGGTCAAACGAACAAATGGGGTTAATTCATCATTTAGCCAATAATGATAAAATAACATCCATTCATGGAATCAATATAAATGATTTCATATTGGAGAATAGCCAATAAAATACAATAGATAAATGGAAATCAAACACCCCATAGTATATGGCATCTAAACACATATATTCAATAATATTGATTGTATTTGATCAACCCTTGGTTCCATGAAGGGAGGTATGTTAATCAATTAAACTTTCTTGCTTACATTAGTATGTTTTTAGCTATACCTATAATCAAAGTTTATTATGAACATGAAATATATGAGGCATAATATTATCCACAATTAAGGAGTTTGGAAAAGAATTAATCCTGACTCCATTCAAAATCATACTAGGTAAAATCAACATGAAAGGGGTAACGTGCTTCACCTACTACAATTATATTTTATTCAAGCATAGAATGGTTCTAAAAGAACAAACTTGTAGAAGCATATAGGGGTCAAATTCTCCACATGATTTGGATTTCCATACACAACTTGACATCATTAATGTCATAATTAATAGGAAAATTCTATCCAATACGGAATAAAAACACACATACATAGCTCAGTAGAGTGATATCCAATTTATACATTTTCAGCCATATCATTTATATGAGCATAGAAGCAAGGGAAGGTATCGTATAATATTGCCATTTTTTTCACATTGTATATGGTTTTTAGGATTACTTTATTCATCCATGAATTTTAAATTTATTTTCATTTAAAATGTACATACTCACATAATACCATATATAATCTAAAACACCCAAGGGGTCTCTATACTCCATACTCAAATTGAAAACCAACTACAAGTAGTTTTATATTCTCATGTTGGATCAAGAGTAATTCCAACATGTATAAAAAATAAATGAGCATATGCATATGTATCCATATAAATAATTATATAACTCCCAATATTTATCATTTAATTGAAGATTCCAACATACTAGTAATCCTAGACAACATACTCAAGCATGTCTAACACCAAATTAAGCAATCTCATTTACCTACATAATCTCTACACCAATCATTACCAGAATGGTTCAAATAAAACACATATATAACACTATTATAAGAATACATAGGGAATAAATGGCACTTTAAAATGGGTACAACATCAATACCATATGATCCATGATGAAGATGCAAGGAAATAAACTAACATGACATTAACAATGGATAAACAACTATCAATCCAATATAAAACTCAAGTATGCCTAAACACCATAATAAGTAATATATTTTTCCTTTTAAATTTTCAAAAATTACCATGATTATACATTTCCAAATAATAATTATGAAAAATCCATAAGGCTACATAAGTAAGAAATGCCACATTAAATCATGTATACATCATTGACGTACATGTTCCATAATGAAGATAACAAGGCAATTTACCAATGTAGCAATAGTATTGAAAATTAACTATCATTTCAAGAATAACCCAATTATAAATCTCAAGTATGCCTAACCACAAGATAGGTAAACTCTTTGCATAAGAAAATCACTACTCAAGTTAGCATGACATTTTTTATCAAATGAACATAATGAAGTTCTATAAGATGGCACAATGAAATATTACTACACTAAGTGTGTTAAAACCAATTATAGGTTATTACCAAAAGGATGATTAGAAATGTTTTATAATAATAAATAATCAATCATGATAATAATATGGTGTATCACCATGGCATTGGTAAGGAATAACCAATTAACAATCTACGATAAAACCCAAGCACATATATAACTTATTAGATTTAGAAGTTGAAGGTAAACATCCACATATTACTACACATTCATCATTATATCCTGTATGTCATATTTCCAAAGGATCCCTATCAATAAATAATGTTATCATACCACAAAACCAAATGAACTAAACTGAAAACTAATGAAGTAATTACAAATGCATCTACTAATGATTCATAAAGACATATCGACATCATGTGTTAAGAAAAATATACAACATGTAATAAAAAATTACCAGTCACATCATATATATCCATGAAGTCATATATAAATAAATAAGGTATATTCAAAATATAAAAAACCTCTAAACCATCCCTATGAGCCCAACTATTAGTGGCCCTTACCACCTCAACCATCAGCTAGATGGCAGTTTTGGTAAATAAGGTCAAGGAGGAAGTTCTGAGCAAGTTGGATTCCAAACCAAAGGAAATCATTAAAAAATTACATACACTCACAAAATGAATGAACACCATCAAGGGTACACTCCATGCAATCAAATACAAAAATCATAATGTATAACTCAATCATTATATGCCACCCAATCAAGATCCAACAATAAAACCAACCATGTATGATAAACAAGAAACTCAACCATACAAAATTTTCAAGGCAATAATCCAAAATAACAATCAAATAGAAACCCAAAAACTATTTAGTAATTTCAAAAAAGTCCAATAATGGTAGTGGTGGGTCCATCAGGCATAAAAATAATAAATTAATTAGGTGACAATAATTTATATAAGGGTTTGAGGGGATCATCATGAGGTCTCCTGACCTCATATGATCCTCAAATATTTAATTAAAAATAAAAAACCCTTCTTAGTAAATGACAATCCAAATAGGGTTTTTATCCAATTCCCAAAGTTTTACAATACATAAGCATATAAGACTTTTATTAAATCCCAATAAAATTTACTCATTCAAATTAACACAAAGAGGGTTCTAATCAAAGTCATACACTGATAAATTTTGCCATATTGACTTATACAATGAACCACCATAATCAATTGTTAAGATGAATAATCCAATTTAAATTGTCTATGTCACCATGGATTCAACTTAAATCAAAATTACATGGGTTTTCAAAGGTTATCTCCTTCACTTGAATCCACACAAACACAACAAAAATAGTTAGTCTAATAAGACCGTGTTCTTATACCACTCTCTTCCTTTAACCATCTTGGTTGGCCAAGATACTTTACATATTATAACCATACTTAACATAAGTCCATACACACATTACATGTGAGAACCAAACTCTTCATAGGTCAATCATTACCTCATTATCCCTCAACCACCATTAGGTCTTGGTGAGACCCAAAACAATTAGGCCTATTCACACATACATTATAAATTCAACTCATTAGGACACTTTCAAATTCTAAAAATGATTTAAAAACATCAAAAATATCTCCAATAGACCCTTTATTACTCCCTCATGGGTCTATACCACCTGAAACACCAACTCAACACTCAAACCTACCCATTAGGTCTCCTTGCTCTTTAAGCCATCATACATATAAAACACAATCTCAAACTTCTGAAGCAACTACTCAAATATTACACACACACACACACACACACACACACACACACACACACACACACACACACACACACACACACACACACACACATATATATATATATATCACATGGGTGAACCCTTTAGGACCTTTTTAATGCCTTCATGTTATTTATATACTTCAACACAATCTATAATCACTCATAATAACTCTCTCAAAATGACCACTCAGACTAGTCATATACAATCAAAATATAGTTAAGTTATTTTGACTATCCATATCTGATCAAAGGAATATAATGATAACCAATTATTTTTTATAATCTTTAGAGATATATATAACATCTTCGTACTCATTTTATTATTTAGTTTTACTCAGAACACCTTCAACTCACTGTTGCAACATGGTCACTCAATATGCGAGTGCATTCAACAAACACATTCAACTTCTAAGCAATTATTCACACTCAATATCAAATGGTAAAACCTCCATAATACACAAAAATAGTCCTGACGGAGACTAAAAATCTCTCCAGTAGCTAGTTCATCTTTAAACATCAAGAAACTATCAATAAATCTTCAATTTCCCTTCTCGAGCCACTTGCAAAACATGGTCAAACCTTTAGTCAACTTTAGAGCTCAAAATATTTGACTGTACAAATATTCAAACCTTCTAACTAGTGTTTATAGGTGTGAATTGAAATAATTTACAATTTTTCCTTTTCCAACACCATAAAATTCATCTTGGATTAAAATATATAACACAAACACTAAGCATTGGTTTTTCCTTTGTTAATTTCAAATACCAACGGTCACTGGTAAACTCAAATATTGCAGACATGTGTCTTCATCTCATGTCCTCACACAATTTGATCAATTATGATCCATTGATCTCATTGGAAGTATCCTAGTATTTAAATCTTTAATTCTCACCATTGATCATTGATCTTTACTTCTATGATTAAGATACTTGGCACCCTCGTGTGCCTTCTGAGCATATTGACTATTTGACTCAAATGAACATCTGCCACTTGGTAGCCCCACATTTCTTCTGAGCATCCTTTGATATATTGACTAAATACACACCATTGTATAACTAATGATAATATCACATGCTTTGTTAGATCATTATCTATTTAGATTAAATGCTCTTTGTTAGATCTGTGATCTAATTAAATGCTCACCATAGATCTTTGATAATGCAAATTGGATAAGTATGGGAACTTAGTGAACTCTATTTGTAACACAAAATTTTTGCCTTAATAAATTTTGTTAAGCTCAACCTCATGATTTTAAATTTTAAACACGATCAAATTTCATAGGGTAATCCATCCACATATCAAATACTCCTAAAACCTTCACATGTGTGAAATATACCATCATCAAATTTCTTACTCAACCTTGTCCACCAAGATGACTACTCAAGCCTAGACACTCATATGACTACTTCTGATGAATTCTATGCACTTACATAAACACTCCAAGCAATCATAACACCCCATAAGGTCTCTTCAACATGTCCATACCATCAATTGCCAATCCAATTCAAACACTAAAGAAATATTCAAGAACATTAAAAATCATTGAAAAATAATTTTTTATTGTCATTATAGCACACATGACACCTCATCAACATCCTTGGTCACCTTGGAGACATCATTAAAAAAACCTAACCCAATCTCCCCTTTTGTCATTTATTTCAAACACCAATATAAAGATTATGCTCATACTCTATCTCTCTCTTCAAGCACTTTCTCCCCCTGACACAATGACAAAGTGGGCTCATATTCTGATCCTAAGGACCTAAAAACATTTTAAGGACCAAAAATAGGAAAGGAATACCTATGAAAGGTGATACAAACTCCCCCTAACATTGTGCATACCTTTTCTTACCTTGAGCTTCTAAAACATGCTCCATGACTACATTCTTGTTTGATCATACATAGGTTCTATGAAGATAAAACATACATTAACATAAAAAACTACATGAACATACCCTAATAGAATTAAGATGTAATCCCCTAAGTTACTTGAGCTTAGGCACCCTTTGATCACCTTGGTATTTTGGAGAAAATGAAAAAAAAATCCACTTCTTCATACTAACCTTGCTTAGAGGCCTTGTAACCCTATCTTGACCTTGCAAAGCCCATAAATTTTTGTGTATGAAATTTCATGGCTTGAAATTTCATATCTAGAGCATTCTCATATGCCCCATCATATATGACAAATAATAAACACTCAACTCTTCCTCTACTACATACTTCCATCACAAGCATACTAGTTAATTAGCCCTCTATTTACATAAATCCTCTTCCATAGAACCAATAATGCACTTCCAAAATATTGTGAAAGAAATTTTTATCACCAATTTGTCTATTTAAAATACTTAAGTAGACTTAGATCTAAAATCATTAGTAAAACCATTTTTACAACATGATTAAAAACATTAGGTTTATAAGAGAAACATGGTCAACACACCACCTTCTGGTCAATGCCCATGTCTAAAACTTTTATCAAACCTAGATGTCATGAATACACACTCATGGACCAAATTTTGAGCTTACAATCCTTTGGTAACCCATACTTCATTTACCATGGTTTTTTGACCTATATACCCTTAAACTTAAATTGGGAAAGCCGAGAGCAAACACAATTCTCCAATTACACAAAAAAAAACTTTCAAAACTTGAAATCACCTAGAACACACTTGAATTACGTCAACATAACTTTATATCCCACTAATACACATTTACAACTTGAAAATTTTCAAATGACACCTGGAAATCTCCATACCTAGCCTACAAACCTTGTACATATAATAGTCAACATGAAAAAACACCAAAAACTGATCATGACAACATTCTAACATTACCAATCCACCTAATCCACCTTAAAAAACCAAACTCAATTGTTCTCAACTCTATTTTGTCTTCTAGATTCTACTACATTATCCTTTGATTATAGGACCTCACAAGCTCCCTTTGCTCATGCATGAAGACTCAATACCTTGTCAAAACATATGACTTGGTTTTATCAAGTCATCATATCAATATTATTGAATTCATAACTATAGCAAACTTATTCATATCTACACCATGATTGGAACATCTCACATATTTCCCCCCTCACATCATGCACATCTTCTTCAATCCACTCAAGCTAATTGAGTTAGTTCCCCCTTAGCCACACACATCTTCAAATGATATTCTTGTCCTGAAACAACAACCAAAGCACAATTGGTATCCACCATGATTCCTCTTTATTTTCAAGTGTCTCCTTGAATCCTAGATAGAGACACCCTAACCCATAATGTCCTAGAACAATGTGAAACTAGAAGTTTCTCATAAATACTCATATTCCTTCTCTTCCTTATTCATTTGATACTAATAGTTATTCTTCTTCTTATTAGGCTTAAGAGAGGAAACATGCTTATCCACTAAAATATTATTCTTGTCTTCTAAGATTGGATTGATAAAATATGGAGACAACAAAGATTCATGACATACCTTTTCAATTGAAGAAAGAAACTCATCACTAGGCATTAACAACTGATGTTCTTTGCATGAAACTTGCTCAATAATAGCAAGATGTTCTCTTGGATCCATACAAACCTTAGAACTAGCCTTAATGATCACTTTAGCATTTTCCTTAAGCTTGACTTGAACTAACTTTTAATTCTCCTTTTGTATCTAGATAGATGACACATTCTCTTGGCATTCTTGAACCTTCTTCATATTTGATTCATCTTTTAATTTAGAAGGTAGTTGACTTTGATCTTTTCACTCAACTGAGTTAGTTTTAATTTTCTTCACTTCTTTAGGATTCCACACCAAGGATTGACCTTTATTGAGAACACTACGATGTCCATGCACCTTATTATGACTTGAGAGCTTTCTTTTACAATATCTTGAAATATGACCAACTTGATGATAAAAGAAGCAAAATAACATTATTCATACCTTTTGCTTGATGAATATTATGAATCTTAGCAACCATACCATCTTGTCTCTTAGGTTAATTATGATTAAGCTTGACTATCTTATGTATCCATACCTGGGTTAAACTTTTCCCATGCATTATGGGGTAGAATTTACAAATATGTCTCATGTCATGATAATTATAGCAAACTACATTATCCATACTTATAGCTGATCAACTACTCTTCCTTCTATAGTTTCTTGCCTTATGACCAAACCTATGACAAATAAAAAAATGATAATTAAAATATATTTCATACCTCATGGTACTTGGATGCCTTATGGATCTTTTTTAATTGATCTTGGTGCTTGTATTCTTCTTGTCTTGAGATAACATCGATTTCTCTTTCTCATTCTTGTTTACCTTGACAACAAATTACTCATGTTCATCCTTTAATGAATCTATCTTGGTATTCAATTAAACACTCTCATCCTATTTAGCCCTCATGCTTGAACTTGTAACCTCTATTTGAATTCTGAGGTATTTTATGGTCTTCTTATCTTCCTTAGCCCTTTTGGCCATGTCATCTTTCAATCTAAATGCTTCCTCTTCCTTAAACTTGATCAATTCTTTATTCTCATTTCCCTCTCTCATGGATTTTTCTAACAAACTCCCCTCAAGATATCTAACTTGTGCTTCAATACCTTTAATCATATTCCTCATTTTATGATTCCTCTTCTTTAGCTCCTTCAATTCACTAAGTGCACTCATGAGTTTGACTTCTAAATCAACTTCTTCTTCCTCACTATCATAGAACTCCTTTTCTTCTCTACTATTATGGCAAACTTAATCATCAAACATGATGATATTTTCACCCATATTGTACCTTAGATCACCTTCAAGTGGTTAAAATTTTATATAAGGTCTTATTTTGATACCAATTTTTAGAGGTTTAATCATTGAAAGGGGGAGTGAATTAGTGATGGCATATAATCCAATTCAATTCCCAAATATCAAACATAAAACACATACAAATATGATGCATATAAATTAACCATTATAATGAATAAGGAATAGAAAACAAGATCAAACAAAACACATGATATATATGGGAAATGCTCTTAGGGGATAAAACCCACTAAACCCTACAAGATGGATTATAGTCCTATAAAGACAAGAATCAATTTAGACTAGCACCAACTGATCAAGGAACACCCATCCCTTAATTTAGTGAGACAACCATCCCTTAGAGGAACCAACCCCCTATGGAACCAATCAAAAACCCATATACCTTGATATGATCTTCACCTCTAATCTAATGTCTTTTACACCTAATGATGGAATTCTCTTACTTGCTCTCTTTCCCCTTTACACTCTCATAAACTTGCACACACAAGCAATGCATCCAAAACACCCTTTTGGATCACTCTTCACTTCTTAGCACATAAAAAATTAGAAAACCTACAAAAAATCTATCAAAACATCATTAACATGAGCTTGAGTTCATACACATAATCCTTTACCTATTTTTCTCTTTAATCCATCGATTAAGCACATTCACTCAATCTACCTCTTCTAGGATCATTAAGTCTAATGAATTGTTTGTTCACCTTTATCACCTTGATCATATAAGCATGACTAATCCTCTTAACTCTCTATTTTTACTCAATGATCTATCCCTTCTCTTTCAAAGTTTCTCTTCTTTGCTTGAATCTACACAAACATAATAAGAACAATTAGTCCAATAAGACGTTGTACTTATACCACTATCTTCCTTTAACCCATCTTGATTGGCTAAGATGATTTACATATTTGAAAAAAACTTAACATAGGTCCATAAAAACATTACATGTGATAACCACACTCTTCATGGGTTGGTCATTACCTCATTAGATCCAAACCACCATTAGGTCTTGGTGAGACCTAAAACAATTAGTCGTACTCACCCATATGTTATAAATTTAACTCTTTGGGCCACTTTCAAATTATATAAATTATTCAAAAACATCAAATATATCTCCAATATACCCTTTATTACTCCCTCATGGGTCCATTCCACTTGAAACATCAACTCAACACTCAAACCTACCAATTAGGTCTCCTTGCTCTTCAAGCCTTCAGATATAGAAAACACAATCTCAAAATTCTAAAGAAACTAATCAAATATTTCACATATAAATATGATTAGATCACATGGGTGAATCCTTCATTACCTCTCTAATTCCTTCATGTTATTTATATACTTCAACATAGGATCTAATCACTCAAAATAACTCTCTCAAAATGACCACTTAGACTGGTCATATACAATCAAAATATAGTAAAGTTATTTTGACTCTCTATATATGATCAGGGGAATATAATGACAACCAATTATTTATTATGAGCCTTAGAGACTAATATAACATCTCTATACTCATTTTATTCTTCAATCTACTCAAAACACCTTCAACTCACTCTAGCAACATGGTCACTCAATCTACCAGTGAATTTAACAAACACAGTCAACTTCTAAGCAATTATTCACACTCAAGATGGATTTGTCAAACCTCCATAATCCACAAAAATAGTCCTCATGGAGTCTAAAATGGTCTCTAATAGTTATTTCATCTTGAAACATCAATATACTATAAATAAATATTCAATTTCCCTTCTTAAGTCACTTGCATAACCTGGTCAAACCTTCAATCAAATTTGGAGCTCAAAATCATTGATTGTACAAATATTCAAACCTTCTAACTAGTGTATCTAGTTATACCTTGGATTCCTTTACAATTTTTCATTTTAAAAAACCATGAAATTAATCCTAGATCAAAATATATAATATTGGTTTTTCCTTTGTTAATTTTAAATACCAACAATCACTGGTAAATGTAAATATTACAGAAACACGTCTTCATCTAGTGTCATCACATAACTTGATCAATTGCACTCCATTGGTCTACTTGGAAGTATTTCAGTATTTAACTATTTAAATCTCATCATTTATCATTGATATATGCTTCTACAATTAAGATACTTGGCACTCTCACATTCCTTTTGAGCACATTGACTATTTGACTCAAATGAACTTCTACCACTTGGTAGCCCCACGTGCCTTTTGAGTATCCTTTGACATATTGACAAAATAAGAATCATTGGATCACTAATAGGGATATAAAATTCTCTGTTATATCATTTTATATTAAAAAAAATTAGCATTTTTAGATCAATGATCTGATTAAATGCTCATCATAGATCTTTGATAATGCAAATTTGGCTAAGTATAGGAACTTACTAAACTCTACCTGGAAGGCCAAATTTTAATAAATTTTACCACACTCAACCTCATGATCTAAAATTTGAACCATATAATCAAATTTCATAGGTAAATCCATTCATGTATCAAAATTCTCTTAAAACCTTCACACTTGTGAAATATATCGTCATTAAACTACTTACTTAACCTTGTCTGCCAAGAAGGCTACTTGAACCTAGACACTCATATGACTACTTTTGATGAATTTTTTCACTTTAATAATCAATCCAAGCACTAATAAAACCCCATAGGGTCTCTAAAACATGTCCATACCATCAATATCATGAATCAATAGCCTATCTAAGTCAAACATTGAAGAACTATGTAACAACATTGAAACTCATTGATGCACACTTTGTCATTGTCATTCTAGCACACATGAAACCTCATCAACATCCTTGGTCACCTTGGAGATATTATTGACAAACATACAAAAATCTCCCCCTTTTCCATTAATTTCAAACACTAATATTAATATTAATCTTAGACTTTATCTCTCTCTTCAAGTATTTTATCCCCCTTTGATAGAATGATAAAGTGGGTTCATCTTTTGATCTTGAGGACCTGAAAAGACTTGAAGGAAAAAAAATAGGAAAGGACCACCTATAATATATGATACATACTCTGTCTAAAATCATGCATACCCATTCTTACCTTGATCTTCTCAACATACTCCATGACTACACTCATCTTTGATCATACATAGATTTTAGGAAGATAAGACATATATAAACATCAAAAACTACATGAACTTACCTTGAAATCATTAATATTTGCTCTCACTAAGTCAACTAAGCTTAATCACCCTTTGATAACCTTGGTATTTTGGATAAAAAGACCAAAAAGTCTACTTCTTCATATTAGCCTTGCTTAGAGGACTTGTGTCCCTACATGGACCTTACAGAGCCCATAACTTTCTATGTATGAACTCTCTTGGCTTGAAATTTAATATATACAACATTATCATATGCCCCCTCATGCATGATAAAAAATCAATATTCAGCTCTTCCTCTACAACATACGTCCTTCACAAACCTACTAGCCAATTAGCCCTTCATTTACACAAATCCTCCTCCATAGAACCAATCATGCATGTATAAAAGAATATGAAATACTTTTTGAGCACCCATTTGGCCATTTCAACTGATTAAGTAGCCTCATATCTCAAATAATTATGTATACCCTTTTTCTAACATGATAAAAAAACATGAGGTTTATAAGAGAAACTTAGTCAACACACCACCTTCTAGTCAATGCCCATCTCTAAAACATTTATGACACTTGGAGGTCATAAATACACATTTTTGGATCAACTTTTGAGCTTAGAATCCTTTGGGAACCCAGACTTCCTATACCATGTTTTTTGACCTGCATACCCTTAAACACAAACCAAAAAATCTGAGAGCAAACAAAATTCTCCAATTGCATAAAAAAAACCTTCAAAACTTGAAATCATTTAGAACACACTTTAATGATTTAAATACACCTTTCTATCCCACTAATATACCTTAACAACTTGAAATTATTCAAATGACACTTGTAAATCTCCATACCTAGCCTATAGATGTTGTATATATAGTAGTCAACATGCCAAAACACTAGAAACTGATCATGATAACATTATAACATTACCAAGAAACCTCATCCACTTTGACAAACCAAACTCAACTAATCTCAACTCTGTTTTTTATTCTAGATTCTACTACATAGTCCTCTAGTCCTAAGACCTAACCATTTATAGAACTCACAAGCTCCCTTTGTTCATTCATGAAGATTCAATACCTTATCAAAACATATCACTTAGTTTGATCAATTCATCATATCAATATTATTTAATTCAAAACTGTATTAGACTTCTTGATATCTCCACCATCACTGGAACATCTCACATATGCTCCCTCTCACATCATGCACATCTTTTTCAAGCACTCAAGCTAACTAAATTAGCTCCCCCTTAGCCACACACATTTTAAAATGGTATTCGTGTCTTGAAACATCAACCAAAGCTCAATTGGTATCCACCATGCCTCCTCTTGATTTTCAAGTGTCTCTTTGAAGCCTAGATAGAGACACCATAACCCATAATGTCCTAGAACAATGTGAAACTAGGAGTTTCCCACAACTCCTCATATTCCTTATCCTCTTTGGTCATCTGATACTAATAGTTATTTTTCTTATTCTTAGGCTTAAGAGAAGCAAAATGCTTATCCACTACAATATTTTCCTTTTCTTCTAAGATTGGATTGATAACATATGGAGATAATAAAGATTCATGACATATCTTTTAAACTAAAGAAAGAACCTCATCCCTAGGCATTGACAACTGATGTTCTTTGAATGAAACTTACTAAATAATAGTATGATTTTCTCTTGGATCCATACATACCTTCCTCAATTATTACTTTGGTCTTTTCCTTGAGCTTGATTTGAACTAAATTTTGATTCTCATTTTCTATTTGGAAAGATGACACATTTTCATGGCATTCCTAAACCTTCTTCATATTTGATTACTCTTTTACTTTAGCCAACAATCCACTTTGATATTTTAGCTCAATTGACTTAGTTTTTTTGGTCTTCACTTCCTTAGGATTCCATACTAATGATTGACATATATTGTGCACACTAGGATGTCCATGCACCTTCTTATGATTTGAGAGCTTGTTTTTACAATATCAACTTCTTATTCCTCGCTATCATATAACTCTTCTTCTTATCTACTATTATGGCAATCTTATTAATCATACATGATGATATTTTCACCCATATTGTACCCTATATCACCTTCAAGTGGTTAAAATTGTATATAAGGTCTTACTCTAATACCAATTACTAGAGGTTCAATCACTAAGAGTGGGGGACGGGGGTGAATCAGTGATGCCATATAATCCAATTCAATTCCCAACTATTAAACATTCAACACATGCAATCATGATGCATCATTTCAATGAACAAGTAATATATAGTAAGATCAAGAACATAACACATGATATATGTGGTAAATTTTCTTGAGGGATAAAACCCACTAAATCCTATAAGATAGACTACAGTCTTATAAAGACATGATTCAACATTTAGATCAAAACTAACTGATCAAGAAACACCCATCCCTTAATTTAGTGAGAAACCCATCCCATAAAGAATAACTAACCCCCTAGGAAACCAAGAACTAACCTAGATACCTTGATCTGATCTTCACCTCTGATATGATGTCTTCTATACCTTATGATGGAATCCTCTTACTTGCTCTCTTTCTACTTTACACTCTCACAAACTTGCACACACAAACAATGCATCCAAAACACCCTTTTGGATCACTCTTCACTTCTTAGCACATACACCATCAAAAAAATTGCAACAACTCTATCACAACATCAATAACATGAGTTATAGGTCATGTAGATAATATTCAACCTATTATACTCTTCAATCCATCCATTACACACATTCACTCAATCAGCCTCTAAGGTTTACTGACTCAATCTACCTCTTTTAGGATCATTAATTCCAATGAGCTATTTGTTCACCTTTATCACATTGAATATATAATCATGAATAATCCTCTTCACTCTCTATTAGTCATGCTGGTCAAATTACAAACCCAAGTTTCCACCTTTCAAATTTGGCCAATTCTAGTACTTAGTTTTCCTTTGGAAGAAATGTTCTTTGACAAAGCCTGCAAAAATACAAATTCTTTTCTTTTCATAAAGTTCATTTTGGTATTTGTTTAAGCCTTTAAGGAATTCTTTTAGGGTTTTTGTTTTAATCTTTGCCTAATTATTTTAGAAAAATTATTTTCATAATTTTTTTGAAGGTACTTTACAATTTCTCCAAAAGATATCTTCAATCCAAAAGGGACCCTTGAAACTTTTTTGAAGGGTATGTTTGTAATTTTTTTTGAAGGGCACTTTCATTTTTCTAAAGGGTATCTTTTGTCTAGAAAAGGTCCACTTCAACTTTTATGAAGGAATTCTTGTAGAAAAAGTACCCTTTAAAAAAAGTTCAAAGGGTACATATCAAAAAGTCTGAATGGTTCTTTTGTAGAAAAATGGACCAAACTAAAATTCTGAAGGGCACTTTAGTTTTTTCGAGGGGTAGTTTGCAACTTTTCCAAAGGACCATTTCAATTTTCTAAAGGGACAAACAAAAATTCTAAAGGAATTCATTTAGAGAAATTATTTGAAGAATTCTTTCAAAAAACTTTAAAAGGTGCTAAGTTCCATTTCTTTTGGACATTTTTAATGATAAAAATAGAGCTATCAAAGACATGAATCCTTTCAAAAATATTATCTGATGAATTCTTGTAGGAAAATTGTTCTCAAGAAAGGTTCAAGAAAAAAGGTCTAAAAGAAATCCCTGAAAGGTGACGGCCCATAGAATGTGAATTTCAAACTATAAGAAATAGCTATTGTTATTCAAAATATTGATGGGAACATGAGAGCAAATGTGGAGGTAACAAATGTGTGAATCTCAAGAATCTAGTATAAATAGAGTAATCATAATAGATAGGTCGATGGTTTGAGTCATTAATTCCATAAAATTGACAACTATAGGTGTCTAGAGTATAGCTAGCAGTTAGAAAGAGCATTTTATAAATACCATCATGAGTTCCAACAATGTGATTTATTTGCTTCTCTATTTTCAATTTTTAAAGATCATGGATGATCTTTGATAGAAGCAATTTCCTATGCCACTCCTAAAGGTTTTATGCCACTTGTCACCATTCTCATAACTAGTTTTGGACAAGTAAGAATCTTGAAATGGTATGGCTTGCTCATCCATCTCTCTCATGTATCTATAATTGACTTTCATGTTGATGACACATGTCCTTATGCCTTCTTAGCTTCTTCTTTCTTTCTCTCCCTTGAAGTTCTATAAATTGGGCCATTTTGACCATTGCAGATAACCACATTTTTGGTATGGCAAAGCCCTATTGAAATGGCATTTCACTTTGATTTTGGACATTGAATACAAGACCAATTTTGAGTTTTAAACTTCTATCTGAGTATGTGAATGATGTATAGTGGAGCTAAGTGATACCATCATCCTTACTCCCTTTATCCTTCATGTTTGAATAAAGGTTTTGATGTTAATAGATCAATTAGAGTGTGTTAAATTCATTGAAATCTTTTCAAGTATGCAATTATATCTATGGTGTGCCATCTACCCCTTAAGTTGATCATTTTATTGATTGTCTCAAGCATATTACCTTCACATTGAAACACTATGTCAGTATATTTCAATGCATGGAATTAGTCTTAGAAAAAATTATTATTTAGTAGAAGTGTGAAATTCTATGGGATAAATTCTTGGTGGATCACCTCTTTAGCATAAGTTTTCTATTTTATGCAAACTCTTGACTCTTTTCATGAACAAGCATTATATTAGGTGATAGACACTTAGAGAAGAATTTAGGGAGATAGCCCTTTTCAATCCTAGAGACTCATCTCACTTACAAGTTCCCATAAACTTGAGGGATGATTCAAAGTTGCATCAAATTGAAGGAGCTTCATATAATGTCCTAGGGTATATAATTTTATGACAATAGTATGGATACACCTGGTGGGATAGCTGGTCGTAATTATTTCCATATCAAGTCGAATGCTGGCCTTTACAAGTCCAAGGTTGAAAAAGTATTATAATCCAACATTTGGTGACTCTAAAAGTTTAAAATATCTATTTATAGATCAAATTTTCCATATTATACTTCATTTTCCTCACTAGATCATATTCTAGTAGGCTTTTCAATTAAGTTCCTCAGCTTAAAACTCCTCTTGAAGAACAACACCCTAAACCATTCCTAACCTTTAGAGATCCTAAACAAGGAGTTTTTGAAGAGGAAAAAGAGGAAATTGAGGAAATATTAGATCAAGAGGAAGAATAAATGGCTAGAATACATCCTTTCCTAGCCTTCAACACCCAAAATCTAATTAACCTTACTACGTATGATCTTATTCCTCCTAATGCTACCAAAAGTCTCCTAATTTTAGTGGAGAGGGTCCTGTTACCCCATTTGAGCATAATAGGGACATTTCAAAATTTTATAATTTCCATAATATCACCTAAGATAACATAGCTATTAGACTACTTTCCATGTCTCTAAAGGGAAAGGCACTTGATTGGTATAGGACATTGGAAGGTTGTTGTATTACTAACTGGGATGGTTTTGGAGAATTGTTGGTAAACAAGTTCAAAAATAAGAGTGACCATACTTCAATAATTCACCAGTTGAATGTGATAAAAGATGTCCTAATGAATCTATGGGAGATTTCAATGAGATATTTCAAAGAACATGGCATAGGATGCCACCTATTATGAGGCCTCCTCCAATATTTGTATTCCCCACCTCTCTCAAGGCTATTGGAATTGATGTAGTAGTAATGTTGTAGCTAATGGGAGGATTTAATTTTCCTGAGGCATATGAGATAGCCATTAAAGCTAAGAATAATCTAATATAAGCTGGGAAACTACCTCTAAGAGTCTCCATGCCTTTGTTTTCTCATAATTTAGTTGAATCCCTAAGCATAGCACAAGTTCCCAATACTAATGCCAAACCTAGAAATGCTCCTAAGAAGGTAGATGATGTTATATATAAGGATAAGATGATTCAATCTTTACAATCCCATCTCAAGCAAGTGAAAATGTATGGAAATGCTCCACCCAATCTCAATACTATCCTCAACAAGGCTATAGACATCCACCCCAATACACTAACCAGGGAAGAGGACAAGGTCAACAAAGTTTCAATAGGCAGCCCAATGCCTATAATCCTAATTCCATTCCATCCATAAAAGATATTGTTTTAATTCAAACCAATCTAGTTCAAGGAAAGGAACATTTGGATCATTGGGGGTAATCTCAAGTTCAGTTTATGCATAATGGTAGAGAAGGTAATCAAGATCTAGTATCTCAAGAAGGAGCTGCTCCTTATGTTACATAAGACGAAGTAAATCTCATGCAAAGAGATGTTCAAGGAGAAGGTAGCAACCAAAGTACTAGTTTTATGAAATTTTAGGTAGAAGATAATTATATGTTAAATAAAACTACATCAGTTGTAGCCAACACAAGGGATAAAAAGAGGGATTTAGGAGATACTCTAGCATCACAAGTGATTCCAAGTAGTGCCTCTAAAAGGCCACAAAGTGTAAGTACCAATGTAATAGATCCTACTAGTCACACTATTCCTCAAAGTCAAAATGTGAGCAAGGGTACCATACATCCAATATAATAATTTCAAGCTCCCTCATTTCCTTCAAGAATGCAAGACAAGTTGAATACTAACTCTTTAAACATTATTGACTCTTTGAATAATACCAAAACTATCATTTCTCTTTGGGAAGTATTGCATATGCTTAGCCAAAAGGAGATTTTGCAAGAACAACTCTCAAGCATTCATGTATCCCCTCAAGTTCTAAGATACAATGGTATAGCCCTTACCAACACACCTAATTATGTTTTAGAACCATCTACCAAATCTGAAAAGTCTCCACCTTTCTATCTCACACTCATTGTGGGAGACAAATTGGTTCACAACTGCATTATGGATAGTGGGGCCAATACCAAAGTTATTCCTAAAGTGGTTAATGATAAATTGGGACTGAAATATGAGACTCATAACAAGGGTGTGTTTCATTTTGATGAAAATCCAACCAAGACTATGGTGTTGTTTAAAGGTTTTAAAGTTTTCATTCATGATTGTCCAAGTTTCTCCATCCTACAAGACATTATGGTGGTTGATCTTCTAGCTCATTTTTATATTTACTTGTCAAGATACTTCACAGATAAGATTGGAGGGTACCTTATCACTGATTGGTCTTTTCTAGCATTTAGAAAAAGATATGGAGCTAAAGTGACTATAAGAACATAGCCTTTGGCAAGGTTCCACATTGAGCCATACATGGAGACAAATTCTAATCAGAATTATGTGATTAGTAAGCAAGAAGAAGGTGCCATTGGTGGTGAAACATCCTTTCCCCTTGAAGGTATTTATAACCTCTTTATTTATGAGTATGGTACTAAAAATTATAAACATGACCCCTATGCATTCATAAAAGAGACTAAATTAGGGGTATATTATATGCATGAGAAGAACACTCATATACAATAACTCACTATTAAAGATTGTGAACTTGAAGGGATATGGGAAATGTCTTTTGGTGGATCTAGAATTAATTTGGGGGTAGGAACTGGTGTAATGTTGGTTTCTCCCTCAAATAACCAATATTAATCTTCATACATATTCCATTTTATCTATACTTGCAATACAATAGAATATGAAGGCTTGGTTCATGAGCTCTAATAGGCAAAGAGAAAGAGAATCAAGAGTTTGAAGGTATATGGAGATAGTGAATTGATTATATATCAATTGAGAAACCAATCTACAGCCAAGAACCCTTTACTTAAGTCCTACAAGCATAGGGTGTGGGATCTAATTGAGGAATTTGATGATTTCAATATCCAACCTATACCAAGAGACTTAAATAAACATGTTGATAGGTTGGTTGTCATAGGAGCACATTTTGATATAGTGGTTGATGTAATTAGAGATAAGGACCAACCTCACATCAAATTCATTGTGAGACATTCTATTCTAGAAAATGAAGTGTCTTGGCAAGTGTTTGAGAGTGATAAACACATTGTACACTTCATTCAAAATGAAGCAGGATTTTCTTAAAAAAATAAAAAGAAGCTTCACAATCAATATGAAGAATAAGTTATCCAGTTGAGGACAAAAAATATACCAAAGGGGCTAGTTAATTTAGAGAGTGTGTTCAATGAAGATGATCAAATAAGGAAAGAAAGGGAAATCATGTCTACAAAGGAAGAGAACTATGAAAGAATCTTGATATCTAAGGACAAACTTTTAAAAATTGGTAAGATATGTTCTCTTTCTAAAATACATCCCTTAATTAAATTTTGTAAATAATTTTATGATATATTTACTTGGGAATACAAGGATTTGAAAGGGTTTGATCCAAGTCTATCTCATCACACCATTGAGTTAGAACCTAGAGCTAAACTAGTTAGGTAAAAATAAGGGCCTATAAATCCCAAGATAGAAGAACTCATGAAGAGAGAGAGCTTACCAAATTAATTGAGTCTAGGATTATCTTTCTTATCAAGCACTCGACTTGGGTAGCTAACCTTGTAGCTTTTCAAAAAAAGAGTGGAGAGATTAGGCTCTATGTGGACTTTAGGGATATGAATAGAGTTTCACTCAATGACCATTATCCACTACCTTCCATGGATTAGATTTTGCAAGTGGTTTAAATTTCTCAATGATTTTCACTCCTTGATGGCTATTCAAGTTATAACCAAATATTAGTGAATGAGGAGGATCAATTCAAGACAACATTCACCACAAAATGGGGAACATTTTCATATATAAATATGCCTTTTGGTTTGTCTAGTGCTAGTGCTACCTTCTAAACAGCAATGGACATGGCCTTTAAAGGTTTGATCAATAAGTTTTTAATTATATACCTTGATGATATAACTATTTTTTTCCAAATATGATAATGACCACATGAAACATCTAAGGCAAGTCTTTGAAAAGTGTAGAGAGTTTGGAGGTTTTCTTAATCCAAAAAAATATATCTTTCTTGTTCATGAATTCAAATTATTGGGTCACATTGTGTCAAAGGAAGGCCTATTTATTAATCCTGAAAGGATTGAAGCCATTATAGGCTTATCTTTACCTCTACACAAGAAAGGTTTTCAAATATTCTTAGGCAAGATCAACTTTGTAAGAAGGTTTATTCTAGGATTTGTTACTTTGGTGAAGCCTATTACAACCATGCTCAAGAAGAACCAAGATTTTTCTTGGACAAAGGAAGGTAAGAATAGTTTTGAGGCAATCAAATAAGCAATTGCGCAATCTCCTACTCTTTTGAAACCAAACATTGCCAAGGATTTCATACTTTACACTTTTTCTAACCTTGACACAACCTCAACTATGCTCATGAAAAATAATGATGAGGAAATAGACCAACCCATTGCATTTTTTAGTCAAGAATTGGATGATTATGTGGCCAAGTACATGTTTGTTGAGAATCAGGCTCTAGCCATGATAATAGGTGTTTCTATGCAAAATTGCTTTCTACATTCAAAGAAGAAATAAGAAACTAAAAGAAATGGTCAAGGCTAGAAGATACCTGATAAAGTCGTGCGCACCGAAATCAGACGTTGGAAGATTCTCCTCTTTGGCTGTGGAGGAATGACACCTGCGAAGAAAAGGCTAAAACACGGAAAAATGTTAGTCAAAGGATAAGGTGGGCTGTTAGGCGAACGCCCGATCCCGGAAGTTTGAAGACTTCCTAGAAGGATATCAACCCACTGATAAAAAAGTAGAATATTGGACGAAAGTAGATAATAAAAGATAAAATGATAGAAATAAATGAAAGAAAATAAAAATGCATACCTGATATGCAGCACTATTCTGCACAGTCACCGGCATCGGTCTCTGTGGTGCCGACATCGGTCAGGGAAGGTGCCGGCGTCGGTCAAATTGCCAGCGTCGGTTGGGGTAATGACCGACGTTGGTCGGGGCAGGGTCTGGACGAGTTGCAGAAGGTCTGGGAGAGTCAGAACAGGGTCTTGACAGGGTCAGGACAGGGTCTGATAGAATTGAGATAAGGTCAGCATAGGGTCTGGGCAAGGTAAGGTCGGGTTTAGACAGAGTCTGGGGGTTTTAGTCGAGTCTGGACAGAGTTATGGATTCGGATAGTGGGTAGGGATGTAAAGGAGAGATACAGAACTTGGGTCTGTGGTTTGAAGATTCGGGATGATAGAAATAATGAACAAATAATAACCAAGAAGAAATAAAACAAATAGAGTAAATACTTACCTGCCAGAAGACGTGATGAAAGCCATAGTTAAAGTTGTCTGTGCAGTGCCAGATTGAAGCGAATGCAGATTGGTTGATGCCGGAGTTGGTTGATCGTGAGAGTGTTGATTGCCAGAGTCTGTGGATGTCAGAATTCGGAGGTCGATTGATTGATTGATCAGTTGATTCGAAAAATGGTTGAATAGCCTTCGGGATTGATCGGCGAACGCTGATGAAGGCCAGGGACGGTTCGAGAGACGGTTTGATAACCGTTCTGGAAACTGAATGACAACTGATAATGGATAACAGTAAGGTGACTGACGTCAGTAGGATTTCTGACGTCGGCCGATAAGTGACCGACGTCGGCAACATCGGCCAGGAAAAGACCATCATCGGCAGATGCACAATGGGGATAGAGTCTAGCTTTAGCTCTATGCTCATTTTTACATGCTGCCAGGGTCAAGGTTGGTGGAACAAGTGATCGACAAGGGTTAAATAGGCGAAGAAGAATAAAATAGGGAATGACCAGGGGAGTCAACACGATTTCGGTGTCTACATTTGCCCCTTTTTGTCTTGTTGGTTGTTCTGGATGAACTGCAAGACAAAAATAGGAGTGATTGCCCCAGGTGAGGGATAAGGTTGATTTCGTCTTGTTGGTTGTTTGAATGAACTGCAAGACAAAAATAGGAAGTGAATGCCCCGAGTAAGGATAAGGTATTCCCCCTCAAAGTAGGAGACGAGGGAAGGGAACCGGGAATCGGGTGGTGATTTGACAAAGAGTGGATGAAAAAGGGGTGAGGGTGAACACTGCAAAGGTTGTGATTGCGTGCATACCACTGCATGAGATGGTCAGGCCAAAGTGTCACAGGTCAAGGGTCGAGGAGTGCCAAAATTGAAATAACCAGGCCCCAACATTTAGTCATCTGCTGATCGGGTTATGCAATCTAAGCTGAAGCTCTAAATGGGTCGTCGCGTTCTAGGTATCCTGGGCTCAGGAAGTGCTCCTAGAAACATGAAAAAGTCACAAGTAGGGCGGAGCAACTGGTCTGCGATCCTATACTTGTGAGGGTCCAAAAAGGTCTGCGCACAATTCTGCTAACCAGTCATGAGGTAACATATATGCAAAAACAACCAAGGCAATAGTGTCTTGGAAGTGGTTGAGGTCGGAGGAGATAGGCATGATCTCCAATGGTTAGTGTTCGAGGGGAGGAATGGACGAAAGGATGTGGCTGAGCTAACCCCAGAAGACCCCATGTCATCGGAGTGCTGCCTACATAGCCCTGATGAGAGGGCCTCAGGCCAATGTAGTTCTCCCTAGAAGGGAGGGAGGGTCAAAGGGATAAAATGGGTCGTGGTCAAGGGCAAGGTTATGGTTAAAATAAGGAAAGAAGGTTTGTCCATCAGAGAGATGAACAAATGAGAATGGTCGAGCTAACCCCAGAAGACGTTCGTGTCATCTGAGTGCTGCCTACATAGCCCCGGTGGAAGGGCCTCAGACCAATGTAGTTCAGACAAAGGGTCTGAGTGGTAGACATGTGGTTAAAATAGTTGATAGATTGGTCTTGGTTATGATGAAATGATGAGGAAAAAAGATGTTGCAGCCTTTTCCAAATGGTGTATTCTACAACATTGGTTGAGGGGTTTTTCATCCCTAGCAATATTCCATATTCACGATGGAGGTATGCTAAAAATGAATTGAGGTTTATTTATGCTTCAGCAAGTATTGGTTTATGCTGAACATAAATTGTGGCGGGTCGATAGTTTCCATGTGTATTGGTGTCCATAGAAACTAGGGTGAATAGGCTAGGTCATGTGGATGGTCTGAAAAGAGAGTTGAGTTGAGTCTATTGACAAGTGATGAAGGTGAATGTGACCAAAGTGTAGAAGAAGTGAAAAGCATATTGCTATTTCATTGACAAGGACCAAAAAGATAGCATAGATAGGGGTTATGAGAACCAAGAGCCCCATTCATGCGTGACGTCGTTGACCATAGTTATGTTAGAGCGGTAATCGAATCACTTAGACATTAAAGTGAGCTCGAAGTCCCTTGAACAGGTGATAGGAGGAGGAAAGAGGGTAACCCATTTTAAGAGCAGAGATAACTTTGCCCCTTTTTATAGGAGACCCTGAGATAACTATAAGTCAAGTCCATGACTCATTTTTTTGTTTTTTTTTTTTTTTTTTTTTTGGCACAGACTGATCAATGCGGGAAGCCTGCATAAAGATGTCATTTGCTTGGTGGTCAGTTGTGAAGCTGATCAATGCGGGAAGCTTCTAAAATAGTGTTGTTTATTGCCAAATTATTCATAGCCATCCTTCGAGGGAGTGGTCTAGATTTTTGTGTAATATAAGGGCTTTTGAATAGCTGTCCTTCGAGGGAGCAGTCTATTAATTACAGCAATGATAGTACAACTGTCCTTCGAGGGAGCAGTCTATTAATTACAGCAATGATAGTACAGCTGTCCTTCGAGGGAGCAGTCTACTTTTTGATTTGATATTGATATAGTGACCATGGATATTGTGACATCGTGATTTGTTTTTATAGAAATGTGAGTCATGGACAAGATTATAGAAGGTCAAGGGCTCCCTTTTATTAGGACAAAGCATCCATACATCATAAAAGGGTTATAGGAATTGTTAAGAGGAATAGGGTTGAAAGGAAGTAGGATTTAAGGGGACGGAGATTGCTCAAGGGACGAGCTCAAGTTAAGTGTCAAGTGGACGAATACTCGACTAGCAGTAGAACGGTCGCAGATGCAACGCATTAAGAGGCTCAGGTTCTGGTCGTCCATCAAGAGAAGACAGATGGTAAGTCCCTGATCCATACTTGTGCGTGATAATAAAAGGTCTAAGCCAATTAGGAGAAAACTTGCCTCATTTACTTCGCTCCATGTTGGTCACGTGTTGATTCTCTTTGAGGATGAGGTCTCCGATGTTGAAATCTCGTTCTCGTAGATTTTTGTCATAGGCGTGCTTGATGCGATGTTGATAGACATGGAGATGATTAAGGGCAGCAAGACGGCATTCGTCAAGTAACTCAAGTTGAGCTAAGCGATCTTGACGAAAGTCATCGTTATAAAGGATATCATGTAGACAAATGTGGAGAGACGGGATCTGTACTTCGAGAGGTAAGACAACCTCTGTTCCGTACACGAGAGAAAAAGGGGTAGCACCCATAGAGGTTCAGATGCTAGTGCGGTAAGCCCACAAAGCGAAGGGAATGTGAATGTGCCAATCCTTGCCTATGTCACTGACCACTTTCATGAGAATTTTGGTGAGAATTTTGTTGAAAGCCTCGGCTTGCCCATTTGCTTGTGGGTAGTAAGGCGAAGAGAAACTGAGTTTGATGCTAAAGGAGTCGCATAGCTTTTGGACAGTTTTGTTTTTGAAGGACTTGCCGTTATCAGTGATAATTTTATGAGGGACACCGAAACGATAGATGATATGGGTGTTGATGAAGTCGACAATCTTGTCGGCTTTTGTGGAGACGAGAGGAATGGCTTCCACCCACTTGGTGAAATATTCAGTGGCTGTGATGATGGATTGATGACAAAGAGACGAATGAGGGTTAATCTCACCGATGAGATCTAAACCCCACTGAGAAAAAGGCCAAAAATCCTGAGCAATTTGTAAGGCGTGACTGGGGAGATGGAGCAAGTTAGAGTGCTACTGACACTTGATGCAACACCGAACATAGTCGCTACAATCTTGATGAAGGGTAGGCCAATAATACCCCAGACGAAGGATGCGCTTGGCAACTGAATTCCCACTGAAATTTTTGCCACAAATCTCGTCATGGACTTGCTGAATGGCATGAGATGCTTTAGTGGAGGTGAGACAGCGAAGAAGGAGGCCGTCAAAGCCTCACTTATAGAGAATACCCCCTAGCATGGTATAACGAGCAGTACGCTTGATAAAAGCTCATCGTGCATTACTAGAGAGGTTGGGAGGAATGACAGAGAGAGATAAGAAGTCTACAAGTTGCTTATACCAAGCATCTTGTGGGCTAGGGTCTATAGTGTTGACATGATGAATGTGAGGAGAGATATATGAAGGTAACGGCACACGACGCACCGTGACAAAAAGTCTGGATGTAGATGAGGAAGATGGGATATGGGAAGCGAGAGAAGCCATGGTGTCAGCAAACTTATTTGTGGATTGAAGAACAGTCTATAGGAGGAAATGATCGAAAGATGCAAGGAGAATGTCAGCACGGTTTTTGTACCTTTGAAAAATTTCATTTTTACAGAGGTATGAACCGTTGACCTGATTGACGACGAGCTACGAGTCGCTGAAGATGTTGATGGACTTGATGCTGAGAGAGAGGGCGGTCTGAAGTCCCAAAATTAAGGCCTCGTATTCAGCCATATTATTGGTACAATCAAAGTCGAGTTTAAAAGACAAAGGCATGGGCTCCCCTTCGAGTGGGATGAGAATGACCCCAGCACCTCCACCTAGTTGACATTTAGATCCGTCAAAGAACATAGTCATCTGATAGGTGGTGTCGTCGGAGGAAAGCACAGTGATAGACTCGTCAGGGAATTCACACTGTGAAGGTTGAGTGTCAGGAAGAGGGGCATCTGCTAGTTGATCAGCGATGGTTTGCCCCTTGATAGATTTCTACTGGATGAATTTGAGATCGAACTCAGCAAGCAGCATGAGCCACCAAGCCATACGTTGATTCTGATATGGCTTGGAGTGCATATACTTGAGAGGGTCGGTGTGGGTGATGACAAAAGTTTTGTGACTGAGAAGATAGTGGCGAAGCTTAGTAGCAGCAAAGACTAACGCCAAACAGAGTTTCTCGATATGGGTATACCGAGTTTCATAGTCGACCAATGTTTGGCTGATATAATAAATGGCTTGCTCACGGTGATACTCGTCTCGATGCGCGATCATGGCACCTAACGAATGGTGAGTGGCTGAGATATAAAGGTAGAAGGGTTGGTCATCTTTAGGTGGAATGAGAACTGGTGGAGAGACCAGATAGCATTTTAAGGCTTCAAAAGCCTCTTGACAGTCCTTATCCCATGTAAAAATGATGTCCTTCTTAAGGAGATGATGAAAAGGTTGGCAGCGGTCAGAAAGCTGCGAGATGAAGTGACGAATGGACTGGAGCTTGCCTTGCAAACTGCGAAGTTGCTTGAGATTGGTCGGGGGAGGCATTTCGAGGATAGCACAAATCTTGGTAGGATCTATCTCGATGCCACGGAAGGAAACGATGAAGCCAAGAAGCTTGCCAGAGAGGACCCCAAAGACACATTTCTTGGGGTTAAGACGGACATTATACTGAAGAAGACGAGAAAAGATGATTTTGAGAATGGTCAGATGGTCACAGTGAAGTTTGGACTTGCCGAGCAGGTCATCCACATAGTCCTCCATGATTTTGTGGAGGAGATCATGGAAAATGTAGGTCATGGCACGCTGATAAGTGGCGCCTGCATTCTTCAAGCTGAAAGGCATGACTCGATAGCAGAAAGTCCCCCATGGGGTAATGAAATTAGTCTTGTGCTGATCTTTCAGAGTAATCAGGATTTGATTGTATCCTGAAAACCCGTCCATAAGAGATAGCATCTCATGGCCGGCCGTAAGATCAACAAGTTGGTCGATGTTAGGAAGAGGAAAGTCGTCTTTAGGACAGGCTAAATTAAGGTCGTGATAGTCTGTGTAGATCTGAATCCCCCCAGTTGCCTTGGTGACTGGGACGATGTTAGAGACCCACTGTGGATAATCAATGGGCTGGATGAAGGAGACAGAAAGGAGACGCTGAAGCTCCTCCTTGACAAGGAGGGCAACGTGAGGATGCATCTTTTGAAGCTTTTGCCTGACAGGCTTAGCCTCTGGTTTGGTGACAATGTTATGGGTAACGATGGTGGGGTCGATGCCAGGCATATCACTGTAAGTCCAGGCAAAGGCCTTGCTATGGTTGGAGAGGAACTGGGTATAGTCAAGCTGCTCCTGAGCATCTAAAGATTGGCCAATCTTTAAGACATAAGGAACATCAGAAGAAGGAAGGTTGATGTCAATGGTTGATTCATTTAACATAACCTGGGTCTCAGAAGGGAGGGAGCACTAGATGAAAGAATCATCAGCGCCTATGTAAGAAAGAATGGCGTCATCGTCAACGCAGTGAATAGTGTGAATGGTTGCTGACTCATCTTCGATCATGCTGGGAAGAATGAGAGGGAGAGACTTGGATACCCCATTGAGCTGATAAGTCAAGGGGTCCAGGCGAATGGTGTTTATGGAAAAAAAAAACTAGGAGGAATGGAAACCACTGACTCCGTAGGTGAAGGTGGCGAAATAGGCGAGTGTGGAGGAGATTGGTCAAGGATTGGTTCAGGACAAAGGTCTACAGGGTCTTGAGTGGGGTCATGATATCCTAGACCATACCGTTTCTTGGCATCGTCATCATTGAGCGGTTGGATAGGCTGATGGGAGCCCTGCTCATAGCGTCCGAAACCAAAACCCTTCCATGCACACCTGTAAAGGTAAGTATGTGTAAAGGCGGGGTTGCCAAGAAATGAAAAATCTGATGTGAAAGGTTGGGGTGAAGAAAGAGGATTACCGTCAGTAGGAGCTTGATTAAGCCCCCCATAGACAAGGTTGGTGCGGAGGTGAGGGGGACCATAAGGTATGATCATCCCTATCCGATGGTCGTAGCTGGGGCTGTGATGAAGGCGTCCATACTCTTGCGGAGTTTGGAACATGTCTAAAGCCAGCAAGCGATACTCTCCCAATGAAAGTCTTTGGAAGATGTCTTCCATGGGATCTGTGGTCGTCGCTTGAAGGGGAGGTGTAAGGGCGACTGCCTGTTGGGAACTGGTCAAAGCTTCTGCGGATGGAGGCAGTGCCGGGGTTGATGGCTTGATAGGAATGAGGACATCGTTTGGACGGTAGGTGGTGTTGCATGTTTTGAAAGGCGAAGGGTCAGCGGGAATGGTGTGGACTTGTCCGTCATGCTCAAACTTCACACAACGGTGCAGGGTGGAGGGGACACAGGCCATGGCACGTATCCAGGGTCGGCCTAGCAAGATGTTGTATTGGAACTCTCCTTCGATGATGTAGAAGACTCTGGGACTGTGCGTGGACCAACGTGGATATGAAGGATGACTGTGCCAATGGTCATGGCAGTAGTGTCATTAAAAGAGCACAAGATCGCGTTAGTTTTGGAGACGCAATTCTTGGGAAGAGCCAACTGATCAAAGGCATGGGTGGAGATGATGTTGATGCTAGCGCCCCCGTCGATCATAACGTGTTTAATGCGTGTCCGATCGATATAGGCAGTGATGAAGAGGGCGGCAATCTGATCTTCCGTGTTGGATGTGGGAATCTCAGAATCGCTGAATGTTATGGAGGCAACAGGGGCTAAGGAGTGGACAAGGGCAGCAAGTGGTTGGGGGTCCTCAGGTTGGACCTCCACTGCCTACAGGGCTTGGATGAGGGCCTGATGATGTTGGGGTGAGGTTTGGATGAGATCATAGAGGGACATCTTCACAGGCGTCTGGTGAAGCTGTTTCAACATGGAGTTGTGGATTGGTCCAGAAGAGGAAGAACAAGAAAAAGAGGGTTGAGGCGCACCAAGGATAGAAATCTTAGGCTTAGGCGGTTGAGGTGGATTGACAAAAGGGTAGGTCCAAGGAATGGTGGCTTTTTCTTTTGCCTTGTCCTTTTGTGACCTAGTGGTGATGTGAATGGCATTGATTTCAAAGATGGGAGGTGAAGGTGATGAAGGGGTTGTAACAGGTTGATGAGATGTGGATGGGTTTGAAGAGGTTAAAGGGTTATGAGAAGGAGTCAGGGGTCGGTCGAAAGTGTCCTCAAAGAGAAGAGTGTCTTTCTCCAGATAACAGTGAATGATAGCCTTGAGGGCACAGCAAGTCTCGGTGTCATGTCCTGGTGTACGATGATATAAACAAATCTTCGTGTCGTCGAACCAGGAGGGTTTAGACTCGAGAGGTTGAAAGGGCTTGATGGGTGGAAGAGTTATGCTAGAAGTTTTCAAAAGTCATTGCAAGATCAAAGAGTATGAGCCCACTAAAGGGTCCGTGCTCATCGATGTATGCGATGTCGGTGACTTTTGCTTGGGCGAAGTTGGAGGGGGTTTTCGTACCACCTTCTGGGTTGATGGTGTGATGACAGGCAGAGACGGTACACTCTTTGTGAGAGGTATCGCCCTTTTGGGAGAGGGTAGGCTAGCGGTAGGTAAAGGAAGCAAAGGAGGCAACCGGTTTTGATTAGAGGTTGAAGCGGGAAGGACTCTGGTTAAGGTTGAAGGATGCGGGCCCAAAATGGAGGGCAATGGTGATGGAAGAGGAGGTGTTCGCCTCTGTGGTTTGGCAGTCTTTTGTGATTTGCATTGAAGACTACTATTAGTTGAAGTTTGGGTTAAGTCCACCTTCACTTGTGGATGAGTGAGGTTGGAGACGGGGTGAACGCCAAGTGTTTTGATAGGTTTAGGCGGAGTAGATGAGGGTTTTTGTTTTGATGAAGTTGATGAAGATGTAGACAATTTGGAAGTGGAGATCTGATTTTTGTTGATAGTCTTAGGAGGTTCTGCCATGGGAAGATTAGCAGCATGAGATGAAAGGGCTCGGGCTTGTTGAAGAGCTATGAGACGGTCCCACAATCCCTGATGTTCTACTTTCCTAGAAGGGAGAAGTTTGAGTTTCTCCACTAGTCGGGAAAATGGCTGAGAAGATGCGGGATGAGGTTTAGGCTCTTGAGAAGACATTGACGGTTGTGGGAGTGAAGGTGAGATGGGTGTAGTAGTCTCGGGCCCAAAGCATGGTGAAGTTGTGACAGGTTCATGTTTGGTTGGAGACGAAGGAGAGATGGGTTCTTCCCTAGGTGGAGAAGAAACTGGAGAATGAAGCTCCTCAAGCGAGTAAAGGGTAGGGATGATAGTGCCCTCCACTTGTGGTCGAGGAGTAGGAAAGGTTGGGTCCTCCATGGGCAGCAAGAAGGAAGATGGTGAAACTAGCGGTGCTGGTAAGGTCGAGGCATCCTCCAAAATGAGAGAAGTTGAGGGGGAACTAGCCGGAGAAAGAGTTTCATCCACATGTGATGGACTGATGGATGAACTCACCTTTTGGGGTTCGTTAGAAATGAGGGGCGAGACCGTATTGACTGTTCGAATATTATGTTCATGGGTATTGTCAGTCAAAGTCTGGATGTTGTTTTGGGTTGGTGGATGATTGGGGAACGGTTGTTTGAAGATATCGATACCCTGATTAGGAGGGGCGTTAGGATTGTCGAGGATGAGGCCACCCTTTTCCAACATGTCTTGGACTATGTTTTTAAGGGTTTTACAGTTGCCCGTGTCATGACCTTTAACACAGTGGTAGTGGCAGAAGTCATTTTCCCTATACCACGCAGGGATGGCGCGTGAGGGATCAAATTGTGGTAGAGGTCGGATCTAAGGGAGATTGATGGCCCCTTGTTTGACGAGTTTTTCTAGCACAGACGCGTATGATTCTCCAAGTGGAGTAAACTATCGCTGTATGTATCTCTGCTAAAATTGCCGAGTGGCGCTCATAGATGTGGATGGTTCAGGTTGATTAATTGAAGGCAAAGAGGAGGAAGATCTAACAACCACAGCATTTGCTGAAGCTTTAGATTTAGGATTGGACAAGGAGGGCTTAGAAGAAGGGTCATTGGTTTTGGAGTTGGGATTCTTACTCCGCAACTTGACTTTATTCTCCTCGACAGCACGTAACTCAAGTTTACGAGCCATCGTGAAGGCTTCGTCAAAAGTGCGGAAGGTTTGAACCCTCAAGGTAGAAGAAATATGTTTAGCGCAGGCTTGAGAGAAAAGTTCGATAAGCTCAGGCTGAGGTAAGGAAAATGAAAGTTGATTGATAAGGCCCCTCCACCGAGCGACGAAATTAGCAATAGATTCATCCTCGAACTGACAAATACAATAGAGGTCTGTGATAGAGACCTTCTTGGTAATATTGATGGAGAAATGATCGAGGAAGAGCTGGGCCAGCTGAGTGAACGTGAAGATGGAATGGCTGGGAAGAGAGCTGTACTAGTCAAGTGCAGCACCCGAGAGAGACATGGGAAACGTGCGTAAGAGCAATGCATCGTCGTGGGCGATAAGGTAATAGGCATGTCTGAATGCCCGTAAATGTTGTTGTGGGTCTTCCTTACTCTGGAAATGAGAAAACATAGGAATTTTCCACTGGCTGGGATATGGTCTGATGGGGACAGAAGGATGGATGGGCTCGTTACAGATTTGTTCATACGAGAGAGTGTTGCGTGAGCCGATAACGGAGGTCTCTAGGTTGGACATTTTATCCATCAGCATCTTGATAATATCTACTAACGGATTGGCGGGTGGAGCGCCTCCTAGATTGTAAGGTGCTTGAAAGAGGCTGGAAGAGGTATACGACGTAGTCGGTTGTACCAATAAGGGCGCAACGTACGGATGACTAGTCGTAGGGACAGAAGAAGTGACTAAGGATGGTTGGATGGAAGGCATGGCTAGGTTTGATGTTGTCATGGGAGGTTGGCTAGAGGTAACATGGGCTAATGGATGGGTAGCCACCCTAGTGTTGATAGGAGTAAGGGTGGGCGGAATAGAGACGACCAAGTTTTGAAAGGGGGTAGAAAGTGGTTGAGTGGACTGAGATTGATTGGGGGCCGAAACCCCGGTGAAAGTGGGCCCAACGATGGAAGGAGAGGCCACACTTGGATGGTTGGTGAAAGGTTGGTCATTGGTTGAGGCAATAGCCTGGGTGTCTAAGGGTTGGACTACAGACGCCGTTGATATGACCGCAGTCTCGAGGAAAGAGGTCAGCATTCCATAAATTGGATTGCCCAAGGGGTCTCACGTTTGGCTATTCGCGAGATAGTGTTGCAAGGCTTTGGTATTGAGGTCCAAGAATTGTGCGAAATCTTGGTCCCCTTCTGGAATAATATGCGTTTGGGTTGGAGATGGTCTGGTAGGAGTTCTTTCAGTTTCCGAGTTGAACTCCATTATAGGGTTGGTTGTAGGCGGGGTAGATGGAAGAGGATGATGCCTCGCGTGATCGACTAGAGCCTTGGCTTGGCTACGAGTCAGAACCATTCAAGGCAAGGAAGAACGTCCTCACAAGCTCAAACAAGCAGATAAGAACCAAAAAGATGAAGACACAAGCAGATCCTAAAACCCTATAAGTAAATTATTAGGATTATAGTGGCTTATGCCTTAGAATATGTGTAGAGGAAGATTGGCTTTGTGAGTCAGGTCCTAGAAGAAGCAGTCTATGGATGGTTTCGGGTTTTGTTATGGTGCTCAAGAAATCTGTGTTAGCTTTCGTATAGGCCTGGTGCTAAGGAGCAAGCTCCCCTCACTTCACGATTCCAGTGGTTAGCTGGTTTCGCTTAGCCAAAATATACTTCCACTAGAGTTTATCCTCCGCCAGAAAACGGAGTGGGCTTCCCCCTTGGTGATGAAATCCAAGTAGGGTCACCGAGACGGGTAAGGTATACGCTGGGGGATGAAATCCCAGTCAGGCCTTGTCTCAGGTAAGTTAAAATGTTTGTTTTGTGCAGGTGGTTTGGTCGTGTAACATCAAGTGATCTAGATTAATTCAATATGCGGTTTAATTACTATGTGTGGTCTAAAAGATGCAGGCAAACATAAATGAATGCAAATTGTTTTAATTCCCAAGTTGAAGTGTTTGTTCGTATGAAAACGAATGGAGAAAGAGTCGAAGAATATGATTTTTAGCTAGTCTAGAAGTGCAAGAAAGAAAAAAATGTTCGTTTTAGTCCTGCTTATGATGTCGTTTAAGAAGAGACGAAAGGAGGCGAAAAGGAAGGAACCTAATGCACCTATATGAACGAAAGAAAGAAAGAAAGAACCCAAGGAGGACCTAGGGTCCCACCAGGCGTGCCAGAATGTTTCTATGCAAAATTGCTTTCTACATTCAAAGAAGAAATAAGAAACTAAAAGAAATGGTCAAGGCTAGAAGATACTTGATAAAGTCGTGCGCACCGAAATCAGACGTTGGAAGATTCTCCTCTTTGGCTGTGGAGGAATGACACCTGTAAAGAAAAGGCTAAAACACAGAAAAATGTTAGTCAAAGGATAAGGTGGGCTGTCAGGCGAACGCCCGATCCCGGAAGTTCGAAGACTTCCTAGAAGGATATCAACCCACTGATAAAAAAGTAGAATATTGGATGAAAGTAGATAATAAAAGATAAAATGATAGAAATAAACGACAGAAAATAAAAATGCGTACCTGATATGCAGCACTATTCTGCACAGTCGCTGGCGTCGGTCTCTGTGGTGTCGACGTCGGTCAGGGAAGGTGCCAGCGTCGGTCAAACTGCCGGCGTCGATCGGGGTAATGACCGGCATCGGTCGGGGCAGGGTCTGGATGAGTTGCAGAAGGTTTGGGAGAGTCAGAACAGGGTCTTGACAGGGTCAGGACAGGGTCTGATAGAATCGAGATAAGGTCAGGAAAGGGTCTGGGCAAGGTAAGGTCGGGTTTGGATAGAGTCTGGGGGTTTTAGTCGAGTCTGGATAGAGTTATGGATTCGGATAGTGGGCAGGGATGTAAAGGAGAGATGCAGAACTTGGGTCTGTGGTTTGAAGATTCGAGATGACAAAAATAATGAACAAATAATAACCAAGAAGAAATAAAACAAACAGAGTAAATACTTACCTGCCAGAAGACGTGATGAAAGCCATAGTTGAAGTTGTCTGTGCAGTGCCAGATTGAAGCGAATGCAGATTGGTTGATGCCAGAGTTGGTTGATCACGAGAGTGTTGATTGCCAGAGTCTGTGGATGTCAGAATTCAGAGGTCAATTGATTGATTGATCAGTTGATTCGAAAAATGGTTGAATAGCCTTTGGGATTGATCGGTGGACGCTGATGAAGGCCAGGGACGGTTCGAGAGACGGTTCGATAACCGTTCGAGAAACTAAATGACAATTGATAACAGATAACGGTAAGGTGACCGACGTCGGCAGGATTGCCGACGTCGGCCGATAAGTGACCGACGTCGGCGACATCGGCTGGGAAAAGATCGTCGTCAGCAGATGCATAATGGGGATAGAGTCTAGCTTTAGCTCTGTGCTCATTTTTACATGCTGCCAGGGTCAAGGTTGGTGGAACAAGTGATCGACAAGGGTTAAATAGGCGAAGAAGACTAAAACGGGGAATGACCAGGGGAGTCGACACGATTTTGGTGTCTACAATAGGTTTGAAAAAGTTTAGGCATATGGTTTCAAATAACAAAATACCTGTCATGGCCTCTCATTCTACCACCAAAGAGTTCCTCCTAGGCAAAGACCTCAATGAGAAGAGAGATGGGTGGATCAAAAAGCTAATGGAGTATGATGTTGATATAAAGGTAACAAACTTGGTAATAGGAAAGGGGTTGTGTGAACATCTAGCTTCAAATCTTCAAGGGCCAATGGAAGAATTTTTGGTCAATCAAGCTCATCCCCAACTAGTTGGTCATATACCAATTAAAATTTGGACATAAGACATCATTACTTTCCTCCAAAATGGTGATTATCCTAATGTTTTGAATAAGTCACAAAGAAGGTATTTTGTATTGTAAACCACTCCTTATTATCTTGTAGATGGTATTATCTTTTGAGATGATGTGAATGGTGTACTACTAAGGTGTGTTGACAATGATCGGTTTGGCATCTTGCTAGAAAAGTTTGACAATGGTGTATATGGAGGTCATTTTTTCCCAAAAACAATAGCTATAATGATAATGAGGGCATTGTATTATTGGCCTAGATTTTTCAAGGATTGCTACTCTTGGGTTAGGAGATGTCCTTAATTTGCCTTATTTGTAGGCAAATAGAAACTTACAGCCCTTCCATTAAATCTTGTCTAGGTGGACTAGCCTTTCATGGAATGGGGCCTTGATTTCATTAGTATGATCAAACCTCCATCAAGTGTTGGACACAAATAGATATTGACTACTATAGATTACTTCACAAGGTGGGTAGAGGTTATTGCATTGAAAGAGGTAAATGAAAATGCAATCTTGGATTTTGATGAGAGTATCACAACAAGATTTTGGGTCCCCTATACTATAATTTATAATAATGCACTTGATTTTATGAGTGATAAAAAAATTTAGTGGGCAAATAGGAATGTAATTTACTCGAGTAACTCATCCAACTGTTACCCTCAAGGTAATGGATTGGCTGAGTCTATTAATAAGAACCTTATCAAGATTATCAAAAGGACATTGGAGAACAATCAAAGATATTTTTACACTAGGTTGAAGACAACCTTATGGGATAATAGGATCACTCCTAAGAGATCAGTTAATAACCTCCCTTTGTGCTTGTTTATGGGAGAGAAGTTAGGTTATCCATCTCTCAAGAGCTCCTTGCTCTAGGACTTGTACATTAGATAGAACTACTAGAAAATAATCCAATGGAAGTCAAATTTATAGAACTAATGCAACTACAAGAAGTAATGGAAAATTCACATAAGACCATAGAAAACCACCAAGTACTCATGAAGAAGTTCTTTGACAAAAGAGAAAGTACAAGAGTGTTCAAGGAATGTGACTTGGTTCTAAAATGGGATAGGGATAGAGCAAAACTAGGTAAACATACAAAGTTTGATGATATGTGGAGTGGTCCTTACATCATCAACAAGTGAAAGCAAAGTAACTCCTTTCAGTTGAATAAGATGAATGGAGAATAATTGCCTATCCCTATGAATGGGATACATTTGAAGTTATGTTATTAGTCCTTGTAGGTCTATCTTGTATATAGTAGCATAGGTGTGTGTGTTTAGTTTAGTTATGTTTTAGATATTATGTTCCCTAAGTGTCATAGTTGACATATGTGTGTTTCCTTTATTTTTATTTGTGTTCCCTAAGTGATTAGTAGCAAAGGTGTGTCTATCTTATGTTTTGCTTTGGTCTTGTGTGTGTGTTTCCTTCCTTTTATTTTTTGTGTGTCTTGTGTAATGTCAATTATATTGTGGTCAATTCAAGGTCTAGTTATGACAATCTCAGTGCTCATTTTCATGATTCCATGCCCAATGGAATGATTTAGACAACTAGTCTTAGGCATATTAGGCATGCCATACCTAGGAATTGCTAAAAATATTGGTCAAATTCAAACCCCAGGTTCACACCTTTCAAATTTGGCCAAGTCTAGTACTTAGTTTTCCTTCAAAAGAAATGTTATTTGATAAAGACCAGAAAAATACCAAGTCTTTTCTTTTCAAAAAGTTTATTTTTGTCTTTATTTAAGCCTTTAAGGAACTCTTTTATGTTTTTTGTTTTAAGCTTTATCAAATTCATTCAAACAAATTGTCTGCACATTTTTTTTGAAGGTGCTTTACAATTTCTTCGAAAGATATCTTCAAGCTAAAAGGGACCCTTGCCACTTTTTTGAAGGGTATGCTTGTAATTTTTTTGAAGGGTACTTTATTTTTTTTGAAGGGTATCTTTTGTTAGGAAAAGGTTCACTTCAAATTTTTTGAAGGAATTCTTGTAGAAAAAGTGCCCTTTATAAAAAGTCCAAAGGGTACATTTCAAAAATTCTAAAGGGTTATATTATAGAAAAATGGACCAAATAGAATTTTTGAAGGGAACTTTAGTTTTTTTTAGGGGTAGTTTGTAACTTTCTTGAAGGACCATTTCAATTTTATGAAGGGCCAAACACAAATTCTAAAGGAATTCTTTCAGAGAAATAATCTAAAGAATTCTTTCAAAAAACTTGAAAAGGTGCTAAGGTTTATTTATTTTGAACATTTTTTCTAATACAAATATATATCTCAAAGACAAATTCTTTCAGAAAGATTATCTGATGAATTATTATGGGAAAATTGTTCGCAAGAAAGGGTCAAGACAAAAATTCCAAAGGAAATACCTGAAAAGTGATGGCTTGTAGAACATCAATTTTAAAATGCAAGAAATAGTCATTGATATTTAAAAGAATTTATGGGAATGTGAGATTAAATGTGGAGGTAAAAAATGTGTGAATCTTGGGCATCTAGTATAAATAAAGCAAGTAAAATGGATAGGTTGATAGTTTGAGTCATTACTTCCATGAAATTGACAACTATAGGTATCTAGAGTATATGTAGTAATTAGAAAGAGAATTTTATAAATTTTGTCATGATTTTTAGGAGTGTGATGTGTCAACTTCCCTATTTTTAGTTTCAAAATATCATAGATGATATTTGATAGAAGTAATTTCCTGTGCCACTCTTCAAGGTTTTATGCCACTTGTCACCATTATCATAGCTAGTTTTGGATAATTAAGAATCTTGACATGGTATGGCTCACTCATACATCTCTCTCATGTATCTGTAATTGAATTTCATGTCGATGACACATGTCCTTGTGCCTTCTCAACTTCTCCTTTCTTTCTCTCCCTCAAAGTTCTATAAATTGGGCCATTTTGACCATTACAAATAACCACATTTTTGGTATGGCAAAGCCCTACTAAAATTACATTAAATTTTTCTTTTAGACATTGAATACAAGACTAATTTTGATTTGTAAACTTATATTTGAGTATGTGACTGATGTATAGTGGAGCCAAGTGATAGAATCATCCTTACTCCCTTTATCCTTCATGTTTGAATAAAGGTTTTGATGTTAATAGGTCATGTGAAGTGTGTTAATTACATTAAACTCTCTTTCAAGTATTAAACTATATTTATGGTGTGAAATATGACCCTTATATTGATCATTTTATTGATTATCTCAAGCATATTTCCTTCACATTGAAACACTGTGTTAGTATCTTTCATTGCATGGAATTAGTATTGGAAAGCATTGTTAATCAGTAGAAGTGTGAAAGTCTGTGGGATAAATTCTTGGTGGATCACCTCTTTAGCATAATTTTTATATTTTATGCAAACTCTTGAATCTTTTCATGAATAAGCATTAGATTAGGTGATAGACACTTAGATAATATATAGGGAGCTAACCCTTTTAAATCCTAGAGATTCATCTCTCTTACAAGTTCCCACAAACTTGAGGGATGATTCAATGTTGCATTAAATTAAAAGAGCTTCATAAAATGTCCTAGGGTGCACAATTTGATGAAAATAGGTCCTTAATTACATATCCCTTCTCTTTCAAAGGTTCTCTCCTTCGCTTGTATCCACACAAACACTACAAACATAATTTATCAATTAAGACCTTGTACTTATACCACTTTCTTACTTCAACCCATTTTGGTCAAAAAATATGATTTACATATTTGAACCATACTTATAATTGGTCCATAAAAATGTTACATGTGATAACCACACTCTTCTTAGGTCAATCATTACCTCATTATACCCAAACCACCATTAGGTCTTTGTGAAACCTAAAACAATTAGGCCTACTCACCTATACATTAAAAATTCAACTCCTTGGGCCAATTTAAGCTAATACCAAAGCTTCAAAAACATAAAACCTATTTACAATAGACCCTTTATTACTCATTCATTGGTACATACCACCTAAAACTCCAACTCAATACTTAAACCTACCAATTAGGTCTCTTTGCTGATTAGGCCTTCATACACAGAAAACATAGCCTCAAACATTTGAAACAAATACTCAAATATTTCACATAGACATATTATTAGATGGCATGGGTGAACCCTTAAATAAATATTCAATTCCTTCATGTAATTTAGATACTTCAACACAATCTCTACGCACTAAAACAACTCTCTCAAAGTGACCACTTAGACTAGTCATATACAGTCAAAATATAGTCAAACTATTTTTATTTTCCATATTTAATCATGGAAATATCATGAAAAAAAATGGTTTATCATAATATTTATAGACTTATAAAACATATACATACTCATTTTCTTCTTCAATTCTAATAAAAGAACATTAAACTCACTCCTACAAGATGGTCACTCAATCTGCTAGTGCATTCAACAAACACATTCAACTTCTCAAAAATTATTCACACTAAATATGGATTGGTCAAACCTCCATAATCCAAATAGATAGTAATCATGGAGTCTAAAAAACTCTAAAATAGTTATTTAATCTTTAAATATCAATAAACTATCAATAAATCTTAGTTTTCCCTTTTCAGGTCACTTGTGGAACATGGTCAAATCTTCAATCAAATTTAGAGCTCAAAATTTTTAACTGTAAAAATGTTCAAACCTTATAACCAGTGTCTCTAGATGAAAATTATATTCCTTTAAATTTTTTCCTTGTATACTAACATGAAATTCATCCTAGATCAAAATATATAGCATAAACACTAAGTACTGGTTTTTCCTTTGTTAATTTCAAATACCAACAGTCACTGGTAAATGCAAATATTGTAGACACATGTCTTCATATCATGTATTTGCACAACTTTATCAATTTCAATCCATTGATATCATTGGAATTATCTTAGTCTTTAAATCTTTAAATCTCACCATTGATTATTGACCTATGCTTCCATGGTTAAGACACTTGGCACCCTCACGTGCCTTTTGAGCACATTGACTATTTGACTCAAATGAAATTCTATCACTTGGTAGCCTTGCATGCCTTCTGAGCATCCTTTAACATATTCAATAAATACACACCATTGGATCACTAATAAAAATATTATGTGCTCCATTAGATCATTATCTTGTCATATTAAACATTGATTGTTAGATCTGTGATTTGATTAAACTCTTACCGTAGATCTTCGATAATGCAAATTTGGATAAGTATGGGAACTTAGTGAACTCTTCCTAGAAGACCAACTTTACACCTTACTAGACTTTTATGCACTCAACCTCATGACATAAAATTTTAACCACATGATCACCTTTCATAGGGGAATCCATCCATGTATCAAACTACTCATAAACCTTCACACGTGTGAAATATACTATCAACAAACTACTTACTCAACCTTGTCTGCCAAGATGGCTACTTAAACCTAGACACTCATATGACTTCTTCTAATGAATTATTTTCACTTCCATAATAAATACAAGCACTCATAACACCCCATAAGGTCTCTGCAACATGTCCATACCATCAATATCATCCATTAATTGCCTATCCAATTTAAACACTGTAGAACTATGTAAGAACATTGAAGCTCATTGAATCACACTTTATCATTGTCATCATAACACACATGACACCTCATCAACATCCTTGGTCACCTTGGAGACATAATTAATAAACCTCCAACAATCTCCCCCTTTATCATTCATGTCAAACACCAATATAAAGCTTATGCTTAGACTATGTCTCTTTGTTCAAGCACTTTCTGCCCCTTTGACAAAATGACAAAGTTGACTCATATTATGATCTTGAGGAATTAAAAAGACTTAAATGACCAAAAATAGGAAAGGACCACCTCTGACAGATGATACAAACTCCCCCTAACATTATGCATAACTATTCTTACCTTGAGGTTCTCAAACATGCTCTACGACTACACTCTTCTTTGATCATATATAGCTTTTATAAAGATAAAATATACATGAACATAAAAAAATACATGAAAATATATTGAAATCATTAATAGGGATTCCCCCTAAGTCACTTGATCTTAGGCACCCTTTGACCACATTGGTCTTTTGGAGAAAAACACCAAAAAGTCCACTTCTTCATACTAGCCTTGCTTACAGGACTTGTAGCCCTACCTGGACCTTTCATAGCCCATAAATTTATATGTATGAACTTTCATGGTTTTAAATTTCATATATAGTGCATTCTCATATGTCCCATCATACATTCCAAAAAATCAACACTTAGTTATTCCTATGCAACATACTTCCTTCATAAACCTACTAGCTAATTAACCCTCCATTTGCACAAATCCTCATCCATGGAAAAAATCATGAACTTCCATAAGATTTTTAAATAAGTTTTGAGCACCCATTTGACCATTTCAATTTATTAACCATCCTTAGATCTCAAATCATTAGGTAAACCATTTTTCCAACATGAGTAAAAACACTAAGTTTATAAGAGAAACATGATCAACACACCACCTTTTAGTTAACACCCATTATTGAAATTTCTCTCACACCTAGGGGTCATTAATACACAATTATAGACCAAAATTTGAGCTCAAACTCCTTTAGGAACCCATACTTCATATACCATGGTTTTTTGACCTGCATACCCTTAAGCACAAACTAAGAAACCTGAGAGTAAACAAAAGTCTCTAATTATACCAAAAAAACCTTAAAAACTTGAAATCACATGGAATACACTTGAATGAGGTCAACACACCTTTTTATCCCACTAAGACACCTTGAAAACTTGTAATTTAAATGACACTTAGTGTAGATACTAGAAAACCATACATTATAATTCTAGATGTCACATTGACCCTTAGACCACCCTTTGACCCCTTGGGACCATTTGAAAATCATTTAACCCAATAGTCATTAGCAGAAATGGATAAAGTTAGCCATTTTTTATTATGTCCCCTCAACCCTTGACTGCGTATGATGATCAACCCTCAACCATCATTGATGCTCACCTATCAAGCACTGATGGTCAGCCCTTAGCTCATGTGTGATGGTAAGACCTCAACTACCTCTTTAGTAAACTATCAACCACCAATGGTCATCCATCAATTGTGTGAGATGGTCAGTACTCAACCACCACCAATGGTCACATATCGACTACTGATGATTAACCCTCAATCATGTGTGATGGCCATCCCTTGACTACCATCGATGGTCACCTATCGACTATTTATATTCATCCCTAAACCACTAATGGTTTGACCCTAACTAGCTCAGGAGTTAACCACAACTCAAACTCTAGGTCATTTTTTTATTTATAGCTATTTGATCCACCATTCACATGATCAATGCATGATTAGGCTAAATTTAGATAGCTTGTTAGAAATATTATTGAACTCTTTATTTCACCACCCCTTTTCCTCTATATTAAGGGAGGAAGAGAAGTTTCAAAGGGGAAACTTCTAGGGGGGCATAAGAGGGAAGAAAAAAAATTAGGTAGGTTTAGGATATTAAAAAGCTTCCCACATCTATGACTTCTTTAAGTCATCAACTATCAACCACAAGCTAAGTATATTATTCTTGTTTTAAGTTTTAGTTATTTAGTTTCAATAGTTATACAACTCCATATATTACCTCTTCCACATGAACACCCTCTAACCATTCTCAACCAATTGAGTACCAAACCTTTACCCTTGATACCTCTGAGGCTCTCTTTTTCCCTCATGACCATTAACCAACCTTAGCAACCTAAAAAAACTTTATTTAACTATCTCATAACCTATTATATTTGAAACCAATAAACTATCCAAACCCACAATGACCATTGACAGTCACCCTCGACTACATCAATCACCTATTGACTCAAATTGATCAACCCTCAACCATGTGTAATGGTCAACCCTTGATTATTATCAACATTCACCTATCAATCAGAGATGATCATCCCTCAACCATGTATGATGTCTAACCCTTAATTGATATCGATGGTCACCTATTAACCACCAATAGTTAGCCCTCAACTACATGTCATAGTCAACCCTCAACCACCACTGGTGATCACCTATTGACCATCAATGGTCAGCCCTAAACCACTATTGATTGTCACCTATCGACCATCAATAGTAAACCTTAACCATTAATGGTTAATGTTTAAATCATTTAAATAAAAAATTCAAGATTTAAACACCTTCCATCCTGAACACAAACCTTATTTCTTCATCCTTGTCACTATATAGAGTTAAGAACAATAATTGGACCACCCCTGAACCATACCTTGATAGTTTAGCATTTCTTTTAATTTTATTTTTCTAAAATTCATTATTTTTTTAAATGTATTTATTTTTTTTAATCGAGAAATTTCATTTATGTTATGCAATATTTCTTATCGGTAAATTTTTTAACATTAACTTGTCTAAAATGTGGATTGACAGCCTCTAAGGAAGTCTTGTACTTCTTGTATCTAGCTTTCTAAGCAATCCACCCACCAACCTAACTAATCAACCATTTTCTTAATGATTTCTTATCTACAAGTCATCCTCCCAAGATAAAGAGGGGTATCTACAATTGTCTAGATCATAGAGTGCAAACCAAATCTAATTTCTATTAACCTCACCCTTCTTTTAAATTTTACAACTTTATTATTAGAAAATAAATAAAATTTTTATGAAACATTCTAGCATGCCCGATGGGACCTAATTGCATCTAGATACTTTCTCTTTTGTTTTATTCTCATTTAAATGAAATTAACATTTCTTTTGGGATAAAAATTAACCTCTAATAGATTAATTTCTTGCATAATTAGCTCACATAGCTTAATTAATAAAGTAAATTAACCATAGACTCATTTATTCACACACACAAGACCAAACCAATTACACCAAATCAAACATCATAACACTTGACATAAGGCCTAAATAGGTTTTCATCTCCTAGTGATAACCTTCATCCATTAGCTATCCCACTTGGACATCATTATCAAGTGGAGAAACCAAAGCTCAGCTCTCTAGTTGAGTATAATCTATGGAAATTGGTATATCTTGGCTAAGCACTTGACACCCTTATCGCTATGGTGTGTGAATTGAGGTGGTAGGACCTAATATCAAGCCACATATTGATGCCAATATAGATAATTTTGAGAGCCTAAACTACCTAAAAACAACCATATATTTTTTATCTAGTACCTATTTCAAAACTTAAGTCAAGTCATATAATTCTAACTTAAGTCATAAGCCATAAGCGAGACAAAACGAACTTTAAGATTTAATGTGATTTAGAGTGTGTTTTATCTTCTTTGATTTTTTTATTGTCTTCTCTTTGTTTGAGTTGTAAGGAATCTAACCCCCTTGGGAAATTTTTTTCCACCATCTTTCCTTCATCCACCTCATCTCCATTTCCTTATTCAATGGGGAGCCTTCCTATGTTTTCTCCTAGAGATCCTAACTTTATTAAAATATTATAAGATAACCCTCTTGCCTTAGAGTGTTACCTCATATCAAGAGCCACTTATGCTCCCAAACTTACCTAAAACCAATCCAACCTTACCTACAACCATCCCATCCTTACCTATAACCAACCTAACCTTACCTAAGATCAACCTAACCTCACCTATAACCAACCCAAACTCACCCATAATCAACCCAACCTTACTTATCATCAACCCAAACTCAACTATGAGCAACCCAAGCTCACACACAATCAACCCAATATTACTTATCATCAACCAAATCTTACCTATAACTAACCTAATCTCACCTATAACCAACCTAACCTTGTTAGCAATCAATTCAACCTCAACTAAAACCAATTAATAACCTTTAAACAACCACTTGATCATCACCTCAACCAACTAATAACCTTTCAACCCTAGTTTGACCCTTCTCATAACCCACCTCAACTGTCTCAACCTCACTAATCTCTGGGTTACCTATCCCAACCACCATATCAATTACCTCAACTGCATCAAAATTTTGATTACCTACCTCAACCATCATATTAATTACCTCTAACTCCTTTGTGGAAACCTTTTTTTATCTCAAAACCAAGACTTGGTCTATCCCCTAGTCATAACACCCACAACTATCAACCCAACAACTATTAGACTAACCACTATCAACCTATTTTATCACTCTCATCAAATCAAACCAATAACTACCAACCAAAATTTTATAACCCACCAACTTTATCAAGGATACCCAACCCATGAAATCACTTTAACTTGTTAAAACAACCAACTTATTTAACCAATCAACTTCATCAAACCAACCAATTAGCTCACAACCTCAAGAGCCATTGGTGCACCCTCTTTCTAGGCAGTATTCCCTGCTACAAGAATAATATGCCTCAATATTTGAAAAAATATTAGAGGATTATATCATTAGACTTCCTCCAATCAAACACATCAATCATTCTATTAAAAATCCCATTTATTTTATAGAGAATTAATTTTGTACATATCATCGTACAAGTGGTCATGTGCTAGAGAGATGTCAGTCTTTTAAGATGATCATCCAAAACCTTATTGACCAAAAAGAGGTCCCAAAATATAGCCTCTACATTCTTCCCAACATAGCCTTGAATGTCTTCAAACAATCAATCATTGAACCTCTTTTTAAACCCATTATTATGCAAACCAATAACCAAATACCTCAAAGCAATGAGGCCCATCCATTAGATTTGGTCTTTAGAGAACATATGACTAAGGAAACTATAATCAAAACTCCAATAAATTTACCTATTAACCAATTTCAACCCTCCCAAATTCCTTCAACAACCATCATCACTAAGGAAGAATCAACGTTAACCAATCCACTTGTTTACCAAGTGGACCCTTCTCAATTTTCCTTTGAAACCATAATTAAGGAAACTAGCCTACCTCTTCCACTTCACCTTTTCATTGATCAACCTCCAACCAACCTATCTCTTCTACTTCCTCAAAATATGGAATCACCCCCAAAAACCATACATATTCCACCTACCCTTTTGGTGGAACCAATCAAAGCTACCTTACCTCTTCCACCCACCCTTTTAGTGGAGCCAACCCAAGCTCAAAACACCTCACCTATAACTAATCCAACCTCACCTCAAACCAACCCAACCTTAACTAAAACCATACCCATTCAATTCTTCTATAATTTTCTCATTTTCATCTATCTAATGGCATTGTCTTTGATTTGAATTCCTTTTGAATAGGATCAAATCTTTGTCACCTTACCTTACCAAACAAACCTAACTAAAAATACAAATCAACCACCCATCCTGCCTCCCTCAACCAATCAATCAACCATGATCAACCCAACTTTTGATCCAACCATAAGCAACTTATATATCAACCCAAACTAACATCAACCCTTCATTTGAGATTTATTAAATCTTGGCTACCCTTTTATCCAAGATACCCACACCTCACCTAAGATCCTTCATTGAGATAATCTGACACTCTTATCCAACCCACCTTTATTTCAAGATGATATTCCCAACATCATTTCTAGACCCCAACCCTACCCAAATCCAACCCAACAATGTTTCCCTTGACATAGAACCATAAGGGAGATCCTACTTGAAACATCACCTACAATTTGAACTCCACACCAACTAAAAAATAACAACCCTTTAGATGTGTATGAAGTCATCTTCATCCCTCCTAAACCCTCTTTACTAACCAAAATCCTCACCATACATATAAAAAGTAACTGGGGGAACTCTCTTTCTAAAAGGATTTGACCATTTTTCATTTTCCAACCTTACCTTCATCAACTTCACCCATAACTTCAGCCTTAAAATTTTGCCCTCAACCTAATCTTAGGCATTATCAACCAAACCTCACCTATGATTAACCCAACCTAACCTATGACCAAACCAACCCTTGGCACCTATGATCAACTCAACCTTGCCTATAACTAAACTAACCTCACCTATAACCAATTAAATCCTAATTACCACCAAACTAACCTTAAACATAAACTAACCTTGACCTTAACCCAAAATTTAACCTTAAACCTAAGCAAGCCTTTAACATCAATCACACCTCGAATGACAATGGTCACTATTGAACCATCATCGATCTTCCCTTAGACCTCTTTTACCTTTTAAATCTCAACCATCACTAATCTTTGGTGAACAATCACCAGTCTACTACTAACCACTGATAGTTACTACCATAACCATAACCTTACCTAAAACCTTACCTTTTCACTACCTTGCCTATACCTACCTAGAAAACCAACTCAAATCAATACCTAAACCTACCTAACTAGACCAAAAACTAACCAACATTACTGCTAACCAAAGTCTATCCACCATCATTTAACCAAACTTGCCTTTTTACTCTATCCATCTAACATCTTTTCCACATCTAATATAATGTCAAAAAGTAACTAGGGGACATCTTCATTCTTGATTGGCTCAAATAATTTACATGTAAGTGTGGATCTAGGGCATATCAGAACCTAAGCCCCTCAATGATTTTTATTCATGTCCCATTCTTTTGTTAAACCAAGATCTTAGTCATCTTGTGTCTAACTTAAGATCATCCCTTGTTTTTCAACCACATTCATCTCTTTATTTTAAGGACAATTGATTAAAATAGGATTATGTGATTATATATGACAACCTTAGCCTAATCCTAAGCATGGGTACCATGGCTCTACCTATGTCATGATTCTCATAGACACTTTTCATCCCTTATAAGATGAATCCCCATAGTCATTGTCACTTAAACCTCTTTTTCCCATGATTAACCTTCTTGTGTTATGGTTTTTCCTCCATAAAGGAAAGCCTTTTAGCCTATATAGACTAGTCCATGTCTAAACTAACATAACATTAAAATTTGGGATACCTAATATCACCTAGGTCAAAAATCTCTAGCATTGTAAACTGCTCCCTTGAAGGATAGCTACCTAAAACTACCATAAATTTTCTAAAAAATATAGACTTCTCCCTCTAAGGATATCTATCACACAAATAAATCCAGAGCTTAGACCACTCCCTTGAAGGATGGATGAACCAAACATTTTTCAAGAAATCAATCACTTGAAAGCTTCCTGCATTAATCATCTTCCTAAACTCATCAAATAAAAGCATAAAAAAACTCCAAAGTCAAAAGTAAAAAGTAAAACAATCCCAAAAAGCTTCAAATTACTTTCACATATCATTTAAAGACTTCCTACCTTGATCAGTCTATGCCAAACTTAGAGCATGGACTTATCAATAATTGTTATTAGGTCATCTACAGGAGCAATAAGCCATCCCCATAAGAAGGTTACACTACCATTCACCCACCTACCATTCATCTCCACCTTTTATTGTCTACCAAATCAAGGGATTTTGAGATTATTTGACACTATATGATCAAGCTACTTATTTTAACCAATGATCTAACATCAACACAATGAATGAAAGGGGTCTATGTTCTTAATGCCACCTATCATGCCATTATGGTCTTTGTCAATTGGAGCATTTCAACCTCCTTCTACTTTCATGACCACTTGAGAAGATGTGTGTCTTCCATCTTTGAGTCATTAAAACCCCAACCACCTAATTTTCAACCTTTCACAAAATGGGGTAACCAATTTAAACACCACCCAACCAAACCTTTTTAAACAAACACAATATTACCACAACCATACACCTATCAAAGAACACCTTGTTATCCAAAACCATGCATATATCAAGAGCACCTTATTCTCTACCAACCAACTAACCAACCTTATTAACATCAACTTGGTCATTTTCGATCACCTTTCACACTTTTCATGACCAAACCTTGCCTTGGTCATTTTGATTGCATACCTACCTTACCATATTTGACAAATTTATGCTACCTTCTATTCCCAACCATTTAGTTACCTCAGAGCATGAACCTTTATGATCCTAAAACCTATGACCATTTTATCTTCTCAAGATCACATCCTACCTTAGATACCTAAGAACACATTAACCTTATCTAAGAGACTTTCATTTATGATTTCAACCATAAATTCCATGCTTAAATGTGATCACCTAATCCACTTGTCACTTATTCTTCTAGTACCCATCTTATTTTACCACCTACCTCAACTATGGAAACTTAGTCTATACATGATCTATGATATCACACTTAGTCACATTTTGTGTAACTACTCATGCTTAAATGCCCAATAAAACAAACCAACCTTATCACCAACCTATCTAACTTATCAAACCTATAACTTAATTTGTGTTCTCAAGATCACACACTTTTTGGATTCTTGATAACATGATAACCTTTTACATGGTGACTTGAGTTTATAAGTGCACCCATATCATCTATGCCTAATGTTGTGGCCTGGTTCACTTGTCACTTGTCTTCCTCACAATGACCTATTTTACCAATCCATCCATCTTACCCATTTTGTCATCCACTTATCAAACCCACACCTGACTCTGATTCACCTTATCAATTCCTAGTTTGAGGGGAAACACCTCCTCCCATAATTGGGGCATTCAACCTTCTACCAACCTTTCATTTTTTATTTTTTAGCTTGTTGATACAAACTATGAAAAAAGGGGCAAAATATAGACAATAGAAAACTATACACTATGGTTTTAGATGTCATACTGACTCTTAACCCCCTTAAGACCATTTCTTAATCATTAACCCCAATAGTCATTAGTGGAAATGGATAAATATAACCAATTTTGACTATGTCCCCTAATTCATGTGTGATAGTCATCCCTCAACCATGTGTGATGGTCAACCTCAACTACCACTAATGATCACCTATTTACCATCAATGGTCATCCCTAATCCTACGTGCGATGGTTAGCCTTCAACTACTACCATCGATCACATTGAACCATCAAGGGTTAACCCTTGACTGTGTGTGATGGTTATTGCTTGACCACCACTAATAGTCAGCCCTTAATTGTATATGATGGTCAGCCCTCGAACACCACCAATGGTTACATATTAACCACCAAGGGTTATCCATTGAATACTAATGGTTTGAACCTAACTACCTTATGAGTTAAATACAACTCAAAATCTAGCTCACTTTTTTATTTATAGCTATTTGATCCATTATTTTCATGATTAATGTAATATCCCCAACCAATTGGGAATATAGAAAAAATAAAGCTTTGAACAAAGATACAAATTTTTCCAAAATAATTTCCAAATAAATAAATAAATCACAATATAGTCTCTCAATGGCAAATCACAGATCTTATCACTTGTTCTTCTAGATGATTACACAATTGAGTCTCTATCATACAAATAAAATAATATGAAATATTCTGTCTTAAAACCCTAGGCTTTAGCAAATGTAGAAATTGAGCTTGAATCTGGAAATTTTGTCTCGGCCTGCTGTGTCGAACACACAATCACCGGCGTCGGTCGATATACTGCCGACGTCGGTCTCTGTCAGTCCTTCTCTGCCGACGTCAGTCTTCAGTTAGCTGATGTCAGTCACTGGGGATCTCTGCCTGTCAATGTTGGTATCTGCATGGATTTGTACCTGTTGATGTTAGTTTCTATGTGAATCTATACGGATTTATACGAACTCCGTACGGCCACCAATAAAGCACACCCTGTTTGTTTCAACCCCTGATCTAAAGATATCTGGCTCTAATACAGAAGATCTATATCTGTATAACTTATTGAATCAAAACTAGATAAAGAAAATACCTGGAAAGCTCTGTGACAACTTTTATATGTAGTTACCTCTCAAATCTGTAAACCTCTATGATAACTTTTATTTGAAGCTATCTCTCAATTTGGCAATAGATCAACTGATATTTCACAGCCTCTAAATTGCACACAATGAAGAGTTGACGTTCTCCACTGCAATGGAATCTTGGAACCCTTGGCTCAATCTTCACAGAAGAATTCTTCAATATCAAAATCAATAATCATATGCATAATCAATAATGGCCTCCATGAGAAACCCTTATACCCTCAAAAAGATGTGCTTGCCCTAATTAGGGTTTTCTTAAATTAGAATTAGGGTTTCTAATTAAAAATAGACCAAATAATTAATATTTGATTAAATCAATCAAATATTAATATCTCCCTCAATATATGTCCGATCGAGCCCAAACGAAAGCCAACTGAAAAAATTCTACTAAACGAAGCCAATCCAATCTCCATCAAGACCTTCTATCCATCCTATTAGCCTACGAATGTCGCATAATAGGCTAACCATCCATTCTGAAGATGTCAACTGAAAAGGGGACATGACAATCCACCCCTCCTAGAATTGCTTGCCCTCAAGCAATCACTGAATGACAAATTAATCAATCCATCTGGATCCCAAATGTAATCATGATCTCCACCATTGTCAATTAACATGAACTCCATGCCATGTCCATCCCAACTCTCATCTAATGGTGTCACATCATCTCTAGTACTAAGATAAGCACCCCAACATCCAATCCATAAATGAAAATCAACAAGCAAACTCCTTACCTGAATAATATCTAAAACTGGATTGTGAAGGCTAGAAATAGTCATATCATCATCAACCTGTGACTTGACTGTAATAAAAAGTTGAGTCCCCACCACATGTGACAACTCCTGAACTGAACTCAACTCAAGACCAAGCTCATCCTCATACCTCTCTTTTGTTGGTGCCAATGTGCACTCGTCATCACACTTTATCATGTCATGTGGTATAGGTACCTCCATCCGATGAAAAAACATATATCTAAAGCTACTGCCCCGTATTTACTTAAGAATGTGTGTCTTCCCATCAACATCAAAGAGAACCTCCATGTCCTTGAGACGAAGAGTAAATTCCTCAAATGAATGAAGCCACTTCATACCCAAGACTAAGTCTATATCCCCCATGTTCACCACATAATAATCAACCTTGAACTCATAGTTGTTCAAGCGCAATGGGAGGTCTCTAATCATACGCTCACACTTAAGAGTGTAACCATCGGCTACCTTAACTCTGATGCCCTCAAAATCTTTGGTAGTGAGTCCACACTTCTCCACAAATCTAGCATCTATGAAATTATGTGTGGCTCCTGTATCAAGAAGGGTGATAACCTTCTGCCCTACCAAAACTCCACGGAGTCTGAATGACTCATCTGACTGAATACTAGATAGGCATGCCTCCTATATGTGAAGCTCTAACTTTGCCTCTACCTTAGGCCCTGAAGCCTCTGCCTCTGCCCCCTCAGAACTATTTTGCTATTCGAAATCCTCTAAATCTGAATCCTCATAATATGCCCACATCACACGATTTGCCTTACCCTTAGGCCTCAAAGGACAATCGTGATGGATATCATATGGACCTTTGCAGTAGAAGCAAAGCTTCTTCTTGTGTAGATCATTAAGTGCCTCACAATCCAAAGGTGGTGCTATTGGATTGGCCTTTGAATCATTTTTAACCCCAAATTTATCTATGTTAAAATCTAGTCTCTCTATATCCCCGTGGGAGTGCTTATGGTCTCTAGATGAAGAAGTACCTCTGGAGTTAAATTTATTGGATGGGGCTGCCATATCCATACTACGTGCCTTATTCATAACTACCTGTAATGAAGGAGTATCAAAGGCTTTGATCTAACCTCTCAATGGCTCTGTCAATCCCTCTATGAGGAGAACTACCAATCTATGCTCTAAAATATTGGGCACCATGACTGCCAATCTCTGAAACTCACCAATGAAGGACTCCAAGTTACCTGTTTGTCTCAACTATGCCAGATCTTGAAATTAAACCTCAGGATCTTTCCTATCAAACCGCTCAACCAATCTATCCACAAAGTCCTGGTACTCTGTTACCTGACTATGTGAAAGTGTTACCATACCATGGTACCACCAATCATGTGCTACTCCATCCAAGTGCAAAGTGGCGTATTTGATGGCCTCTATCTCTGACATTGGTCTCAATGCCAAAAAGGTGTCAAGCTTATGAACCCAAGCTTGAGTTGTCATCTTGCTGCTGTCGTCACAAGTAGTCAAAGAAAGCTTATTAGTAGCCTTATTTAGCTCACTGAATTAAACTCTAGGCCTCCTGTCCTATCTAGCCAATCTATAGTGCTCTCTCCTCAGATTGAAAAAATGATCAAAGGACATCCTCTCTTGAACATGAGGAGGTAATAAGTCCCACTCATCATTTGCAGCCATGTAAACATCTGCAAATGGGGAATTCCCTACCTCCTCCTCTGCTGGTGCCTCTGGTTCTTCTTGAACAAATGTAAGACGTGTAGGTCTATCAGCTATTCTGGAGTGAGTCTACTGTGGTCTATGATTAACCATAGCACTCCTGTCATCTCTTTGGTCCCTATTCTGTCTATCAGATGCGTTCATCCTCTCTATCATAGTAGTGAGTCTCTGTATTGTCTGATTCATCTATTGTTGGCCTGTCATCATAGCATGGTGGAATTCTCTGGTGTCCTAATCAACATCATACCTATGGCCCCTGGGTGGGCTACCCTTACGTCTGTCACTCATGATAATCCATTGTTGTTCTAACAACTGGGTACCTTCAAGCAAGGCTCTACTGCGTGTGTTATACCTATGTGGTCTCAACTCTTGTGGCTGCATAAGATCTATAAACCCTCAGGATGGCAAGATTTTAGCTCTGATACCACTATAATATCCCCAAACAATTGGGAATATAGAAAAAATAAAGCTCTGAATAAAGATACAAATTTTGCCAAAATAATTTCTAAATAAATAAATAAATCACAATATAGTCTCTCAATGGCAAATCACAGATCTTATCACTTGTTCTTCTAGATGATTACACAATTGAGTCTTTGTCATACAAATAAAATAATATGAAATATTCTGTCTTAAAACCCTAGGCTTTGGCAAATCTAGAAATTGAGCTTGAATCTAGAAATTTTGTCTCGGCCTGCTGTGTCAAACACACAGTCGCCGGCATCGGTCGATATACTACCAACGTCGGTCTCTGTCAGTCCTTCTCTGCCAACATCGGTCTTCAGTCGGCTGATGTCGATCACTGGGGATCTCTACCTATCGATGTCGGTATTTGCATGGATCTGTACCTACCGATGTTAGTTTCTGTGTGAATCTATACAGATCTGTACGGACTCCGTATGGCTGCCAATAAAGCACACCCTGTTTGTTTCAACCCCTAATATGAAGATATCTAGCTCTAATATAGAAGATCTATATTTGTATAACTTATTGAATCAAAACTAAATAAAGAAAATACCTGGAAAGCTCTGTGACAACTTTTGTATGAAGTTACCTCTCAAATCTGTAAACCTATGTGATAACTTATGTATGAAGCTATCTCTCAATTTGGCAATAGATCAGCTGATATTTCATAGCCTCTGAATCACACACAATGAAGAGTTGATGTTCTCCACTGCAATGGAATCCTATAACCCTTGGCTCAGTCTTCACAGAAGAATTCTTCAATATCAAAATCAATAATCATATGCATAATCAATAATGGCCTCCATGAGAAACCCTTATACCCTCAAAAAGATGTGCTTTCCCTAATTAGGGTTTTCTTAAATTAGAATTAGGGTTTCTAATTAAAAATAGACCAAATAATTAATATTTGATTAAATCAATCAAATATTAATATCTCCCTCAATATATCTCTGATCGAGCCCAAACGAAAGCCAACTGAAAAAATTATGCTAAACGAAGCCAATCCAATCTCCATCAAGACCTTCTATCCATCCTATTAGCCTATGAAGGTTGCATAATAGGCTAACCATCCATTCTGAAGATGTCAACTGAAAAGGGGACATGACAATTAATGCATAATTAAGCTAAATTTAGATGGCTTATTAGACAAATTGTTTAACTCTTTATTTCAACACCCCCTTTCCTCTATATTAAGAGAGGAATAGGAGGTGTAAAGGGGTAATTTATGGAGGCATTATAGGGAAGAAGAAAAAAGAGGCAGGTGTAAGATATTAAAAATCTTCCTAACTTTAGGACTTCTTCAAGCCATCAACTATCAACCACAAGATAAGTATATTGTTATTTTTTTAAGTTTTACTTATTTAGTTTCTACAAATTCATACATTGCATCTTCCACCAAAATACCCCTTGACCATTCTCAACCACCTAAGTACTAAACCTTTACCCTTAATACCTATAAGGCTCTCCCTTGCCCTCATGAACATTAACCAACCTCTAGCAACCTATAGAACCTTTTTTAACCAACACATAATCTATTCTATTTGGAACCAATAATTTGTCCAAACCCACAATGATCATTGATGGTCACCCTTAACCACAATGATCACCTATCAATTGATGATGATCAATCCTTTACTATCATCAATGGTCACCTATCTACCAATGATGGTTAGCCCTTGACCGTATGGAATGGTCAACCCTTAACCACCACTGATGGTCACCTATCAATTATTGATAGTCAACCCTCAACTGTGTGTGATGGTTAGCCTTTGACAATCATCGATGGTCACTTATCGACTATCGATGGTCAACCCTCAACCATGTGTGATAGTTAGCCCTCAACTATTTTCAATGATCACCTATCAAACACAGACAATTGGCCTTAGCTGATGATGATCACTATGTGAATCATTTTAATTAAAACAAGCTTTAAAAAACTTATAACCTCAACTAAAAACTTTGTTTCTTCATCCCTGTCACTATACAAAGTTAAGAATAATAATCTGACCACACTTGAACCACACCTTGATAGTTTAGCATTTATTTTAATATTATTTTACTAAAATACATTATTTATTTAAAGGTATCTATTTATTTTGATAGATTACTTTCATTTATGTTATGTAATCTTTCTTATCAATAACTTTATTAACATTAACTTGACTAAAAGGTGGATTGACAGCCTCCAAGGAATTCTTCTACTTTTTGGATCTATCTTGCTAGGCAATCAACCCACCTACCTAACTAATCAACCTTTTTCCTAGTGATTTCTTATCTGTAGGTCAGCCTCCCAAGACAAAGAGGAGTATCTACAACCATTTGGATTATGGAACACAAATAAAATCCAAGTTCTACTAACCTCACCCTTATTTTAAGTCTTACATTTTTCTTCTTAGAAAATAAAGAATTTTTTTAGAGAAACACCTTAAAATATCCATACCTAGCCTAAAAACCTTATACATATAGTAGTCAACATTCCAAAACACCAAAAACTAATCATAACAACATTCTAACCTTACCATGCCACCTCATCCACTTTAAAAAACCAAACTCAATTGATCTCAACTCTATTTTATCTTCTAGATTCTACTACATTAGCCTTTGATTATAGGACCTCACAAGCTCCCTTTGCTCATGCATGAAGACTCAATACCTTGTCAAAACATATGACTTAGTTTTATCAAGTCATCATATCAATATTCTTGAATCCACAACTATAGCAAACTTATTCATGTCTCCACCATGATTGGAACATCTCACATATGCTTTTCCTCATATCATGCACATCTTCTTCAAGCCACTCAAGCTAACTGAGTTAGTTCCCCCTTAGCCACACACATATTCAACTGATATTCTTGTCTTGAAACATAAACCAAAACTCAACTAGTATCCACCATGTTACCTCTTACTTGTCAAGTGTCTTCTTGAAACCTAGATAGAGACACCCTGACCCACGATGTCCTAGAATAATATGAAACCAGGAGTTACCCACAACTCCGCATATTCCTTCTCCTCCTTGGTCATCTAATACTGATAGTTCTTCTTCTTCTTTTTAGGATTAAGATAAGAAACATTATCATCCACTATAATATTCTCCTTTTCTTCTAAGATTGGATTGTTAACATATGGATACCACAAAGATTCATGACATACCTTTTCAACTGAAGAAATAAACTCATCACTAGGCATTGAAAATTGATGTTCTTTGCATGAAATTTGTTTAATAATAGGAGGATGTTCTCTTGGATCCATACATATGCTATACATAAACTTAATTAATACTTTGGTATTTTTCTTGATCTTGACTTGGACTAACTTTTGATTCTCCTTTTCTATCTAGATAGATGACACATTCTCTTGGCATTCCTAAACCTTCTTCATATTTGATTCCTCTTTTTCTTTAGTAGGCAGTCCACTTTGATCTTTCAACTCAACTAAATTAGTTTTCTTAGTATTCACTTCCGTAGGATTCCATACCAAGGATTGACCTTTCTTGAGCACACTAGGATGTCCGTGCACCTTCTTATGACATGAGAGCTTATTTTTACAATATCTTGTAATATGACCAACTTGACAAAAATAACAAATAAAATCATTCATACCTTCTAATTAATGAATATTATGAATCTTATAAAACATACCATCTTGTCTCTTAGGTTCATTATCCTCAATATTGATTGTCTTAAGTCTTCATACCTAGGTTAGTATTTTCCTATACATTCTAGGGTAGAATTTAGAAATATGTCCCATGTCATGAAAATTATAGTAGACTACATTATCCATACCTCTAACTGACCAATTGCTCTTCTTTTTATATTTTCTTACCTTATGACCAAACTTGTGATAAGTAAAACAATGACCATTAAAATATATTTCATACCTTATGACACTTATGTGCTTGATGAATCTTTTCTTATTGATATTAGTTCTTATATCCTTTTTGTATTGCACTAACATCTCTTGCTATTCTCAGTCTTGTTTACCTTGACAATAAATTGCTCATGGTCATCCTCTAATGAATCTAGCTTGGTCTTCAATTGAACACTCTCATCCTTTTCTTCCCTTATGCTTGAAATTATATCCTATAATTTAATTCTAAGATCTTTATTGGTCTTATTATCCTCCTTATCCCTTTTTGCCATGCCATCTTTAAATCTACATTCTTGATCTTCCATAGACTTGATCAAATTTTTATTATCCTTTTCCTCTCTCATAGATTCAACTTGAAAACTACCCTCAAGAAATCTGACTTGCACTTCTAGACCTTTGATTATGTTCCTAGTTTTATAATTCCTTTTCTTTTTCTCCTTTAGTTCACTAATCACACTCATGAACTTAGCTTATATATCAACTTCTTCTTCCTCGCTATCATATAAATCTTCTTATTCTCTATTATTATATCAAATTGCTTCATCAAACATGATGATATTTTCACCCATATTGTACCTTGGATTACCTTCAAGTGGTTAAACTTACATAAAATATCTTGATTTGATACCAATTTTTATATGTTCAATCATTGAGAGGGGGATAAATCTAATTCTAGGTAATCCAATTCAATTCCCAACTCTTAAAGATTTAGCACATATAATCTTGATATATACAAATTAACCATTGGAATAAATAATATATATATATATATATAACAAGATCAATCACATAGCACATGATATATGTGGGAAACCCTATTGGGGGATAAAACCCACTACACCTTTCAAGATGGACTATATTCTTATAAATACAAGATTCATCATTTAGACCAACACTAACTAATCAAGGAACACCCATCCCTTAATTTAATGAGACACCCATCCCACAAGGAGGAACCAACCCCCTAGGCAATTAAGCACCAACCTAGATACCTTAATTTGATCTCCACCTTGGATCTAATTTCTTCTACACATAATGATAGACTTCTCTTACTTTCTCTCTTTCCCATTTACACTCTCACAAACTTGCACACATAAGCAATGTATCCAAACCACCCTTTTGGATCACTCTTCACTTCTTAGCACACACACAATTAAAAAAACTATAACAACTTTGTCGAAACATAAAAAACATGACCTATAGGTAATTCACACAATATTCAACCTACTATACTCTACAATCCATCCATTAAGCACACTCACTCAATCAGCCTCTAGGGCTTACTTGCTCAATCAACCTCTTCTATGATCATTAGGCCCAATGATCTATGTGTTAAAACTTATCACCTTGATCAGATAATCAAGAATGATCCTCTTCACTCTTTTTTGGTCCTTAATGATCTATCCATTATCTTTCAAAGGTTCTCTCCTTTGCTTGAATCTACACAAACATAAGAAGTACAATTAGTCCAATAATACCTTGTACTTATATCACTCTCTTCCTTTAACCCATCTTGGTAAGCCAAAATGTTTTACATAATTGAACCACACTTAACATAGGTCCATACACATGTTACGTGTGATAACAACACTCTTCATTGGTTGGTCATTACCTCATTAGCCTCAAAACACCATTAGGTCTTGGTGAGAACTAAAACAATTAGGCCTACTCACCCATATATTATAAATTCAACTACTGAAGACACTTTTATATTCTACCAAATATTCAAACCCATGAGACCTATCTCCAATATACCCTTGATTACTCCCTCATGGGTCCATGCCACCTAAAACATCAACTCAACACTTGAACTTACCAATTAGTTCTCCTTGCTCTTTAGGCCTTCATACATAGAAAATATAGTCTCAAAATTTTGAATCAACTAATCAAATATTTCACATAGGTGAAATATTCAGGGGATATATAACACCTACATGTGCTTTAGATATTCCAAATTAGGCTCTAAGCACTCAAAACAACTCTCTCAAAATGACCACTCAGACTGGTCATATACAGTCAAAATATAGACAAGCTATTTTTACTCTCCATATCTGATCAGTGGCATATCTTGACAACCAATGCTTTATCATGAACCTTATAGACTTATAAAACATATCCATACTCATTTTCTTCTTCAATTTTGATCAAAGCATTGTTGACCATTTTTTCCCATAGGCCAAAATGGGTCAATCCCCTATAGTTAAAATTTTGTATAGGGGCCTTTTTATAATGTTATAGGGTATGATTATAGTTCATTTTATGCCATTCCATATGCCATCCTAGTTTTGGTCACATTCTAGATTAGTCCTTGTATCATTTGGCATTTTAGGGGTCATTTTAGAATCATATATGCAAGTGGCAGGTTTTCATGGTACTGAATAGTTGCAAGAGCAAGTCTAAAAAAGCCTAAGTTTACACTTGGGAGATATTTAAAATTTTGGCTAAGTGATGGGGACATTTTTGGGAAATTTTTCCAAGGAAATGATCCCATAGACTTATTTATTTTGTCCTTATGTTTTGAAACAATTTTCCCAAATACCTAATTATTTTAGGAAAATTGTCTGCATCAAAAGCTAAGTGTTAGATTTATTTTGGGAAAATTATCCACATAATTTTCCTTAAGGCATAATTATTTTAGGGAAAATGTTTTGATAAATTTTTTGAAGGTAGGTTTATTTCAAATATATTTTCTAAAACACAAGGCCTAAGAAAAATATCCCGATGTAATAGTCTCAAATAAGCAAATTCTTTTGGGGAAATTATTCTACAATAATTTCCCTAAAGACATAATTACATCGACCAATTTGTTTCAATAAATTTAAACCAACAGGGTTGTGACAGGTGTGGAAAAATAAAAATCAAGCTCAACAATCATCCAGTGGGCCCCAAAGAGTTATGGTCATACAAATGTCATTGACATTCCCATGGACATCAATTAATGGGTACACAAACATCAAATTCAAGACATAAGAAATGACCATTGAATTTCAAATATATTAGTGATGGTCATGTAAACATCAAATAATTTAATGTATATGTCAAATATGGTTACACAGATGTTAGAATTTGAGCTCATGAAATAGTCATTTGTATTCAAAAAATTTCAAAGGGGTCCCTGACTGAGTACAAGATTAACAAGTGTCTGAATATTAGGTGCCTAGATCAAATCTAATGGTGAGTAGGTAAAGACAAGATAATGGGTCCAAATAGATCAATGGTTCATTTTAAATCATGGATTCAAGATCAATGAAATGTGACCTAGATCAATAAAAAGGTCTAGATGAGCATAATTTGTAAAAGTAGTTGTAATTATGATTCAAATGTTTGAACTGATTGGTTTTCCTTTTCAGTACCAGGGCTTCCTTTCTCTTGATTATTTTATTCTATAAATATAAATCTTGATCTATTGTAAAATAGTTCCGCTCCATGTATGGAAAATCCCTACTAGAATGATGTCATACTTTGCCTTTGAACATTAACACAAATTTTGATTTTTTGAGTTCCTAAATAATTGTCTAAGCATGCAAGTGATGTATAGTGATGCAAAGTGATTATTCTATATCATTTCTTCCCTTATCATTTCATGTTTGTGTAAGATTTATTATTCTAATATCTCATATGAATTATTCGCAAGTGTATAATGATCCTTAGTGCATGTAACTAGCCTATGGCTCACTTACCTTGGATAGATCTCGTGCATCTCACCTCCATATTGAAATGATCATGTTATAATCCATAGGACTTGGAAGTTAGTTTGTATGCATTATTTATTATTATATAAAATTATGGTGGTCATATGGAAAACATCTTGGTCTATCACCCCCACTTTTACATTAGGTTCATTTCTTGCAACTTCCAACTCTTTTCCCATAGTCAAGCATTAACATAGGTGAAATCACTTCAATATACATTTAGGGAGCTAGCCTTTAAATATAGAGGCTCACTTACACTATAAGTACACCCACATACCTTTAAGTTTTCCCATTTCTCCAAAATTTGAAAGAGTATTGAACACCCTCTTCTAGTGAAGCAGAGCATGTACAAAGAAAACATCTTTGACCTTGATTTCAAACCAACTCCCTTAAGAAATGCTTATAAAACCACTTATTTATACAAGTTTCTTGATTTCACATGTAAATATATAGTTTTAAATAGTATTTATTCTTTTTATTATGTTAAATAAGATATCTCTTAGTATCTCAATCCCATTCATCAACTCAACAACCCTTTCAAACTCTCAACTTCTTCCCTTACTCATCTCTGTCAACTATCACATTCCTTGTAATGATTCATTAGACCAAGGCTTAGTTAATGTTACCAAATATCATTTTTAATTGTTATATGGATTATAATATTATCTTTTTAAAGTTATATAGGGTCACATATACCTCTCATTTGCATACCAACTCTCTTCCAGACTCAACTCACACCATTTCCCTACTCTGCTTCTTTTGTCTCAGTCCTTCTAGCCCTCCTTATGGAATTTTATTGACTTGTATGGTATATATGGAAGTAATGATGAAAAAAATGTTTTTAGATACCCTTTTCCAATAAATTCCTAATCACCAATTTTATAACCCTCTCTCTACACTTTAGCCACTTTTCTTTGTAGATCTTACTCATTGTTTTCCTAAATTAGGTCTCATAGGATGCTCTGTTTAAACAGTCACTCATTTACATAATTAAAGGTATATTATCATAAAAATAATATTAAAATATATTTTCCTTCATTTCAAAACACCTATCCTCCAAGTTTTGTGAATATTGGCTAGTGGGATCTAACTATGTTCTACAAACCCTAGAATTAGGACTTTTTTTCTGAGTCCGTGGCTGAGAGCAAATAATATTTAAATGTGGGAGTTTGGAAAGGTTTAAAAGGTTAAAAATGGTTTTTTTATATCTATAATATCTCATATCATGTTCTCCACTCATCAAGAAACATAATCCAATTCACTGTTTCACCTTTTCATACCAAAACACTCATGATTATGCATAAGAAGTGATTGGTTCAGGTTTATACATAGGTTTTCAACTTATTATTTTGTTATTATTATTATAAATATTTTAATTAAATTTAATATAATAACATAATAATTATATAACATAATATAACACGTAAAATTTTATTCTTAAGTCTTGTCTTTTCAAAGATTCAACTCATAGTTTACCATAACAACATATAACACAGGAAAGAGGGGTTTTTTACCAAATTTATCATAGACCATATGAGTTCCACTATATACCTTAGTGAATGAAGTTTATAAGCTCATTATAAATCTTAATTCACATGAGTAAATAATTTCATAATCATTCTTCATTAGAAAATCATATGCAGTTATGGAATACCTTCCTTTTCAGTCAATAGAGGACTATGTAAGAAATATACAAACATGGTTCTGTCAATGAAAGATCTTAAAAAACATTTGATTAAATTGTTACTCCTTCAAAAAAATTCTCCAAAAAAATATTTATTAATCCTTATAATATTAATAAAAACATTAAAAAGTACCTTTTGATCATTAGTTATGAAAGAACAATTTTGCAGCCTATACACAAATACTCAAACGAGGATCTATATACTCTCTTCCAGAACAAGGGTTCTTTCCTATTTTATATAAAAAGTTTTATATATAAAAAAATACTTGGAAACAAATTTAAAATTATTTATTCCATAAATTCTAAAGAAAAAACAATTGATTGCAACAATAAAAGCCCATGTATAGGGTCTGCACATACATTCATTCAAAATAAGGTTACACCTCACCCCAAAAATCTGTCATATCAACCTTTCAATATTTTTCCATACATCTAATCAAATGGAATAAATAATAATAACCAAAACTAAATCCCTATATACCTATAATAGTTTCATAACTGAATCTTTCAACTTTCCCATGTTGGAGTTATTGACCTTATATTGCTTTTTCTTATGTTTTTTAACAATATAAACACCATATGACCATGCCACATATATGAAAACACATATTAAGGGATTTAACATAGTATTATGCCTCTTAGACACATTTTGAACATGTTTCACAACCTTTTAAACCTCATACAATGCATTTATATCTCTTTACAAGGATAAGAAGATTTAATTTTCAAATAGTACATTTTGGAGGGAAACTCCATAATTTGAATTCTATGCACCTATGAACAATTTAGTCTCCACAAGTGAAATTAATAAGTCCTATATTACCTATCAAAACACCTAATATAATTCTAAAATACCAATAATGAATCAACTTGGGGTCATCATGGGATACCCCTGCATCATACTACCAAGCTGAGAAATCTCTGCCGCATGTATGGAATGATGCACTTGGTATATGTTGTTGTTTGCATACATTAAACCTTATTCATTGAAGGTGTTTTACTCCAATTTCCTCTCATATATGTGTACATTATCTTGGTCCCCAAAACTATGCCTCTTCTACTTCATCTTCTTACCTGCACATGAAATAATAGTGTTAAACAAAACATGTCTGCTACCAACTTTCTCTTACCATGCAAGTGTATTCCATTATTTTTCCTATAAAAAATAATCCAACTTATTCTTCACTCCATAATCAACCAATTCTAAAAATATTATCTCTTATTCCTTCACTAATACTTCTTGTAGTACCCATTCCTTCTCATGCACAACTTGTGCTTGCCCTTCTTCTTACTATTGTATATCATCATTTTTATGGTTGATCTCTAACTTTTGTACATCCATAGGCTGCATGCTCTCTTGATTTTTCTCATCTCTTTGATTGTCCTCATAAGACTATTATATAAGGCTCAATTATTTGACTTCCTCTTCTGGTTTAACTCTCTTTTACAAAGATTCAACCATCCCTTCTTTTACTAATGTCATATCCAAACCATCTCCTTTCCATCTCTACTGTAATGCCAAACTTCATCTTGTTGTCCTCTCTTTCATGGACTTGGCTAAAATGCTTTCATTCTTGTGTTATTTCACTCTTAACTTTATTTTCTTTCTTTGGTACCTTGATCATTCCTAAACCTTCCATAGCTTGATTCCAAAATTGCATCATCATCATGAGTCTTTCATCTTTTCTTCCCTCTTCACCTTTCAAGGGTAATAGTATATATACCTCACCATTTTTCTTAACAACATATGTATTTTCTTTCCCATCATGTATGACATGTCTATCATACTACCATGGACTCCCTAGAAACACATGACACATGTCTATATGCATAATATCACACAATACACTATATTTATATCCATATATCTAAAACTCAACCCAACTCTATTCACTTACTAGTATATGGTGTCCTTTCTGAACCCATACAATTGTGTATGGCTCTAGATGTGGCATCCTCTTTAACCTCAAATTATGCACCATCTCTAATGAAACTATATTTTTACTACTACCACCATAAATAAAAAATTTACATACCTTACCATGAGCCTTACATCTACTTCTGAACAAGCTCCTCCTTTGGATTGGTTCCATGCTTTACTTCTACTACATTAAGACTCTTCTCATAAGCAATGACTCATTCCTATCATGTCTTCTATCATCATTCACCTCTCTCACTCTCTATTGTTACATACTACTATTCATACCTTTTAGACACTCTACTACCCTATGTTCATCTCTATAGAAACTCCAACATTTCCCTTAAAATTTATATCTTGGTCCTTGTCTCAATGGACCTTCATTCCTTCTCAACATGTCATCTACAAATGTTCTAACCTGCCTTGCATGGTGTTGTTCTATGACATATTCTTGAGCTGCTACTACAAGTTTATGTGGTATTCTTTGAGCCACCTCTCTACTCTATTTATCATCCATCCTTGCTTGTAAAGATTCACCTTGTTTCCTATCATCTCTTTCTACTCTTTTTTCTCTCCTCCTGAGAGTATCCTCTATAGCCTTCATTCTCATCATCAATAAGCTAGTTCACCTGGTCCACCACTTGTTTGACCATGTCATCATCTTCTATACTTTATCTCTTCATGGAGAATTATATTTGATCACCTATCCTATAATTTAATTAAAAACACATTGTTAATCATTTCCACATTACATAAAATATTCCCCTAAGATCTGATACCAAAATGAAGTAGAGCATGTAAAAAAAACATCTTTAACATTGCTTTCAAACTAATTGCCTTAAGCAATGCTTATAAGACAACTTATTTATGCAAGAATATTTATTTCACATGTAAATATATATTTTACAATAGTCTTTATTATTTTTATTAGCTTCAATAAGATCTCTTTAGTATCTCAGTCCCATTCGTCAACTCAATAACCCTTTCAAACTCTCAACTTCTTCCCTTACTCATCTCTGTCAACTATCACATTCCTTGTAATGATTCATTAGACCAAGGCTTTATTCAAGTTACCAAATCTCAGTTGTAATTTTTATATGGATTATAATATTATCTTTTTTAGGTTTTACACATAGACTGCTCATTCACATACCAACTCTCTTCTAAACTTAACTCACACCATTTCCTTACTCTACTTGTTTTGTCTCAGTCCTTCTAGCTCTCCTTATGGACTTTTCTTGACTTGTATAGTCTATACAGAATCAATGATGAAAACCACCAATGGTTTTATATACCATTTTCTAAGAAATTCCTAATCACCAATTTTCTAACCCTATCTCTACACTTTATCCACTTTTTTTTTATAGATCTTACTCACTATTTTCCTAAATTAGGTCTCCTAGGATGCTCTTTTCAAACAATCACTAATTTTTGTACTTAGAGGTATATTATAATTAAAAAAATATTCAAATATATGTTCCCTCATTACAACACACCTATCCTCCAAGTTTTGTGACGATTGGCTAGTGGAATCTAACTATTTTCTACAAACCCTAGAATTAGGACTTCTTGTCTCAGTTATTGGCCGAGAGCAAATAATATTTCACTATGAGAGTTTGGAAAGGTTTAAAAGGTTCATAATGGTTTTTTTAGATTTTTAATTTCAAATATCATGTTCTCCACTCATCAAGAAACAAAATCCAATTCATTTTTCCACCTTTCCATACCAAAACACTCATGATTGTGCATAAGAAGTGACTAGTTAAGGTCTATACATAGGTTTTCAACTTCTTATTTCGTTATTATTATTATAAATATTCTAATGAAATTAAATAGAATCATATAATAATTATATAACCTGATATAACACTTAATAATTGATTCTTAACTCTTGTCTTTTCAAAGATTCAACTCGTAGATTACCATAACAACATCTAACATAAGAAACATGGGTTTCTTACCAAATTTGTCACATACCATATGAGTTCCAATATATACCTCGGTGCATGTAGTTTATAAGATCATTATAAATTTTAATTCACATTAATAACTAATTTCATAATCATTATTCATTATAAAATCACATATAGTTATGGAATACCTTCCTTCTTATTTAACAAGGGATTACGTAAGAAATATACAAACAAGGTTATGTCAATGAAAGATCTTAAACATCAGTTACATAAATTGTTAATACTTCAAAATTATGTTCCAAAAACATATTCAATAATCCTTACAAGATTAATAAAATAATTAACAAGTATCTATTTATCATTAACTATCAAATAATAATTCTACAACCTATACACAAATGATCAAACAAGGATCTGTATACTCTCTACTAGAATAGAGGTTATTTCTTCTTTATCTATATAATGTTTTATATACAACAAACATACTTGGAAAAAACTTTCAAATTATTTCTTCCATCAATGCTAAAGCACAAATAATTGATTGAAATAGAAAAAGCCCATGTACAGTGTCTACACATAAATTCACTCAAAATAGGGTCATAACACACCCCAAAACTCTATCATATCAACATTTCAATATTTTTCCATACATCTAATCGAATGGAATAAATCCTACTAGCCAAAACTAACTCCATATATACCTATAATAGTTGTATAACTAAATCTTACAACTTTCCCATGTTGGAGCTATCAACCTTACATTGTTTTTTCTCATGTTTTTTAACAATATAAATACCATATGACCATGCCTCATATACTAAAACACATATTAAGGGATTTTACATAGTATTAGGCCTCTTAGACACATTTTAAACATGTTTTACACCCTTTTAAACCTCATACAATGCATGAATATCCATTTACAAGGATAAGAAGATTCAAATTTTCATATAGTGCATTTTGGAGGGAAACTTTAGAGTTTGAATTCTATGCACCTATGGACAATGTAGTCTCCAAAAGTGGAATTAATAAGACATATATTACCTATAAAAACACCTAATATAATTATAAAATACCAAAAATGAATCAACTTAGGGTCATCATGGGATGCCCTTACATCATGTAGGGTGTGATATTTGGTGATGATAATTCTGGCATGCCCAATCGGACCAAGGTCCAAGAGAGTGGAAAGATTGTTGTTGTGTCTTTCCCCTATCATCTTTTGGAAGCAAGAAACCTAGAACTAATGGTGAATTTAAATGATAAATTTTGTTTGTAAGCAATTGAATTATTGTTATTTAAAATTTTGATCAGTTTTTACATTTCTTTTGACATATGAGGTTGACATGAATAATTATGATGATTATCCCTACCATGGACCTCCTTTCCAGCCTTGCTATAAACCATAGTATACTCCCTAATAGTACTATCAAAATGGATATAAATCCTATGAGACGTGGTATCTATATAATTTTCCATCTTCCCCCTATACAGACATGAAGCTATTAAACAACCCTATGAGGAAGGATACCAAGATACCTATCAATAAATGCCTCCCTATTAATCCCAATGTGAGCCATATCAACCATACCATGATACCTATGAACCTAAAGAGTAATCTTATGAGTATTTCCATAAGGAACTAGATGTTTACATGAATTTTACACAAAGGTATTATAATGCAAGATATGGATTCCTATAGATTAAAGTGCAATAAAATGAAGTTGGACTTGATCCCCATCATTACCCTCCTCCTTCATTTTTTCCATCTTATATAAAATCCTTGTTGGAATATAACACAAGTGATAGGCATTGAATACAAAGTGAGAAAATGGGAGGATTAGTATGGCATGCTCCCTGATCATCTCATGGAATGGTTGAGAGGTGCTAACCAAAGTTATATGTAGAAGTTAGAGACATTTGAATAACTAGAAGGAACTCAATGGGAAATAAAATAAAAAATGGAATTGGCAAAGAAGTACCTTTAATGATTAATGGATAGGCTAAGTATGTGGGAGGATAAAAACAAAAAAAAATAAACATGCTACTGTCAAATAATTTCAAGAAAGATATTGGCAAGATGCAACTCCTGCTTATGTAGATGTTTGTTCTTCTAATGAGCCCAAGAAGTATCTTCCCTATGAGTTTAAAAGTTATTTTCTCTTTATTTAATCCACTAATAACCCTACTCCATCACCTCACACTCCATCTCTAATTCATCAATCCCCCATCACATCTCATCCTTCCACTACATCTCATATTTTATCTCCTTCACATAAGCCCATCTTGAGGAAAGCAAGTGAAGGGGAGAAAATCCAATCCAAGGCTGATCAAGAAGATTTCATGAGTGAATATGAGGAGGAAATCACCATGGGGAATCCCCTTAGTGACCAAAAGTGAAACGCTACCTCCTTGGATGAAAAAAATCACATTGAAGATCCTATCATAGCTACTAGTATAGAGTTTGATATGGAAGAGGAACATATTGAAGACTCTTTTGTAGCTATCCATGAAGAATGTGGCCAAGAATTAAAGAGGGATGAATTTAAGGAAAACTCCATTTCTAGTCATGAAGTTGTGGATGACCATCTCAAGCATGAAGTGGAGTGTACTATCAAAGAATAAGGTCAAGTCACTCCTCAAGAATTTATAGTCCTAAAAGAGTCTCATGAGACCAAGATGAATGAAATATCTCTTGAACATGACACTCATGAGGTGGATGAAAATGACTCATGGAAAAATTTTGATTTTATGTGTCATGAGATTGATCAACTTAGTAAGGTTACTCCTCCTAAGAAGTCTACATCTAATTTGGATAATTCCTATAACAAGAATGTTGATTATTATCTTAATAATCATGGAGAGAGGTCTCATGTTGTAAATGAAGAGGAATTATGGCATCAACCCAATGCTATATGCAAAGATTTTGGTAGATTTGGTAAGTATTTTCTTTCTCCAATAGATTATATATTTAATGACAAATTTGATAATGATATAAATGATTATGTCAACAAGTAATCTAATCATAAAGACGAAGGTAATTATATTGATGAATAATCCACTGCCATGAAGCCATTGGATGATTTTTCTACCCAATAAGTTATGAACATGGATGATGAAATAAAGTTAGAGGTTGAGTTTCCTCAAGAACATTTAAGAGACCCACCTGATATTGAGCCACATTTAGAGATATGGGAACATGAATAAGATAAGATTGATGCTCCCAAACATCAAGTACAATATATCATGGAGGAAAATTTTTCATAGAGGAAGAAGATGATTGGTAGCTATAAATGAACCTATTTCAAGATCTTGAAGATATTTTCCAAGATGAGGGTCAAGTAATTGAGAAGGTAGAGAAATTTTTTTCCATGGAAGATAATGAAAAAGATTGGGTGGACTATTTAGAGCTCCTTGATGAGATTGAAGAGCTTGTAGATGAAGAGAAACCCAATATTATTGAGGATAATATGGAAACCAAAAAGGAAAGCCTTATTTAACCATTATTGGAGGTCATAGCTAAGGAACCATATGAGAAAGTTGAAGTTGTTTAGATGTAAGAAGAGTCAATTTCCATAGCCAACCTATTTGGAGCTGATTCTTTCTCATTGAAAATTATGCCAATAAAGTTAGAAAATACCATGAATAATATGGAGGAATCAATTTCAATGATCAAAAGGCTACATGTCTCATCTAACCCTTCATTTCATAATTCAAGAGAAGTTTCAAGATTCCCCTTTGATCTTGGAGGATGTTTTCATCTCAGGTTAGTTAGTGGTTAGGTCAATTTTTTTAGGTGTGTGTTTACTTTCTTGTAGTGTTATGTTTAATAAATGCTCGTGAAGCACATGTATGTTTCTTGTCCTATGAGTTTCTTTTTCTTTGTCTTTCATTATGTTTTTTGTATTATTTAATGTAATTTATTTGTCAAACCTATTATATATGTGACTCCATAGCCCAATGGATAGGATTAGCCAATTGGTCATGGCATAACAAGCACACCACCCCTAAGAAATCACTAAGAATTTTGACCATTTTTTCCCCATAGGATAAAATGGGTCAAACCCCTATAGTTAAAATCTTGTATAGAGGCCTTTTTATAATGTCATAGGGTATGATTGTAGTTCATTTTATGCCATAATAGTTTTGGTCATGGTCTATCTTAGTCCTTATATCATTTGGAATTTTAGGGGCCATTTTAGAATCATATTTGAAAGTGATAGGTTTTCATGGTGCTGAGTAGTTGTAAGAGAAAGTCTAGAAAAGCCTAAGTTTTCACTTGGGAGATATTTCAACTTTTGTCTAAGTGTTGGGGACATTTTTGGGAAAATTATCTAAGGCAAGGATCCTATAGAATTATTTATTTTAGGCATAAGTTTTGAAAATATTTTCCTAAATACCTAATTACTTCAAGAAAATTATCCTCATCAAAAGCTAGGTGTCAAATTTCTTTCAAGAAACTTATCCACACAATTTTCTTGAAGGCATAATTCTTTCGGGGAAAATGTTTGATAAAAGTTATGAATGAAGGTTTCTTTCAGACAAATTATCTAAAACATAAGGTCCATAAAAATACTTCCAAAACAAAAATCCTAAAGGTTTAGTTTCTCAGGAAAGTGTCCCAAACAAAAAGCCCAGAGGGTATTTATTTTAGGAAAGAGACCAAGACAAAGTTCTGAAGGGTTGTTGCTTTAACAAAATGTCTTATACAAAAATATTGAAGGGTATTTTTCTCAAGAAAGTGTCCTATATGATTCCCCCAAATGGTCATTTATTTTAGGAAAGGGCACAATACAAAAATGCCAAGGGGTCATTTTTTAGCAGAGTACCCTATACAAAAGCCTGAACACTATTTATTTTAGACATTTTGTCTAATATACAAAGCTCAAAGATAAATATTTTAGGGAAAATGTTTGAAACCAAAGGATCCTCTTGAAGAGCTGAAGTCATCTTAGTTAGAAAAATTATTTGATACAAAAGGCCCATGAAAAATAACCCCATACAAAAGCCTAGAATAGGTAAATTATTTTGGGGAAATTATTTTGCAATAATTTCCCTAAAGATATAATTACATCAGCCAATTTGTTTTGGTAAAGTTAATCCATCAGGGTGGTAGAGGTGCGTAAATCTCAAAATCAAGCTCAATAGTCATCCATAGGAGCCCAAAGATTGATGGTCATGTAGATGTCAATGACATTCCTATGAATGTCAATTGACATGTGTGTAGACGTCAAATTCAAGCCATGACAAATGATTATTAAAGTTCAAATATCTTAATGATGGTTGCATGAACATCAAATACATTCATGCAAATGTCAAATATGGTTGTGTGGATGTCAAAATTCAATCTCATGAAATATTTGTTTACATTAAAAACCATGAAAGGGATCCTCAACTAAGTGTAGGATTGATAAGTGTCCAAATCTTAGGTTCCTAAATCAAATCTAACAAGTGAGTAAAGACAAGATAATGTGCCTAGATATATCAATGACTCACATTAAATCATGGATTCAAGATCAATGACATGTGATAAATTCAAAGAGTTAGTGAACTTTGAGTGAAAAGTTGTGATTGAAAAGTGGCACAAATATGTGAGTCTTGGTAGAGGATATACAGATCATGTTCATTCACATCAAGTAGATCAACAGAGCAAGATGACTCAAGAGGTTAATAATCCAAGTTATTATGATGGCCAATCAAATGAAGGTGAGCCTAGGTGACTTAGACAAAGGTCAACAAAGAAATTTTTGATAAGGTAAGGTAAGTAATAACATGGGGATGATTTTGAGCATGATCTAGCTTGGACAAGTGCCTAAATTTCAAAGGATTCCTTGAGGGTGAACATGTAGACTTCAACGGCTTCATCGTGAGAGCCAATTAGATGAAAAGGACCTTTATTTACACTTTTGGATTCCATGAAAAACTAGTCAAGAGTAATTTAATACCAAGAGAAAACCCTAACAGATGGTTCTATTTGTTATAACTACATTGATGCTATAATTTGGCTTAGAACCACTTGATCCTACCATTATAACCATCAAGGAGCATCAATGAGGGAATATGTAACTATGAAACCATTATAGGTGACCTAGATCAATCAAAAGGTTTGAATGATCATAATTTGTAGAAGCAGTCATAACTATGATTCAAATGTTTAAACTAATTGATTCCCCTTTTTAGTGTTAGGGCTCCCTTTCTCTTGCTTCCATTCTTATAGAAATATAGCTCTTGAGATATTGTAAAACATTTCCACTCCATGTATGGTGAATCCATACTATAATGATGTTGTATTTTGCCTTTGAATATTAATTCAAGTCTAGTTTCATGTTCATAAACAATTTTCTAAGTGTGCAAGTGATGTATGGTGATGCAAAGTAATAATTCTCTATCCTTTATTCCCTTGTCCTTTCATGTTTGTGCAATATTTCTTGTTATAATAGGTCATGTAGAGTTTATTAAAGTGTTTTAGGTATATTTAAAGTTTATGACTATCCTTAGAGTGTGAAATGAGCCCTCAATCTCATTTTCCTTGTGTTTCTTCACACATCACACCTCTACATTCAAATAATCATGTTAGAAACCTTCTAAGACTTAGAAGCTAGTTTATGTGGAATGTTTATAAGTGAAATAAAGTATGATAATCATATTGAAAACATCTTGGTGTATAAACTATTATATTATGTTCATTTTATGCAACTTTTAACTCTTTTACCCATAACCAATCAATTATCATAGGTGAAAGCAATTCAAGACACATTCAAGGAGCTAGACATTAAATCTAGATGCTCAAATTGACTCTAGGTACACCCACATACCCAAAAGTGTTTCCATGTTTCCCAAATCTGAAAATGGATTGAAAAACCTCTTCTAGGGTGCAATACTTGGGGATAATAAATAACTTCAACTCACTTTTGTAACATGGTCACTCAATCTACCAGTGCATTCAACAAACATAGTCAAATTCTAAGCAATTTTTCACACTGAAGATGGATTGGTAAAATGTATATAATACACGTATATATTTATCATGGATTATAAAACATTCTCCAATAGTTATTTCATCTTTAAATATTAAGACACTATCAATAAATCTTTAATTTCCCTTCTCGAGTCACTTAAAAAACATGGTCAAACCTCCAGTCAACTTTGGAGCTCAAAATATTTGATTGTACAAACATTAAAATCTTATAACCATTGTCTATATATGTGTCTTAGATTCATTTAAAAAATTTCCTTTTACACTACCATGGAATTCATCTTGGGTCAAAAGATATAACACAAACACTAATTATTAGTTTTTCCTTTGTTAATTTCAAATACCAACAGTCACTGGTAAATGAAAATATTGCAGACACATGTCTTCATCTCATGTCCTTAAAAAAAATTATTGCTTTTAATTTATTTATCTCCTTATAAGTATCATGTTCTTTAACTCTTTAATGGTCACCATTGATCATTGATCTACACTTCTACAATTAAGACACTTGACACCTATTGGTCATTTTTGGCCCACATACCAAGCTTGTGTCCATATGGGTTAGGTTATAAATGAATGAGTAGATGACAATATGTCCTATATAGAATGAGTGGACCAAATATATCATTCACCTTGTAAATCTTTTGAAACACTTTAAGTTCACTTAAAGTGTAATTTGTCAAAATTCAAGAAAAACCATTCTCCATGGTGGCCATAACATTTAGGAGCATGATGCATGTTTTTCACAAGCCCTAAAATCTCATTTGATCCTTGTAAATTCATGCAAAAGGTTAATCATAAGACTAAGTAAATCAAACCATCACCAAGATGTCACATGAAAATGAATGAACCATCTCATTTGTACATTTTTTATCTTCACTCAAGAAACCCCCATGAGACAAAATACTATAGAACCATAGAGTTTTACAGACTAAGATCATCCTATGAAAGTTTCATGCCCATGTGAGTTATCTATTTTGAGTTATGAAACTTCAAATTTAGACCTATAGAGTAAGATGTCTATGTAAACATAAAAAAAATATTAAGAAAAATAACCCTTTTTTAGCTTAAAATTGATAGTTGCATAAAAATTAATGATGGTTACACTAATGTCATTTCATAGGAGCATAGACATCAATATTAAGCTCTTCAAGTAGCTATTGGATTTATAACAATGGGTCCCAATAAATCTAATGGTCCAAATTTCATCGTACATCTTGATTTGATGGTGTGAAATAAGTCAAAAGGTTAGAGAGCTTGAGAGGCCACTATGTGGCATAAACACATGAGGTTGCAGAATGATAGTGAATCCTAAGAACTAATGGCTAATCAACATGTGTCACCAACTTGGATAGAGTTGATAAGTCAAGGGCTAGATTAATTAATCTTTCTTGATCATATTGATCAAGATCAATGGTGCATGGATGAGTCAAAATTTCAATATTTTGAATCATGGTCAACAACTAATAAGCAAAGGGTGAGCCTAGGAAATTTTAATGAAAGTTAATAGGGCATTCTTAGACTCAAGCAAGGTAAATATGAAGGAACCTAGCTCAAGTTTGGTTTGGGATGAACTAGATGGACATTTCAAGATCTAGGCTCCATAGGTACAAAACAGGTCTTTCAGACCAATACAAAGGGTCGATAGTTTGAATGGTGAAAAAGGACCAAGAATTACCAATAGAAATCCATGGAGGCAAAATAGGTCTTTCAGACCTAATATAGACTAAGGGGGTGGTAGTTTATTGTTAAATTAAGAACATGCACCTATGAACTTATTTTATTGATAAAGTCTATAGGAATACTAATAATATTAGATTGGTTTTCAATCTATAGATATGGAAATGGAGCATATATATGTTTAACACAAAGGGTCCCATCTATCAGCATGGTTTCATCATCGATACATCTGGTACTAACCATAATTCATGGCATGACACTGTCAATTTTAGGTTTTAAGGATTTGATCCTCATGAACATGTCAAGTGCACTTAGAGTCCTAAGGTGGTAAGCTGGTAGTTAGAGAAGTAGTTAAGAGAATTGATTCCATTCAAATAGACTTTGTCATCACATGGAACAAACCCTTGTCTCTAGTGGGATCTCTCAGCTAATGAGAGGAGCTCAAGGACTATTTTAACAAAATGAGGTCCATTTTTTTATCAAAGAATACATACAAAAAGCAATAAATAAGATGCCATCACATGACTAAGACTCTTTCTCCACTTTCCTATGCATTATTCTCATTTCTATCTCTTCCTTTCTATTATATATAGAGGCTCTTGAGCCAAAAAATGGCTCCTCTCTATATCCTCTAGATATCCCTCTACTCCCTCTCTTGGGCATGACTAAACTCTACCAAGATGGAGCTTGTAACCTCTTGAGATTAATACAAGACTAATTTTTAGATTTCATAATTCTAGTATAGTGTGTATATGTCAAATTTGCATATGTGGTAGAGTTGTTCTCCCTTATCAAGTCTTGATCTCACCTAGTTACTAGTTGATGTTATTATGTAGGTCATATTTAGTGTTTTATATCTTTTGATTGAAGCCCACATGTGGATATTGTGACTGGTTAGTATATTTCATTAGACATCTCCATCATTTCCCTCAACTTTTTATCATTTTGTGAACCTCTTCATGAAACATTGATGTATGATAGATATTGGAATCATAGATCTAGTCTTGTGTTTGTTTCATTATTGTTTACGAGCCAAGAAAAGTGAATCAACCATAATTTAGGTACATAACCATATTTATCTTAAGTTTTCCTTTCATGTTCTCTCTCTCTCTCTCTCTCCCTTTTCCTTGATCATTAATAGGTTTTAGTAGTGTAAATGAGCTAAATGATGCATTAGATTAGCTAGCCTCATTAACAATACTAGAGGTCTAACCCCACTATAGGATACCCACATCTTGGGGTCAATCCCATGTTGAGCTAGATTTGGAAGTAGGACCTGAACACTTTTGCTTCTAGCTAGGGTGCAATCTAGATCTACAATAGTTTTAATACACCTAATGGGACTAAGGTCTAAAGTAGTGGAAGGATTTTTGGTGTTATTTTTCTACATATCAGCCTTTGGAGGTAAGTGATCAAACATCAATGGTAAATTTGAGCACCTATCAGCTAGTTAAGTAGCCTAAATAAGTCCCTAATTGTTTCTACTCATTTTTGCTTGTTTACATTCAAAAGAAATAAGAAACTAAAGTTAAATGGTCAAGGGTTAGATGATACCCGGATTAAGTTGCGCACCATATCCAGACGTTGTAAGAGCTCCTCTTTGGCTATGGAGGAAGACACCTATAGACAAGAATAAGAATGAAACATAGAAAATGTTAGATAGATATATGGTGGACTGCCAAGCAAAGCTCGGTCCCAGAAGTGCAAAGACTTCTTTAAGGGATGACAGTCCACTTATTTGACAAAAGAGTGTTGCTAAAAAGAGAAATATTGAAAGGCTAAAGAAGAGAAATAGATAATGCGTACCTAATTCTTGCAATTTACCTCTCACAGTCACTAATGCCAGTTAGTCTGCCGTCGTAGGTTGGTCAATGTTGTCGACGTCATTTAGGATGCCAATGTCGATAGGGGCAATGGGCCTTGATGCCAATGTTGGTAGGGGTAATGGGCCTTGGACGGGTTTCAGGGTATGTCTATGGTCAACAGAATGGTCAGGGAGATTCAAAAGGGTTGTGCAGGGATGCAGGATAATGAATATGGTTTGGGAAAGGGCCCAAGTAGAGGACAGGGGTGGAAAGAGAATAAGAATGAGAGGAAGGCTTTTCAGCCTCTCTGAGAAGAAAGTTAGATTGTCTATCAATAGTACTCAAGAAAATTTAATGGAAACTAATTACCAATGCTTCTAAAATATTGAAATGAAAATAGAAGAATACTTAGCTCTGCTTAGTGGAGAACCAAGAGTGTTAGAATGCTTGTCCTTGATGCAGCCGATGTAGGAGACTTCGTACAACCTTCTAATCCAATGCCTGGAGTGAATTCTGTAGATTTTCTATAGCCTGGAGAGTGATGATAGAATGCTCATGCTTGGTCTCAAAGCTTGCCTTGATGTTTTAGAGTCTGAGTGAGAAAGAATCCAGATCTGGGAGCAAGAGAATTCACATTCAGGGCATCCAGCCGAGGTTAGAATTTAGTTTTAAGAAATCGACGTTAGTGATTCCACTGGCATCAGTCAACTATTGACCAACATCGGTGGCTAGAGAATGGGTAAAAAGGCTACTTTTAGCCTTTTTCCCATTCTTCCATCTGCCAAGTTCAATTGTCATTGGTGAATGGTCCAAAGGTGGATTTATTAGGCACAGGGGTTAGTGGGAGAGTTGAAATAGGTCTTAGGTAATTATGATTAGTAATAGCGTGATAAATGGTCTAAGGGCAAGGAATCCAAGGTGAGGTGTCTAAAGGGGATGATTAATTTAAAATAACTATTTTAAATTAATAAATAATAGGTTAGGCATGTTAAAGTTAGAAAGGGACCAAGGGGGGGTTGACACTATTTTGGTGTCTACATTTGCCCCTTTTTGTCTTGTTTGGTTTTTCTAATGAACTGCAAGACAAAAATAGGAGTAAGTTTCCCTAGGTATGGGATGAGGTATTCCCCCTCAAAGTAGGAGTTGAGGGAAGCTAACCTGATATAGGGTGCTGATTTGATAGGTAGTGGATGTGTATGGTGAAGTTGGAGTGTGAACGCTGTAATAGTTGAGATTGCACGTATACCACTTCATGTGATAGGTAGGTCAAATTGTCATAGTCAAAGGTTGAGGAGTGCTAAAATTGAAATAATCGGTCCCCAACATTTAGTCATAGCTGATTGGGTTAAATGATTAGAGCTGTAGCTCTAATGGTCATTGTGTTCCAAGTATCCCAGGCTCAGGAAGTGCTCCTAGAAAACATTAAAATGTCACACATATCAGGGATCAACTGGAGTTTGGTCCAAAAATATGTGTGAGGGTCATAATATGGGTTGTGTACAATTTGCTAACTATTCGTGAGGTAGCATATATGCAATCAAAACAACCAAGGCATAGTTGTCTCAAAAGTGGTCATGGTCTGAGGAGATAGTCATGATCTCCAAGGTCATTGGTCAAGTCAGGCTGAGATATAAGTCATCTCAAGTGTAGTTTGTTGTGGATGGGGAGATGCATGTGATCTCCAATGTGCCCCCTGAGAATTTTAGGTAACTCATTCAGTGTTATGGCTGGTTTTTTGGTCATGAGTTTGGGTTGGTATAGATAGTTGGTCCATTAGATGGATAGATGAAGGAATGGCTGAGCTAACCTCAGAAGAACCCATGTTAACTGAGTGTTTCCTACATAGCCCCTATTTGAAGGGTCTCAGGCCAATGTAGTTCTCCCAAAAGGGAGGAAGAGGGTTGGTTATGGATGTGGGTTGGACTAGGTTAAGTCATGGTTAAAGGTAATATGGTTGGTCCATCAGATAGATGGCCAAATGAATGTGGCCGATGTCATTAGGGAGACGAACAGGTGAATGGATGGCTGAGCTAACCTCAGAAGACCCCATGTCAACTGAGTGCTGCCTACATAGCCCCTATATTAAGGGCCTTAGGCCAATGTAGTTCTCCCCAAAAGGGAGGAAAGAGTCAAAGAGGTCGATAGGTTGTTTTGGTCAGGTTAGTGTCTGGTAGCATGTCCCATATGTGTGATGGTACATGCTTGAAATGATGAGGATGATGATGATGTTACAGCCTTTTCTATATTATGTGATGGTGTATTCTATAACATTAGTTATATGGTTTTTCATCCCTAGCAATTTCCATATTGGTGATGGTGTATGATAAAAATGAAATGAGTATATTTATGCTTCAGCATGTTTCCATATTTGTGATGGTATATGCTTGACATAAATTATGTGGTCGATAGTTTCCATGTGTATTGTTGTTCATAGAAACTAGTGTAAATGGGCTATGATGATGTCATGTTAGTGGTTACAAAAAGTTTGGGTTGTATTTTTGGTTGGTTTAATTTGGTTGGGTTTGGTTGTATGACGAAGATGTATAAGAAGTGAAAGGCACGTTGCTCTTTCATTGATAAGGACTATAATGATAGCATAGATAGGGTTTTTGTAAACAAAAGCCCCGTTCATGCATTACGTCATTGACCATTGGTTAATGTTAGAGAAGTAGTTGAATCACTTGAAATTAAGTGAGCTTAAAATCCCTTGAGTATGTTAGGGTAATAGGTTTGATTATATGATTTGTAAGGATAGGGTAACCATTTGTTAGTAGGGATAACTTTGCCCCTTTTATAGGTAACCCTGAGAATGACTATAGACAAGTCCATGACTTAATAATTTGTCAGTCATCATTTTTTTTGGTAGACTGATCAATGCAGGAAGTCTATGTGGGGATGTTGTTTTGTTTTGTGGTCATATGTGAAGCTGATCAATGTAGGAAGCTTCTGAGAGAGTGTTGTTTGGATAAAAATTTGGGTATAGCCATCCTTTGAGGGAGTGGTCTATATTGTGCTTTGTATGGTTGAATGTCTTCGAATAGCTATCCTTCAAGGGAACAGTCTATCAATTATAGCAATTATGCAGTTGTCCTTCGAGGGAGCAGTCTACATTTATAGTTTTATGACCTTTGAATAGGCATCCTAGTTTGATGTGTTTTTGACTAAAATTTTAGTCATGGACTAGACTATAGAGGTTTAATGGGTTTCCCTTTTATTAGGACAAAGCATTCATGCTTTACAAAAGGGTTGACTAATGTTTTTAGGGAAAAAAGGTTAAAAAGAATAGGGATGAGGATGATGGGGGTTGCTCAAGGGATGAGCTCAAGTTAAACGTCAAGTGAATGACTACTTGATTAACAATAGAATGGTCAAAGATGTAAGGCATTAAGGGGCTCAGGTTCTAGCCAGCCTTTGAGAGAAGATAGACGATAAGTCTTGATCCATGCATTATTATGTAAGGTCCGAGCCAATTAGGAGCAAACTTGCCCCGTTTGCTTCTTGCCATATTAGTCACATGTTGGTTGATGCTTGGTTGGTTGATGTTTGGTTAATGCTTGGTTGAGGTCATGATAGTCAGTATAAAGTTGAATTCAGCCAGTTGTTTTGTGACAGGGACAATGTTTGATACCCATTGCAGATAATCAATGGGTTGGATAAATGAGATGGAGAGAAGATGATGAAGCTTCTCTTTGTCAAGGAGGGTGATGCAAGGATGAATCCTATGAAGCTTTTAAATGATAGGCTTAGTTGAAGAGGGTGAGATCCTAATCTTCTAGGTTGGAGTTTGGAATCTCGGAATTAGGGATGGTGATGGAGGCAATGGTTGGTAATGATTTGACTAAAGAAACTAGTGGTTGGGGGTCTTCAAGCTGGACCTCCACTATCTATAAAGTTTTGATTAAAGCTTGGTGATGTTGTGGAGAGATTTGAATGAGGTCATACAAAGATGTCTTCACAGGGGTTTGGTGAAGTTGTTCACCATGGGGTCATGAAGTGGCTTCAAAGATATTGATTGGGATGTGCCCAAGATTGAAATCTTGGGTTTTGGTGGTTGAGGAGGCTTGACGAATGGATATGTCCAAGGGATAGAAACCTTCTCTTTCCCTTTATCCTTCATGGTTTGTGATCTAGTGGCCACATTGATGGTGTTGATTTCGAACAAAGGGGGAGAAGGTGGTAGAGGAACCACAGTTTGATGATGGGCTCCCGATTTAGGTGAGGATGTTTGAGAGGTATGGGATGGTGTCGGTGGTTTTTTGAAAGGGTGGTCAAGAGGATCCTTAATGAAAAAGGTGTCCTTTTTTAGGTGTTGATGAATGACAGCCTTAAGAGCATAGCAACACTCAGTGTCATGTCTAGGTGTGCGATGATACACACAAAATTTAGTGTCGTCAAACCAAGATGGTTTTGATCTAAGAGTTGATGAGTGTGAAGGTGAGGAGGTTTGGGAGGCATGGGATGATGTTAGTAGTTTGTCAAAGGGGTCCTTCATGTGAAGGGTGCCCTTTTTTAGGTGTTGGTAGATGACAACCTTAAGAATGCAACAATGCTCAGTGTCATGCCCAGGTGTGCGATGATACGCAAAAATTTGAGTGTCATCAAACCAAGATGGTTTTGGTCTGAGAGGTTGGTATAGCTTAATTGGTGGGAGAATGATGCTAGAAGACTATAACAATTAGCGTAATAGTAAAGCATAGGAACTCGCTAAGTGGTCTACGAGCTTTGTTGCAGTAGGAGATGATAACTTATTTTTAGGAGTTATAAGAGGAGTTTTTCATACCATATTTTTGTTTGGTGGTGTGACCACACGTGTAGATGGCACTTTCATGTTGAGAGGTGTCAGATTTAGAGGAGGTATGTTTTTATCAAGTAAAGGTAGTAATGGAGGTGATTTATTTCTATTAGGTGTTGGAGTAGGGAGCACTCCTATTAAGGTGGATGGATGTGGGCCCAAAATAGAGGGTAATGGTGATGTTGGGGGAGAAGTTTTTTGATGTGGTTTAGTAGTCTTCTTTAGTTTGGTGCGAGGACTGCTATTATGTGGGGTGAGGTTCAAGTCTACCTTCACTTGTGGGTGAGTGAGGTTAGGTACGGGGTGAATACCAAGAGATTTAACCTATTTCAGCATGGTGGATGCCTATGAGGGTTTGGGTGATTGTGAGAGCGAAAATGTGTGAGACGTAGCGATCTTGGGCAAAAGGCGAGAGAAAACCATCATCGAATCTTCTTCAATCAAAGTGGGTGAAGTGACAAGTTCTTCTCTTAGTGGAGAAGGGATTGGAAATGTGGCTCTTTGAGAGGATAGAGTACAGGGATGGTCATGGCCTCCGCATATGGTCAAGGAGCGGGAAAAGTATGATCCTCCATTGATGATAAGAAGGATAAGGGTGAAGCCACCGGTGTTGGTGCCATCAAAGCATCCTCCAATATGGGAGAGTTTAAAGTAGATTCTCTTACATGTGAAAGGGTGTTGGATGGAGGAATAATAAGAGAAGAAGGCTCTTCTACTCGTGATGGACAAATAGGAGAAGAAGGCTCTTCTACCTATGATGGACAAATAGGAGAAGAAGGCTCTTCTATTTGTGGTGGACAAATAGGATAAGAAGGCTCTTCTACCTGTGGTGGACAAATAGGAGAAGAAGGCTCTTCTACCTGTGATGGATAAATAAGAGAAGAAGGCTCTTCTACCTGTGGTATAGAAATAGGTTGATTAACCTCTTCAGATTGTGGGAGAGGTTGGTTAGGGATGAAAGGAGAAACCATGTCGATCGTGCGTATGTTACGCTCTCGGGAGTCATCGACCATGGTCTGAACGTTATTTTGACTAGGGGAATGATTAGGGAATGGTTACCTAAATATGTCTATGTTTTGGTTAACCAGCGCATTTGAGTTATCCAAAAAAAGATCCCCCTTGTCTAGCATGTCTTGAATAATGTTTTTGAAGGTTTTACAATTATCTGTGTCATGACCCTTGACATGATGATAATTACAAAAGTCATTTTCTCTATGCCATGTAGGGATGGATTTTGAGGGGTCAAATTGCGGTGTTCATATTTGAGGGAGATCAAGGACTCCCTACTTGATGAATTTATCTAGCACAGAAGTGTATGATTCTCCTATTGGAGTGTATTGATGTTGTATATTCTATTGTTGGAATTGTCTTGTGAAGTATTGTGATGTAGAGAGCTCAGATTGGTTAGTTGCGGTGGAGGATGATGGCCTAAGGACCACAACATTTGCTGACCCCTTGGACTTGGAGTGGGAAGAAGAAAGTTTGGAAGAAGAAGGGTTATTAGATTTTGCATTTGTATTTTTACTATGCAATGTGACTCTATCTTCTTCGGCAGCGCAGAGTTCAAGCTTCCTGGCCATGGTGAAAGCTTCGTCAAATGTGAAAAATGTTTGGACTAGAAAAGTAGATGAGATGTTCTTGGCACATGCTCTAGAGAAGAGCTCAATGAGCTCAGGTTGAGGTAAAGAAAAGGAGAGTTGGTTAATCAAACCTCTCCAACGGGCAATGAAGTCAGTGATTGACTCATCGTCAAATTGTTTGATAGAATAGAGGTCAGTAATGGAGACCTTCTTAGTGATGTTGATTGAAAAGTGGTTGAGGAATAGTTGGGTGAGTTGAGTGAAAGAAAAAAAGGAATGATTGGCAATAGAGCTTTACCAGTCAAGGGTAGCACCAGAAAGTGACATGGGATATGTGTGAAGTAGTAATGCATCATCGTGTGCTATAAGGTAACAAGTGTGTCTAAACGCTCATAGATGTTATTGTGGGTTCTCTTTACTCTAGAAGTGAGTAAATTTTAGGAGTTCCCACTGGTTAGGATACGGTCTAATAGGCACCGAAGGGTGAATGGGTTCATTCCATATTTGTTCGTATGAAAGAACATTACTTGAACCATAAATGGATGTCTCAAGGTTAGACATCTTATCCATCAGCATCTTAATTAGATCAGTTGATGGATTGGTAGGTGGGGCACCCCCTAGGTTGTAAGGTACTTAGAAGGTGTTGGGAGGGGTGTATGATGTACTTGGTTGCATTTGTGTAGGTGAAACATATTGGTAGTTCATCATGGGGATTAATGTTGAGGGCAAGGGGGCTTGTGCCGCGAAGTTAGAGGACACAAATTGACTAGATGCCACCAGAGGTGGTTGAGTAGTAGTGACACTAGTAAAAGGATATGTAGTCACTCTTGTATTTATGGGTGCAAGAGTGGGTAGAGTAGAGACAACCAAGTTTTGAAAATGTGTAGAACCTGGTTGAATTGTTTGTGGTTAAGGGGGTAAGAAAACCCTGATGGAGGTAGGTCCAAAAATAAAAGGGGAGGCCAAATCTTGAGCATTGGCCATGGTCAGGTTAATGGTTGAAGTAGTGGTCTAGGTAGTAGATGTTGTTGATATCATTTCCACTTCAGTTAAAGAAGTTGGCATCCCATAAATTGGGTTACCTGAGGGTTCTCACATTTGGCTTCTCACGAGATAGTGTTGGAGAGCCTTGACGTTGTGGTCAAATAATCTCTCAAAATTTTGATCCCCTTCAGGAACAATTGGAGGTTGATTTGGGATTGGTTGGATAGGAACACACTCAGTGTTTGAAGTATACTCCATTAGAGGACTTGTTATGGAGGGCGAAGGTGGAAGTGGTTGTTGCCTTGCATGGTCAACAAGAGTTTTGGCTTGACTATGTGTCAAATCCATCCAAGATGAAATGTGTTCAAGTTCTAAAAAATATGTATTTTAGTTTTAGAAAACCCAAAATGTGTGTTTAACAGCAAAAAAGTTGGGTTTTAAACTTGTTGTTTTGAAAGAAAATTTGCTGACAGTGACCGACGTCGGTCAAAAAATTGATGTCAGTGAGATATGTTGCTGACGTCAGGGGAAAAATTGATGTCGGTGAGTATAAGTTGCCGATGTCAATGGAAAAACTAATGTCAGTGTCTGTGTATTTCCAAAAACTCAAAAAATTGAAAGTTTTTGGAAGAAAAGAAAAATTCTGAGTTGTTTTTGGACCTCAAAACGATGCAAACTCACCAGCTCAAAAAACTAGATAAGAATGGAAAAGTAGATGAAGGCAAGCAACCTCTAAATGTTAAATTCCTAAGAATAAATTTTAGAGTCTTGGTGGCTTATGCCTTAGATGAATATGTTGGAAGTTGGGCCTTTAGAACGGGTCCTAAAGAGGAAGTCTAAGGCCGGTTTCAAGTTATGTTTTGGTGCTCAAAAGTTTGTGTTAGGTTTTGTACATGGCCTGGTGCTAGGAGCTTTCTCCCCTCACTTCACGAGCCCAGAGCCAAGCTGGGTCGCTTAGCCAATATATACTTCGCCTAGTGTTTATACTCTGCCAGAGAACAGAGTGGGTCCTCCCCTTGATGGTAAAATCCAAGTAGGATTGCCAAGAAGGGTAAGGTATTCGCTAGGTGATGAAATCCTAGGCGAGCCTTGTCTCAGGTATGTTTAGATGTTTGATTATGTTTGTGGTCAGGTTGTGTAACATATGTGTACTATGATTTATTCATAATGCATTTAAATTACTAAGTGAGAGGGCTAAATATGCATTCAAGTAGGAATGAAATGCAATAGATTTTAAATCCAAAATTGAAATGTTTTGTTTGGATGCAAACAATTGAGAAGAGGGTAAGAGTATGAATTTCACTACTCTAAAATGCAAGTAAAAAGTGACAAGAAAAAAGAAAGAAGTTCTTTTTAACTTGTGCTTATGATTTATTTTCGAAATAAAAAGATAGAATGGTGAGAAATTTTCCTAATGCACCTATATGAAAATTTGCCTTTTAGAAGAAATGAACCCAAGGAAAACTCTAGGGTCCCACTAGGTGTGCCAAAATGTTTCTACTCATTTTTGCTTGTTTACATTCAGAAGAAATAAGAAACTAAAGTTAAATGGTCAGGGGTTAGATGATACCCAGATTAAGTTGCGCACTGTATCCAGACGTTTTAGGATCTCCTCTTTTGCTATGGAGGAAGACACTTGTAGATAATAATAAGACTGAAACACAAAAAATGTTAGATACATATATGGTGGACTACCAAGCAAAGCTCGGTCCCAGAAGTGCAAAGACCTCTTTGAGGGATGACAGTCCACTTATTTGACAAAAGAGTGTTGCTAGAAAGAGAAATAATGAAAGGCTAAAGAAGAGAAATAAATAACGTGTACCTGATTCTTGAAATCTACCTCTCACAGTCACTGATGCTAGTTAGTCTGCCATCGTTGATTGGTCAATGTTACCGATGTCGGTTAGGCTGACGACGTCGGTAGGGGCAATGGGCCTTGATGTCGATGTCGATAGGGGAAATGGGCCTTGGATGGGTTTTAGGGTATGTTTGTGGTCAACAGAATGGTCTGGGAGATTCAAAAGGGTTGTGTAGGGATGCAGGACAATGAATATGGTCTGGGAAATGGCCCAAGTAGAGGACAGGGTTAGAAAGAGAATAAGAATGAGAGGAAGGCTTTTCAGCCTCTCTGAGAAGAAAGTTGGATTGTCTATCAACAGTACTCAAGAATATTCAATGGAAACTAATTACCAATGCTTCTAAATTATTGAAATGAAAATAGAAGAATACTTAGCTCTGCTTACTGGAGAACCAAGAGTGTCAGGATGCTTGTCCTTGATGCGGCTGATGTAGGAGACTTTGTAAAACCTTCTAATCCAATGCCTAGAATGAATTCTATTGATTTTTTGTAGCCTAGAGAGTGATGATAGAATGTTGATGCTTAGTCTTAAAGCCTGCCTTGATGTTTAAGAGTTTGGGTGAGAAAGAATCTAGATCTGGGAGGAAGAGAATTCACATTTGGGGCATCCAGCCGAGGTTAGAATTTAATTTTAAGCAACCGATGTCAGTGATTCTACTAGCATCGATCGACTGTTGACCGATGTCAACGGATAGAGAATGGGTAAAAAGGCTATTTTTAGCCTTTTGCCCATTCCTCCATCTACCAAGTTCAGTTGTCATTGGTGAACGTTTCAAAGGTAGATTTATTAAGTGCAGGGGTTAGTGGGAGAGTTGAAATAGGTCTTAGGTAATTATGATTAGTCATAGGGTGATAAATTGTCTAAGGGTGAGGAATCCAAGGTGAGGTGTCTAAAGGGGATGATTAATTTAAAATAATTATTTTAAATTAATAAAGTATAGGTTAGGCATGTTAAAGTTAGAAAGGGACCAAGGGGGGGTTGACACTATTTTGGTTTCTACACTAATCATTATAATTTAGTATGTATAATCAATCATCTTTTGATCAATATGCTTATCCTCTACCTCAACATCACACTTATTAGATAAATAATGTTTATGTGTTCCCCCCAAGTAGCCCTTAATAACCTATCAACCTTATCATGGCCTTTGTACTCCTACCCCTGCTATGACCAAGGTCAACCTCCTTTGTATTTAAATCAATCCTCTACTTTCCTTTGTCAAGACTAGGCTTACCCTGTTACATCCTTATTAGGAGTTAATCAAGCATTAACAGGTTCTATTGATTTGATAAGGGATATTGGTAAGGGTTTGGACTTTTCTCTAGTCATCCCTATCCATGCTCTACAAAAATCAAGGAGTGAGCTTCAGTTAGTAAGGAATAGATGGTCAATTTGTGAAAGTGAACAATAGTCATCTTACAGGAATGAGGACATAGAAATAATAAGAAACATGGTCCAAAATGTAGATAATATGCTAATATCTTATGAAGATCATTAGCCTCATTTAGACTACCCTTATGTTCCCTCTCCACTCGAAGAGCCTCAAGCTCAACCTTTAAGAGTCCCTGATCAACCCCCTAGACAACCTTGTCAAAGTTCATCCTTGTCAAAACGTAGAGAGGTAATATTGGACCAAGGAAGAATAATCATGAAGATCAATGAGGTGGTTATCTTGGATAATAATTCCCTATTCATGCCATGGAGGGGGTAAAGATCTTCTTGCAAGAGTTTTATAATTTATAGGCATCCATTTAAGACACTGACTACCCACATGTTGAGAAGTAAGAGATGAAAAGGTGGGTATTGTCCATTGAATAAGTGTTTGAGTAATGGGAGAAAAGTATGTCAAGCCTAAGATAATTAGTTTTCAATCTCCATCCCCTATGCGTATTGTCACTCAAGAACATGAAGCTATTCCATCTTGGATCCTTTCCTATGACCCTAACTATTTCATATCCAATCTTGTGAAACCACCCTCTCCCACACCCATTCAAAAAAGGATAAGGTGGCCAATTATTACACATTCCCCTCATGGAAATAAATCAAGGAGGGAAAAAATTAAAAAATGGAGGTGTTAGTTGAGGTAGTCCAAGAACTAGTCCTGGTAGAGGAAGGGTTAGTTGTGAAAGAAATGAATCAAGTAACCATGGACCAACTCAGTGAGATTGGTGTAAAAGAGTTCTAAGACTCTCTCTCCTTAGTTCAAGAACCACTTACAAGATCATTCAAAGTACCTATCTAGAAGGATACCCTCCTAAGCTATAAGCAAGGTGAACTTCTTCACCCTCACACCATCTCCCTCATAAAGGAGGAACCTATTATAAAAATGATAGAGGATGAGCCTAAAATCATAGGTAAACCCAAAAAGGACAATGCAAGTGTCTATGATGAATAAATTATAATGGGAAATCCACTTCATCCAAAAAGGAAAAATTTAGGTTTGGAATAGCCTTCTTGGCATGGCTTTAGTACAAATGAATTAGATTTTGATGAGGTCAACCCTCAAGATGAAAATAGATTAGAATTTGAATGGACCACTAAAGGTCCATTCTACATAGGTTAAGAAGAGGATCAGGACTAGGTGTCTAAGGTGGGTACACTTTAAGATGAGGTGCCAAATGAAAATATCCTTGATATGTTGGAGCTAAAGGAAAGCAAATCAGATCTTGATCAAAACAAGTGTGATACTTCAAACCTTAGATGGTTAAATCAACCCTCATTTACATAAGTAAAATAAGATGAAATATTGAGTACAATTGAAGAAGGAGACATCCCAAGTGCTCAAGTGATTCAATTTGATAAGCATACCAGTGAAGAGCCTGAAGAGTTATGGAAGTGGTTCAATGCCATAACCAAAGAATTTGAAGAGGCTAAGGGACATGTCCCTTATCCAAAAAGATATAAACATGCTGCTTTAAGCATGAACAATCCTAATTTACATAAGGACAAGATAAAATACCATGGTATTTTTGAATCACCAATTCAACCAAGTGCAATCACTTCCAAGAGTCCAAATGAAGTCTTCATGCAAGATTTTCTCAAGAGTGATGAGCAACAACAAGAAAGTGATCCCATATTCTAACATGAACCAAGATTGGAATATTTGGACCAGTATGTCTAAATTTGAGACATGTTCATTCCATTCCATCCACTAGGGAGAAAATCAATAGGATTGGCCATCAAGCTACTTGGTCTACCAATTTTGATACCTCCAAAGCAAGGTATTTTTTAGTTTGATTAATTACAAGTGAATGATACCCATAGTTTTCCATTTGACCCAAGAAGGAGTTGCTTGTGAATTTATGTACAATATTGTATATATTAAAGTAGGTTCATTCTTTTATATAAGTGCCTTTATGCACATTTGTTTAGTAGGTTATTTTCCCTTCAATAAGTGACTTGGGTACTCTATCTTGTTTGTTGTTTTTTTGGTCCTTTATTTGTTTCAAGAGAGGTTGGAGAGAGATTGGTATCCAATTCCAAATATAGGTTAATATTTTGGACCCAAGTAGAGACTCCATACCAAATAGAATAGACAAGGCAATATGGTCTAGGTTTTCTTACATAGACATGCATGCTTCCCTATGAGCTGCCAAAGATGTTGGCCATTTTTGGCCAACATACCAAGTTTGTGCCCAGATGGATCAGGTTGATAATGGATGAAAAAATGAATAGATGTTCTCGATGGAATGACTAGACCAAAGATATTATGCAACTTGCAAAGCTTTGGAAACACTTTAATTTCACTTAAAGTGTATTTTGTCTAAATTTAGGAAAATAAGTCTCCATGGTGGTTATAAAAATAAAGAGCATGAGGTAGGTTTTTCACAATCCCTAGGAGCTCATCAAGCCTTGAAACTTCATGAAAAGGTCAAGCATAAGCCTAAGTTATCTAGACCATCACTAGGATGTCACATAGAAACAAATAAACTAGCTCATTTGTGCATTTTTTATATTCACTCAGGAAGCCCCTTCAAGCCAAAATATTGCAACACAATATATTTATACATACTAGGATCATCCTCTAAAATTTTCATGTCTGTAATATTTCTCTAGCTTAAGCTATAGAGATTAAAAGTTGGACCTAAAGAATAAGACATCTGTGCAAAAACTAATATAAAACTCAAGAAAAATAACCCATTTTGAGCTTATAATTGATGGTTGCATGAATGTCAATGATGGTTGCATGAATTTCAATGACAGTTACATGAACATCATTTGATGGGAGTGCAGATGCTAAGTTTAAGCTCATGAAGTATCTATTAGATTTCAAATAATGGGTTCTAATACATCTAATAGTATGTATTGAATCATACATCTTGATATGATAGTGCAAGATAAGTCAAAAGGTCAAAGATATTGAGAGGCCATCACATGGTGTAAGCACGTGAGGCTGTAGACTGATATTTGAATCCTAAGAACTAAAACATGACCAACATGTGGCATCATCTTGGATAGAGTTGACAAGTCAAGGGTAAGATAAGTAAATCTCACTCAATCATACTGATAAAGATCAATTATGTATGGATGAGTCCAAATATCAATAGTTTGAGTCATGATCGATAGCCAATAAGCAAAGGGTGATCCCATGACATTTTGACAAAAGTCAATAGGGCATTCTTAGACCTAGGCAAGGTAAAGATGAAGGAACCTGGATTAACTTCAGTCCTGGATAAAATAAATGGACATTACAAGATATAACATTGCCAAAAATGCTCCATAGGGACAAAATAGGTCTTTCAGACTTAATTTAAAGGGTCAATAGTTTGAATGATCAAATGGTACCAAGCATTTCTAGTATAACTCCATAAATAAAAAATAGGTCTTTGAGATGTAATATAAACCAAGGGTGTGTAAATTTATTATTAAATAAAGAAAATTCACTTATGAAATTATTTTTCCAATCAAAAATATAGGAAAACCAATAATCTTAGATTGGTTTTCCATTTATAGATGAAGCTATGATCTAGATATGGAAATGGAAAAGATATGTGTTTAACATAAAGGGTCTCATCTATCAATGTGGATTCATCATTGGCAAAGCTAGTACTAACCACCATTCATGGAATGACACTGTCAGGTTTAGGTTTCAAGGATTTGATACTCATAAACACATCAAGTGGACTTAGGGTCCTAAGGTGGTGAGATGGTAGTTGGAGAAGTAGTTAAGAGCATTGAATCCACTCAAATATACTTTATCATCACATGTAACAAACCTTGTCTCTAGTGGGATCTCTAAACCAATGAGAGGAGCTTGAGGACTATTAGAATAAAAGGAGGTACATTTATTGATCAAGGCATGCATATAAAAACAATCAATGCGCTGACATAACATGACTAGGATTCTTTCTCCACTCTCATGCATTGTTCCATTTATCTCTCTTTCTTTGTACTATATATAGAGTCTCTTGAGCCAAAAAATGGATCCTTTATGTATCCTCTTAGTAGCCCCCTACTCCCTCTCTTGGGCATGACTAAACTCTACCAAGATGGAGCTTATAATCTATTAAGATGAATACAAGACTAATTTTAGATTTCATTGTTCTCGTATAGTGTGTACATGTCAAATTTGTATATGTGGTAGAGTTTTTCTCCCTTGTCAAGTCTTGATCTCACCTAGTTACTAGTTGATCTTGCTATATAGGTCATATTCAATGTTTTATATATTTTGATTGAAGCTTTTATGTGGATACTATGACTGGTTAGTGTCTTGAATTATACCTCTCCATCATTTCCCTTATCTTGTGATAATTTGGTGATCCTCTTCATGAAACACTGATGTATGATAGATATTTAAAATCCTAGATCTGCTCTTGTGCTTATTTCATTAGTGTTTAAGAGCCAAGTAGATTAGATCAACCATAATTTAGGTGCATCACCATCTTTATCTTACATTTACCTTTCATGTTTTTTCTCTTTCCCTTTTACCTAGCCATTAATAGGTTTAGTAGTGGAAATGAGCTAAATGATGCATCAGAGGAGCTAGCCTTGTTAAAAATCCTAGAGGTCTAACCCTAATATAGGATAATCATAACCTGGGGTCAGTCCCATGTTGAGATATATTTTGAAGTAGGACTTGAATGCTTTTTATTATAACTATGGTGAAATCTAGATCTACAACAACACCCTTGCATGCATTCTAAGAATAACAACTTTTTGACTCAAATGAACTTCTGCCACTTAGCATCCCTGCATGCCTTCTGAGCATCCTTTGACATATTAACTAAATACACACCATTAGTAAGAAGATCATGCACTTAATTATATAGTTATTTAGTTAGATTAAATTCTCACCGTTATATATATGATAATGCAAATTTGGCTAACTATGGAAATAAAGTGAACTCTACTTAGAAGGCCAACTTTGTACCTTAATAACTTTTGCTACACTCAACCTCATGACTATAAATTTGAAATACATGATAAAATTTCATATTATAATCCATAAATGTATTAAATTTATCCTAAAACCTTCACATGTGTGAAATATACCACCATCAAACTACTTACTTAGCCTTATCTACCAAGATGTCTACTTGAACCTAGACACTCATATGACTAGTTTTGATGAATTCCATTCAATTACATAATAACTCAAAGCACTCATAATACCTCATAATATATTTTAAACATGTCCATACCATTCATATCATCTGTCAAATACCTATCCAAGTCAAACATTGAATAACTATGCAAGAACATTGATGCTCATTGAAGCACACTTTGTGATTGTCATTCTAGCACACATGACATGCTAGCAACATCCATGGTCACCTTAGAGACATCAATGACAAACATACAACATAAGTAACCATGGTAATAAAATATATACATTATAATAATGTTCAATTACATCTAGGGAAACTATTATCAAATCCATCTCCACCAACTATTACTAAAAGACCCAATGGGAAGGAAGAACATGTTCTCCCTGATAATCAAACAAAGGATAATTAAAGACCTCAAGAGAACATTCCCCCATTATAATATCACCAATAATATTTCTAAAAATACTCAAAGAAACATCACATAAAGTTAAGTATAAACTAATAATATAACTGAAATGGTTAAGCACTTAAATTGATTTAGTAAAATCCATAAGATATGCTCATGAAATTAATATAATTATTAAGGAGTTGTGTTATAAAACTCTATGAATAAAAATTTAAATATCCCAAGACCATACAATTATATGGTAAATTAGATAACATTCTAGCAGGGAAATGTCTCTTACCAAAGTATGGAGACCCAAGAAGCTCAATCATTATAGCACCAATTGGAAAAAACATAATGTGTTGGTAGTTCTAGGTGTTTTATCAATATGATGAATTCTAACACATTAAAATAACTATCTCTATCTAGGGTAAATCCAACATCCATAGTAAATTAGATGGATACTCAATCAATTTCAAAACTAAGATTCATAGAGGATGGTCTAGTTAAAATAGAGTCATGGACATATCTTATGTATTTTATGATACTCTAACCCAAAACTCAAAAAAATGGGATATCCATTAATTTTTAGAAGAAAATGGGTTTCCATAGTAGATTCTCTTATATATTTTGGTTTAAGGGAAATGAAAATATCAAATGGATTAAAATATATTAAAATTTACTTATATTCACCTACAAAACCTTTCTTAGACTTATTAATCACCAAAATGCACCCTTAGGAGAATATTATTCAAAACTTTCCAAGTTTGGGGTAACATGGGATTAGTACAAGGTTGTGGGTGACCTATAGATGGAATAAACCTCTAGTTTATGGGGATATCTCCCCTGATGCATAAATAATGGCTAAATTCCTAAAACCACCTTATTTGATAATGAAAATGGATAGAAGGGAAACATTAAATAAAACCTATTCTACTGGAGGTGATGCACCAATATGTTGTCTCCTCTACTTGATCTTTCACAATAGTTATGAACATAAAAAAGGGATGAATGCTAATAAACTTTCCCCAAAAGACCCCTATGCATCAACGATTCACATGGAGGTTATGTTATATGACTAAAACCTAGAGGAGATGAATGGAAGGTCTTATTCAATACATTTCCAATTGGATTCTATTCTAAGGCACAATCATCAACATATCCACACCCATATGACCTACATAGAATAATGTCCTATCAACTAGGTGATAAAAAGGACATCGAAAGGGGAATAAAAATTTACCAATTATGAAAATAAATAAGCACATAACACAATAAGGTAGTATGGAATCTTAAATAGTCCTTCTTATTGATTCAAAAGGTTTGCAAGATACAATTTGGGTAAAGTTTCATCATACCCAACCAAGAGTTGGATACAATGGCCTTATTTCATAAATTTATAGTACATAATCAAGAGATATAATATAATGTGGCATGGAGAAGGCATGGAGAGGTCATAATGACCATGATTCACTTAATTAGTAGTTACAAGCAGTCACACAACTCCTCCTATGGATTGCCTTCGTGGTGAGTGGTCTTCAATGAGACTTTTGGGTGTTGAGATGGAGTGGTGGAGGATAATTCAATCTTGGTTAATATAATCCAAAGTATGATCATGTGAATTGATAAACTACCTCTTCCTTTTGATAGTTACAAAGGTGGTGTCATGGTCTAGTTGGTCTTCATGGATCATTAAGTAGCCTACCTTCCCCTTATGCATGTTGAATAGGCCTAAAACTACCTAATCCTCTATAATGGACATGAATTATGCATGATTTATTAAATGTATCAGTTACAAGGGTGTTCATCACCCTCTATTTACTCACCCATCATCTTCATGCTAAGAAACATCTTCCTTAGATGACCAAGTAGGCCTATTAGGCAACTAGGCCTAATCGCCTAGTGCTTGTTACTTTGATGGCCATGACACATGAATAATATCATTCATGGATGGATTATTGTGTTTCAAATTGTTTTCACTTTTCTACATTAAAAGGAAGTAAGAAACTAAGATAAATTGGTTTAGGGTTAGATGATACCTGGATGAGGTCTGCACACTGTTATCCAGACGTTGAGAGAACTCCTCTTTGGTTGTGGAGGATGACACCTGCATAAGAAAGAGACTCAAATAAGGATATTGTTAGATGGAGATAAGGTGGATTGCCAAGTGATATGCTTGGTCCCAGAAGTGCAAAGACTTCCTTAAGGGATGTCAGTCCACTTGTTGATAAAAAATAATGTCAGATAAAGATAATAATGACAGACTAAGCTAGGGAAATACAAACAATGCGTACCTGCTATCTACTGTCAGTCTGCCATAGTCACTAGTGTCGGTTAGTCTGCCGACATCAGTTGGTCAAGGTTGCCAATGTCAGTTAGTCTGTCAATGTCGGTAAGGGCAATGGGCCTGGTGGTCAACGTCGATCAGGGCAATGGCCTTGGACGGATTTTGGATGAGTCTCTGGTCAAGTTTTAGGTCAGACTGTGGTCGATGGAATGGTTTGTGGTAGTTTGAGAGTTTGTACAGGGTGGTAAGATAGTAGATAGGGTCTTCAGGAGGGACAGAGGTAGGGGATGTGTTGTCATAAAAGGGGTATGGGTAGGAAAAAGGCCTCTCAGCCTCTCCGGAAAGAAGTTTAGTCAGGTCTGGTCTAGTTAAAAGTTAGGGTTTGTCTAGTAATACTTAGAAGTAATGAAAAGAAGCTAATTGCTTATACATTCTAAATACATTCTAAATTACTAAAATGATAAAAAGGGCAGAAGAATACTTACCTCCCGCTTGGTGCAGAGCCACAGGTGTTTGAGACACTTGTCCCTGTTGTGTCTGTAGCTAGAAGAACGTTGGTTAAAGTCTGATGATTGATTTCAAAGAGTATCTGTTGATGTCTAAGAGAGCTGAGAGAGAGAGAGAGGTCAAAGTCTAGGTGCAAGATGGTTTTTGCATTCGAGGGAGGAGGATCGAGGAGGAGACCAAAATTCACCTTCAGGCCTGTCTTAAGCAACTGATGTCAGTGATGCCACTGGTGTTAGCCGACTGGTAACCGACGTCGGTAGATAGAATAACGAAAAAGGTCTAAAATTAGCCTTTTGCCCATTCTTCCAACTACCAGGGTCAATTGGTCATGGGAAAATAGTCTGAGGCAGATTGAATGAGCGCAAGAGGTTAATGGGAGGAATGAAATGGGGTTTAAGTAATTAAGATTTGGCATGAGGTGAGGGAGGCATCCAAAGAGAGGTATCCTAGGAAGGGTGAGGTGAGGTGGCAAGGAGGAATTGTTAATTTAAAATAGGTCTTTTAAATTAATAAAACATAGGTTAGGCATGGTTAAGTTCGAAAGGGACCGAGAAGGAGAATGACCAAGGGTTAGACACAATTTTGGTGTCTACATTTGCCCCTTTTTGTCTTTTTGGTTGTTTTGGATGAACTACAAGACAAAAACAAGAGTTGATTACCTCAGGTATGGGATAAGATGGAAGTTGCCCCAATTATGATGATGAGGTATCCCCCCTCAAAGCGGGAGTCGAGGGAAGGAAACATCAAATCAGGTGCTGATTTGATAGATAGTGGATGGATAGGATGAAGGGTGAGTGAGAACATTTCAATAGTTGGGATTAAGTGCATACCACTTCACGAGATGGTCAAGTCAAATTATCGCAAGTCAAAGGTCAAGTAGTGCCAAAATCAAAATAACTGGGCCCCAGCATTTAGTCGTAGCTAATTGGGTTATTCGATCCAAGCTATAGCTCTAATGGTAATCATGCTCCAAGTATCTCGGGCTCAGGAAGTACTCTTGGAAACATGAAAAATGTCACAAGTAGTGGGAATTAACTTGCTCGCGATCCAGTACTTGTGAGGGTCGAAAGATGGGTTGTGGACAATTTGGCTAACTATTCACAGAGTAGCCTACATGCAAAAAACAACCAAGGCAAAGTTGTCTTGGAAGTGGTCGGGGTCAGAGGAGATAGTCGCGATCTCCATGGTCATTGGTCGATTCAATCCAAGATGGTTGGTCCATTGGGTGGATGGATGAAGGAATGTGGCTGAGCTAACCTCAGAAGACCCCATGTCAACTGAGTGCTGCCTACATAGCCCCTGTGTGAAGGGCCTCAGGCCAATGTAGTTCTCCCAAAAAGGGAGGAAGATGGTCAGTTATGGATTGGTTGGATGAGGTTAAGCCATGGTTAAAGGTTGAAAGGGTTGATGATTGATTTTGGTCAAGATGATGTTACAGCCTTTTCCATATTGTGTGATGGTGTATTCTGTAACATTGGTTGAGGGGTCTTTCATCCCTAGCAATTTTCCATATTGGTAATGGTGTATGCTAAAAATGAATTGAGATGATTTATGCTTCAGCAAGTAATGGTTTATGCTTAACATAAATTGTGTTTGTTTGATAGTTTCCATGTGTATTGTTGTCCATAGAAACTATGTGAAATGGACTATGTCGTGGCAGTGGTCTAAAAATGTTTGGTTTGAATTGGTTTTGATTTGGAAATAAGTTGGTTGGATGTGTGACCAAGATGTAAGAAGTGAAAGGCACGTTACTCTTTCATTGACGAGGACCATAATGATGGCATAGATAAGGGTTTTTAGAAACAAAAGCCCCATTCATGCATTATGTCGTTGACCATCGGTTGTGTTAGAGAAGCAATCAAATCACTTGACGTTAAGTGAGCTTGAAATCCCTTGAGTATGTTGGGGTGATAAGGTCTGATTATGTGATATGGATGGAAGGGGGAACCTTTTTGGTAGGAACAACTTTGCCCCTTTTATTGGTGACCCTGAGATGACTAGAAGCCAAGTCCATGACCCTTTTTTTTTGGGGGGGGGGCAGACTGATCGATGCGGGAAGTCTGCGAGGGGATGTCATTTTGTTTTGTGGTCATTTGTGAAGCTAATCGATGTGAGAAGCTTCTACGAAAGTGTTGTTTGTAGAAATATTTTAAGCATAGCCATCCTTCGAGGGAGTGGTCTATATTTTTGATTTTTATATGTTTGAGGGCTTTGAATAGTTGTCCTTTGAGGGAGCAGTCTATTAGCTACAGCAATGATTGTACAGATGTCCTTTGAGGGAGCAGTCTGCCTTTAGAGTTTGTGATCTTTTGATATTAGGCATCTTAATTTATTTTTTGACAAAATGTTGAGTCATGGACAAGACTATAGAAGTTCAAGGGCTCCCTTTTATTAGGACAAAGCATTCATGCTTGACAAAAGGGTTAACTGATGCTTGTAGGGTTGAGGGTTGAAAGGAATAGGAATGACGATGATGGGGATTGCTCAAGGGATCGAGCTCAAGTTAAATGTCAAGTGAATAATCATTTGACTAATAGTAGACTGGTCAAAGATGTAAGGCATAAAGGGGCTCAGGTTCTGGTAAGTCCCTAACCTATGCTTGTGTTATGATGTAAGCTCTGAATCAATTAGGAGCAAACTTGCCCCATTTGCTTTGTTCCAAATTGGTCACGTGTTAGTCGATGATTAAGAAGTTGGTTGGTATTTGGTCAATGTTTGGTCGAGGCTTGGTCGAGGTTTGGTTGAGGTTGATGGTCAGGGTAAGGTCGAATTCCCTTAGTTGCTAGGGAGAATGTTTGACAGATTTAGTTTGAGAGGGCGAGATCCTGATCTGCCAGGTTGGAGGTAGGAATCTCAAAATCACGGATGGTGACAGAGGAAATGGTTGGTAATGATTTGATTAAAGTGGCTAATGGTTGGGGGTCATCAGGCTAGACCTCCATCAATTATAAGGCTTGGATCAAAGTTTGAGGATGCTGTGGAGAGTTTTGTATGAGATCATACAAAGACATCTTCATAGGGGTCGTGTGGTGAAGTTGTTTCACCACGGAGTTAGGGATTGTCTTTGAGGATGCTCGTCTAGATGTGCCCAAGACAGTAATCTTGGGTTTTGGTTGTGGTGATGGCTTGGTATATGGGGATGTCCAAGGGATAGAAACATGTCTTTTCCCTTTATCCTTTTGGGTTGGTGGGCTGGTGGTCAAGTTGACTGTATTGATTTTGAATAATGGGGTTAAAGGCAGTGGAGGGACCATAGTCTGGTGTTGAGATCCCAATTTAGGTGATGATGTTTGTGAGGCATGTGATGGTGTCAAAGATTTGGAAAAGGGGTAGTCAAGAGGATCCTTGATGAGAAGGGTATCCTTTTTTTGGTGTTGATAAATGACAGCTTTAAGAGCGCAATGATGCTTAGTGTCATGTCCCAGTGTACGATGATAGTGACAAAATTTAGTGTTGTCAAACCAAGATGGTCTTGATACGAGAGTTGATGAGTGTGAAGGTGAGGAGGTATGGGAAGCATGGGATGATGTTGAAGGTTTGTTGATAATATGGTCAATAATAAGGGTGTCTTTCTCTAAGTGTTGGCAAATGACAACCTTGAGGGCACAACAATGCTCAGTGTCATATCTTGACATGTGATGATACACACAAACTTTAGTGTCATCGAACCAAGGCAGTTTTGGTCTGAGAGATTGGTATGGTTTAAGAGGTGGAAGACTGATGCGAGAAGACTGCAACAATTATCGTAACAGGAAGGCATAAGAACCCGCCAATGGGTCTGCGTGTTTTGTTGCAGTATGGGTTGATGACTTTTGTTTTGGAAGCGTAGGAGGCATTGGTCATTTTGGAGGAAATATATGTTTAATGGGTAAAGGGGATAATGGAGGCAATTTGCCTCTGTGAGGTGTTGGAGTTGGAAGCACTCCTATTAAGGTGGATGGATGTGGGCCCAAAATAGAGGGCAATGATGAAGGTGGGGGAGGAATTCTCCGATGTGGTTTAGCAGCCTTCTTTGGTTTAGTGTGAGGACTACTATTGCGTGGGGTGAGGTTAGATATGGGGTGAACACCAAGAGATTTAATCTCTTTTGGCCTGGTGGACGCCTGCGTGGGTTTGGGTTCAGATGTGGATGGGGGTGAGTGAGATGTAGCAATCTCAGGCAAAAGGCAAGAGAAAACCATCACTAGGTCTTCCTCAGTCGAAGTGGGTGAAGAGTCAGGGTCTTCTCTTGGTGGAGAAGAAATTGGATAATGTGACTCCTCAAGAGGATAGAGGGCCGGGATGATGGTGCCTTCTACTTGTGGTTGAGGAGTAGGAGGGGTATGGTCCTCCATTGGTAGGAGGAAGGATGAAGGTGGGGCTAATGGCATTGGTATGGTCGAAGCATCCTCCAATATAAGAGAGGTCGATGGAAAACTAATAGGAGAAGAAAGATCTTCTACCTGTGGAGGAGGTTGGTCAGGGACAAGAGGCGAGACCGTGTTGACCGTGCGTATATCAGGCTCTTGGGAGCTATCAAACATGGTCTGGACATTATTTTGGCCAGGAGGATGGTTAGGAGAAGGTTGTCTAAAAATTTTGATGTTTTTATTTGGTGGCGTGTTTGGGTTATCCAAAACAAGATCTCCCTTATCTATCATGTCTTGGACAATGTTCTTGAAGGTTCGGCAGTTGTTTATGTCATGGCCTTGGACACGGTGATAGTGGTAGAAGTCATTTTCCCTATACCATGTAGGGATGGATTTTGAAGGGTCGAATTGAGGTGGTCGAATTGGAGGGAGATTGAGGACCCCCTGTTTGACAAGTTTATCCAAAATGGAAGCGTATGATTCTCTTATAGGAGTATACTGACGTTGTATGTACCATTGTTGGAATTGTTTTGTGATGCTTTGTGATGTTGAAGGTTGAGGTTGGTCAGTCATTATCGAGGATGGTGATCTAACGACCAAAGTGTTGGCCACTCCTTTGGACTTAGAGTGGGAAGAAGAAGGTCTGGAAGAAGAGGGGTCATCGGTTTTTGCATTGGTATTATGCAATTTGACCCTATTTTCTTTAATAGCACGGAGTTCAAGCTTTTGGGCCATGGTGAAAGCTTCATCAAAAGTGTAGAATGTTTGAACCCACAAGGTGGATGAGATGTGTGTGGCACATGCTCGAGAGAAGAGCTCAATGAGCTCAGGTTGAGTTAAAGGGAAGGAGAGTTGGTTGATTAAGCCTCTCTAATGGGTGACAAAATCAGCTATTAATTCATCGTAAAACTGCCTGATAGAGTATAGGTCCGTGATGGAGACCTTTTTGGTGATATTGATCGAAAAGTGGTCAAGAAAAAGCTGGGCTAGTTGAGTGAAAGAAAAGATAGAATGACTGGTAAGGGAGCTATACCAATCGAGGGCAGGGCCAGAAAGTGACATGGGGAATGTTCATAGCAATAACGCATCATCATGTGCTATCAAGTAACAAGCATGTCTGAATTCTCACAGATACTGCTGTGGGTCCTCTTTACTCTGAAAGCAAGTAAACTTAGGGAGTTCCCACTAACTTGGATAGGTTCGTATTAGGACAAAAGGATGGATGGGTTCGTTGTAAATTTGGTCATATGAAAGGACATTGCTTGAACCAAAAATGGAAGCCTCAAGATTAGACATTTTGTCCATCAGCATCTTGATGAGATCAGCTGACGGATTGGTAGGTGGGGCATCCCCTAGGTTTTAAGGTGCTTGGAAGGTGCTAGAAGAGGTGTATGACGTAGTTGGTTGTGCTTGTATAGGCGCAACATATTGATAACTAATCATTGGGATAGATGTGGAAGCCAGGGGTGGTTGTGCCATGGAGTTAGAGGGTACAAATTGAATAGGGGCCACCAAAGGTGGTTGAGGGGTGGCAACACTAGTTGAAGGGTAGGTAGTTACTCTTGTGTTGATAGGGGCAAGAGTAGGTGGGATGGAGACAACTAGATTTTGGACAGGGGTAGAGGTTTGTTGAATAGTTTGTGGTCAATGGGGGGCCAAAACCCCAATGGAAGTGGGCCCAGAGATAAAAGGAGAAGCCACACTTTGAAGATTAGTCGTGGTCAGGTTGATGGTTGAAGCAAAGGCCAGAGTAGTCATGGGTTGGGTAGTGGATGCTGTCGATATCATTGCCGATTCAGTTAAGGAGGTTGGCATCCCATAGACTGGGTTGCCTGAAGAGTCTCACGTTTGGATTCTCATGAAATAATGTTGAAGGGCCTTGACATTGAGGTCAATAAACCTTTCGAAGTCTTGATCCCCTTTTGGAATAATAGATGGTTGCATTAGGGTTGGTCGAGGAGTAGTTTGTTAAGTCTCTGAATGATACTCCATTAAAGGACTAGTCATGGAAGGCGAAGGCGGAAGCGGTTGTTGCCTTGCATGGTCAACAAGAGTCTTGGTTTGACTGTGTGTCAAAACCATTCAAGGCAAAAGGTTCAGGTTTTAGAAAATTTGTTTTTTTAGTCTCAAAAAACTAGAATGGGTTTTTGATAGAAAAAGGGTTGGGTTTTAAGGTTACTGTTTGGGAAAGAAAGATTTGGACAGTGACTGACGTCAATAGAAAAACTGATGCCAGTGAAAAAGGTTGCTGATGTCGGTCAGATAACTGATGCTGGTGAAGAAAGGTTGTTGACGTCGGTGGTGAAACCGATGTTGGTTACTGTGTTTTCTAGAAACTCAAAAAAATTGAGAGTTTTTGGAAGAAAGAAGAAAAACGTCCTCACTAGCTCAAAAAACTAGATAAAGACAGAAAAGAAGATGAAGACAAGCAGACCCTAACGTTAATTCCTAAGAATAATTTTTAAAGTCTTGTTGGCTTATGCCTTAGAGTGTGTTTGGGAAGTTGGCTTGTAGAATGGGTCCTAGAAGAAGCATTCTAAGGTTGGTTTCGGGTTAGTTTCGGTGCTCAATGTCTGTGTTAGGTTTTGTACATGGCCTAGTGCTAAGGAGCAAGCTCCCTTCACTTCACGAGCCCAATGATAAGCTGGTCTCACTTAGCCAGTATATACTTCCCCTAGAGTTTCTCCTCTGCCAGAGAATAGAGTGGGCTTTCCCCTTGGTGGTGAAGTCCAAGAGGGATTTTTGGGAATGGTAAGGTATCTACTAGGTGATGAAATCCTAGTCGGACCTTGTCTTAGGTAAGTTTAGATGTTTGATTTTATGTAAGTGGTTTGGTTGTGTAACATAAGCGGCCTACGCTTTATTCATGATGCGTTTTAAGTTACTAGATGTGAGAGCTAAGTATGCATTTAGGAGGAAATGAAATGCAATGTATTTTAAGCCCAAATTGAAATGTGTGTTCGTATGCAGACAAGTGAGAATAGGTTGAAGAGTATGACTTCACTACTCTAAAATGCAAGAAGAAAGAAAAAGAATGATTCTTTTTAGATTTGATAATAGTGTCTTTTGGAAGAGATAGCGAAAAAGGATGCAAGAAGAGACCTAATGCACCTATATAAAAAGTTTGATTTTAGAAGAAAAAGGTATGAACCCAAGGAGAATTCCTAAGGTCCCACCGGGCGTGCCAGAATGTTTCAAACTATTTTCGCTTTTCTACATTCAAAGGAAGTAATAAAATAAGATAAATTGGTTTAGGGTTAGATGATACTTAAATGAGGTCTGTGCACTGTTATCCAGATGTTGAGAGAACTCCTCTTTGGTTGTGGAGGATGACACCTACAGAAGAAAGAGACTCAAACAAGGAGATTGTTAGATGGAGATAAGGTGGACTGCCAAGTGATATGCTTGGTCCCAAAAGTGCAAAGACTTCCTTAAGGGATGTCAGTCCACTTGTTGATAAAAAATAATGTCAGATAAAGATAATAATGACAGACTAAGCTAGAGAAATACAAATAATGCGTACCTATTGTCTGTTGTCAGTCTGCCATAGTCGCTAGCATCGGTTAGTTTGCCAACGTCGGTTGGTCAAGGTTGTCGATGCCAGTTATTCTATCAATGTTGGTAGGGGAAATGGGCCTGGTGATTGGTGTCGGTTAGGGTAATGGCCTTGGATGGGTTCTGGACAGGTCTCTAGTCAAGTTTTAGGTCAGTCTGTGGTCAATGGAATGGTTTGTGGTAGTCTGAGAGTCTGTATAGGGTGGTAAGACAGTAGACAGGGTCTTCAGGAGGGACAGAGGTAGGGGATGTGTTGTCATAAAAGGGGTGTGGGTAGGAGAAAGGCCTCTCAGCCTCTCCAGAAAGAATTTTAGTCAGGTCTGGTCTAGTTGAAAGTTAGGGTTTGTCTGGTAATACTTAGAAGTAATGAAAAGAAGCTAATTGCTTATACATTCTAAATATATTCTAAATTACTGAAATGATAAAAAGGGCAGAAGAATACTTACCTCCTGCTTGGTGTAGAGCCACAGGTGTTTGAGATGCTTGTCTTTGTTGTGTCTGTAGCCAGAATAATGTTGGTTGAAGTCTAATGATTGATTTTAGAGAGTACCTGTTGATGTCCAGGAGAGCCGAGAGAGAGAGGTCGAAGTCTAGGCACAAGAGGGTTTTTACATTCGGGGGAAGAGGATCGAGGAGGAGACCAAAATTTGCCTTCAGGTCTATCTTAAGAAAATGATGTCGGTGATGCCACCAGCATCGGCTGACTGGTAACCGACATCGGTAGATAGAATAATAGAAAAAGGGATAAAATTAGCCTTTTGCCTGTTCTTCCAACTGCCAGGGTCAATTGGTCATGGGAAAATGGTTTGAGGTAGATTGAATGAGTGCGAGAGGTTAATGGGAGGAATGAAATGGGGTTTAAGTAATTAATATTTGGCATGAGGTGAGGGAGGCATCCAAGGAGAGGTATCCTAGGAGCTGTGAGGTGAGGTGGCAAGGAGGAATTATTAATTTAAAATAGGTATTTTAAATTAATAAAACATAGGTTAGGCATGGTTAAGTTCGAAAGGGACCAAGAAGGAGAATGACCAAGGGTTAGACATGATTTTGGTGTCTACATATTGATCATTTTTTATACCTATAAAATCCTATAAAACCATGACATATTCATTTACAATAGTTCATACCTACAACTCTTATTCCCTTAAGTGACTAGGTCATTTCTCACTAGTATTTCTAGACTAGCTCTTTAGTTAGGCTCTTGTCACCTCGAAGGACCAAAAAATTATAGTGGGAAAAAATGTGAATATTAAAAAACAAATTTAAGTCACCTATTTTTCCATCTTTCACTTCACTTCCCTATGTGGTTCCTTATACTTTCACTCTTCTACTCATGACCCTACCTATAACTACATGTTTAGGCCTAATAGGTATAACTAGACTATCAATAATCTTTGATGTATCAAAGGAAAATAAAATAAAATTAAGGAATTGATAAACCTTATAAAATAATTTATATTAACTCTTTTACCTCACCCCTATGTATTATTCCTTAAACTTTTACTATCCTATGTGACCCTGTGTGTAGGTGTTTAATTAGACCTGCCTGAATGAGTTATATATACACCCTCTTTGATCATGATTAGAATTTTGAGAATTAATGGAGTGATGAAAAATGATACATATGACCTTAATATTTTCCTATACCTTTTTAACCTTCTTAGGATCCCAAAATGACTAGGCAGCTCTGTATGCACTCGGTTTATTTTGTGTGTGTAGGGTTTTATAAGTTCATCTTGACTATCCTTATTGATCACTCATTCATGAATTAAAGTGATATGATACTTGAAAATTCATATATAATTCATCCATAAATACATTATTTATGTATTTTTCCTTTTTATCTATCTCTCTATATAAGCTTATCACATACACTTGAAAATGAAGACCTACTGGAGTACAGACATGTAGGTCTACATTTTCATTGCTGTAAGATATTCATGGTGCATATATGGATAATTTTTTAATTTGAAAAATAATAAAACACCTCCTAAAAATATTTATGTACTTATAGACCCTCATATTCTCTTGACTTATCAAGTTCCACTAGGTCTCCATACATAAGCTTATTTATCATTATTTAGCTCCTTATAGCCTAATTAGACCCTTTGTGCTCAACTTATTAATGAATCCAATAGATATGAACACTATAAACTTATAAATTTTCCTTTAGGGTCATTTTTACACACACACACACACACACACATCTTCATAACAAGTTTTTTTCTATCTATACCTACACAATTCAACTTAGTCCACACAGTCCCTTAGAGTACAAGGTAGTTTACCCTTGTAGTATTCATTAGCCTTCTTGTGTTAACATATAAGAATTATGATATGAATCATTTAAGTGTCCATTAATATTACATGGGATGATAATGATGTGTATGGGTGGCATAAGCCTTTGGAGGTCTACCCAATTTCGACTCTTGAAAACTCCCATGCATCTGGATAATGCAAAACCATGTGTGCATTTGTGACTATTACCTTATCACTTATGAACATGTCACCATGAGATGATTTTAATGACTATAATAAATATTATATTTAATTTTAATAGGATATAAATTATATTGGTATTGATAAGGACCATGATAAAAAATTATTTAAATGTTCTAAACCTTAAATTCATCAAAGAACCTACTGCCACCTTCCTACAAATTAACCAAACTAAAGATTTAATGTCTCTTGATGGATAAAAAATGTGAAGTGTTCCTTTAGGATGGTGTGGATAGGTTTTACAAATCCCTGATAAGTCACCCAATTTTCCATTCCTCTTTCATCATTCTTATAAATGGAGAAAACAAAGTAAACATAAACCCTTGTCTGGATGGACGAGACACTATGAGTCCTTCACCTTCTTAGTGATTATTCATAAAGGAGGGGAAATAAATATAATAAATAATACCAAAAAATTTAATCCATATAAGATCCCATCCTCTACCTAAAATCTTAGGTCCTCATCTTTTCTCTCCTGTCTATACCATTTATAAACTTGACTAGCTTTTTTGGACTACCAAGGAGGATGATAGAAAGAAGGGGTCAGTTTTTTACATTTTTGAATTTGAAAATTATATATTTAATTATATTATTGAAACAATGATTAATTTATAAATATTTATGGCCTCTTTTTATCTTGGCATGTATGTACAATTCTATACAAGCCTAGAACACCTACAAAAGCCCTTCTTTTTTGAATTTTTTCATGATTAAGATCTTTAAAAGCTGTTGGGTAGTATAAGGAGTGAAATAAGAGGTAAATAAACATTTTAAAACAGAAGTTATGATTGTGTAAATTTTAAATGTCACATTTCCAATGTGTGGGGCCCCTTTTTGGTGGATGGAAAGATGCATTTGACTTGTAAAAGGACCCTTTTATGAATATAAACACCTTGTCATGACATTATGATGTAAATGAGACAATTTTGGAGATATTTATAATACCATGTGACATAAAAAATTTACCATTTTATATAGGATTATAACATGATGGCTAGCTCACATAACATGTTTGAAAATCATTTGATGACCTTAAGGGCTTATTTGAGCTTGAAACATGATTGACAAATAAACTATGGAGATGACCTTGAATACATAATTAGACTTAATGTCAAGGATCAAAAATGTATTGTTCACCCTATATCATGATAAAAAAATGTCCCTTATCAATAAATGTCTAGGATAGGTGGAAATTCCATGAAAACAAGAAACCTAAAACTCTCCAAATTACCTTAATTTTTGCTAAAGTACCTTGACCTTATGAAACAAGGCATAGATCATTCATTAGGCTTAAAAAACAATTAAAACCTTTATATTCACCTGGTAATAATATATATTGGAATAATACATGATCCAAGGACTCAAACATGCTACTACATGAAGATCCTTCAAGAAAGTTCTAGCATATACCATGAAACCTTAAACAATGCTAATAAGGCTTTCAAGAAGCATTTAGAAGATGATGATAAGCTCTATACCACCATGTACAAGTTTGGAGGGGTTTATTCAAAAAATTTGGTTTATAGGTGTTGATATTTATCCTAGGAGGCCAAATTATAAACATTATTGGTGATTCACAGAGGTCGACTAGCCTACTAGTCAAGAGAACCATCTATCTCTCTTATGATAGTCATGACTCAAATTGAGATGATCTATCTATTTGGACTAATAATCAGACCAAAACCTTAAAAAAAAAATTAAAGACTAAAATAACCTCCCACCCAAAAAAAATACACTAATATAAAATAACACCTAATAAATTAATAAGACAAGACACTTATGTTAACGACACTTATTAAAAACTAGACAAATCCTACTACAAATAATTAACCTAGACATATCTTCCTTCTCCTAGATCAAATAGGAAAATTATTGGATCATCATGTTCCCATGAGATTGGATTTCAATATGTTTAATGGAGTTTAATCATGTACTAATTATGAAGTGAGAACCTCCACTCACGTGATAAGAATTTGATGTATTGTTGGACTGCTTAGGTAGTAACCATACCTTCTTGCTTCATTACCTTATGCATGGGTTGGATATGTGAACCATGGATAAATTCATATTCATCCCAAATATAGTTTTTAGTCTAAAAAACACCGTATTTTTCCCATCAATAGAATCCCATTGGTTAGACATGTCCACTTGAAATAAACCATTATGTTTTAAAACTCCATCATCTTGAATAGCTACTATCTCAAAATGACTAGGTATAATTAGGCCTTAATTTTGAATCATATAATTAGGTTAATCCTAAAATACCCTATGTTTCATTATAACCTCAATCTAAAACTAAATTTTGGACTCAAGGAGTCTTTCTTCAAGATCTAAACCAACTATTTTGGTCACTTGTATACCCTCAATTGGATGACTATCTACTAAAGGATGATCAAGTACCTCTTCTTTATGATCTTTGATCATATCCAAGTAGGAATACCTGATGTTATTAGTACCTTGGATCTAATTTTTAGACACAATATGATCAACTACCATAGTGTTATCCTTAAGACCCTCCTTGAGCTCTTCACCATGATCATTATTCAAGTTAAAAATGTTAGCATTCTCTTGATTAGGTGGATATGTATAATCTACGATTGAACAAAAGTTATCTAGGTCTTCCAAAAATGTAATCTCTTCATGATCAATCATAAGGACATAGACCTCACTACAACTCTTACCATCTCCTTGTGGGGTAGCATGATGATTAAGTGCCTCTAATTCTCCAACAAGGTCATGAAAAGCTTCATGTTTTGCTATAACTTGATCATACAAATTGACTGGAGTACTCTTAGCTCTAATGAGGGGTTCATGAGGATTGTTTTAATATTTTTATCATAGAGGATAATTTTTTTTTATTTCACCAACCTCAAAGTCATGCCATTGCGATTTATCTACATCATAAAACTTCCCTTTATAATCAAACTCTTATCTACTAGGGTGAATAGGAGTACTGATAGTGATCTCCTCATCATAGGTGATTGAAGTATCATCTTCAAGATATTATTGAAAGACAATTATATTTGAAATATATTCAATCTCTTAAAATACTAACACCTTATTAATGTTCTCTACCAAATTTCTTCTCACATATGAAAGCTCTGATTCAGCCTTTAATATAACTAGCATCTTTTCATAGGAGAGGGAGGGAGGGAAAGAGGTCAGATCAGATTTATCTTGAGATCCTTGAATCTCATCTTCTCTTGCATCATTGAAATTTGACTTGTGTCTCTCCTCACCAAGGGGTTTTCCCATGAGAATATCTTCTTGAAAATAATCTGAATCACCTCCATCATCTACAATTATAGCTAGACATTTATCATTTATCCCCTAAAAGATAGGTTTCTCTTCACTTTGATACTCCTCATCTGATATTCAAATCATATATCCTCCTTCAAATAGGGATATGATGGGAGGGTAATAATGTCTAACTGGAGGAGTTGGAACATAAGGTTTTAAAGGCTCCTCTTGAGTGACTTTAGGGAGTGAAGAGGAATATTATAGTTTAAGAACTTTCTAGGCTTGGAACTCATAACTTCTTTATCTCTTTCCATTCTTAAACATTCATGGACAACTTGATATTAAATAAAATATGAGGGGTTTTAAAATATTGGGAATCTCCTTATTATAACTTTTACATCCTTCCTCTCTTCTTGGTTTGGGTTTGGCATGGGAGTAGCAATCCAAGGATATGGGTATGGGGTAAAAGGAGGTGAAATCTCATAGGATTGGTTACACTACGATTTATTCTCCTTTAAGGCCAATATATCACTATAAATTATCTAAATCATGTTATTTAAATCCTCAAACTCATTGAAGAAACTAGGTGTAGCTTGAAAGGGTGGTTGGGAAGGTAAGGAGGGATAGTATTCCTTATAGAAAAGATTCCAAGAAGGATGATAAGGGGTAACATAGGGCTGGTATGAGCCATAATATTGTTTATAAGGTTTAGAGTGAGGATGATATGGGTAGACATAACATTAATAAGGAAATGTAGGACAAATATCTCTTCCATATCTAGCCATTAAGCATCATTAGTCAATAAATAATAAAAGAAACCATGAATAGATCTAAATTATTCTTACCTTTGGATGAATACATTATAGTGACCCTTGAGTTGAAATTTTTAGTGATTGTATAATTATTCAATGCTTTAAGGTGATTTATATCATTGAATGATGATGTAATGTGCTCCAATATTCTTGAATCCAGTCCCACCATGCATGCTAGAACTATTAACCACCAAAATTCACCCTTAGGAGAATATTGTTAAGACCTTTTAAAGTTTGGGGTAACATGGGATTATTCCAAGGTTATGTGTGACCTTTAGATGGAATAACCCTCTAGTATATGGGGATAGCTCCCTTGGTGCATTAATCATGGATTAGTTCCAAAAACTACCTACTTTGATAGTGAAAAGGGATATAAGGGAAACATGAAATGAAACCTATGATACTATAGGTGATGTGTCAATATCTTTTCTCCTCTACTTGATCTTTCAAAACACTTATGAACATAGAAAGGGGATGACTTCTAATAAACTTTCCCTAAAAGACTGATAAGCATTAGTGCTTCACATGGAGGTTATAATAGATGACTATAAATTTGGGGAGATGAATGGAAGGTCTAATTCAAAACACTTCTAATTAGATTCCATTCCAAGGCACAATCATCAACATATTCATACCCATGTGACCTATATAGAATAATATCCTATCAACTAGGTGAGGACAAGGACCTAAAAAAGGGAATAAAAAATTACCACTTCTATAAATCAATAATAACATAACACACTAAACTAGTAAGGAATCGAAAACAGTCCTTATTATTGATTCAAAAGGTTTGTAAGATATAATTTGGGAAAATTTTCATCATACCCAATTGAGGGATGGATAAAATGGCCTTCTTTCCTCAATTTATGGAACATGAGAAAGAGAGAGAAGAGAATGTGGCATGGAGAAGGAATGGAGAGGTCATAAAGACCATGGTTCACTCAATTAATAGTTATAAGCAATCCCATAACTCTTCCCATGCATTGCCTTAGTGGTGAGTGGTCGTTAATGATCATTTTGGGTTTTGAGATGTAGTGGTGGAGGATAATTTAGTCTTTTTTGATCCCATCTAAGGCATGATCATGCCACTTGATCAACTAACTCTTCCCTTTGATATTTAAAAAGGTGGCATCATAGTCTAATTGGCCTTCATAATTCATTAAGTAGCTTACCTTCCCCTTGTGCATGTTGACTAGGCCTAAAACTACCTAATCCTATATAATGGCCATGAATTATACATTATTTATTCAATTTATTAGTTATGAGGGTGTTCATGTCCCTTCATTTACTCACCCATCAGCCCTCCATGCTAAGAAACATCTTCCTTAGCTAACCAAGTAGGCTTATTAAGCAAATAAGCCTAGTCACTTGGTACTTGTTACTTGGAAGGACATGATACCTAAATAAAACCCTTAATGGATGGATTATTGAGAATGTTTTTATCCTAGATAATCCTACCACACCATGACATGTGACTTTATAATAGTGTATACCTACAACTCTTGTTCTGTTAGGTGACTATGTCATCTCTCACTAGCATTTATAGATTGTATATTTAGTGAATGATTATAGGTGAACTTAAAATATTAAATAAGAGTATTTAATGATCTAAAAAGGTTAAACACACATCACACTACCCTCCTCAATGATCCACATTAGCTCGACATGCTCATAACCTTATTTTCTACCCAAAACCCTATAAAAGTATAGTTTTTGATGAATTTGTATATGTGTCTATATAAAATACTATCATGAGTGGGACATAATCAGAGTTAATAATTTGTTTTAATTATTTCCCAATCTAATTCATGGAATTTGAGTGCATTTGTCTCATGTTTTCCTGCATCAGGTCATTAGGACTAGTTTAGGCAAGTTTTGAATGGTATGATCTCTTAATAATTGTTCATATCCCTAAGGGATTAAAATGGAAAAAAAATACAAGAAAATTAAGTATACAACATTAATTAATATTCTCTAGTATATGAGATCCCCATGAATCTACTCCTGGATGTTCCAATGTGAAGAAAGTTGCTCTCGGGATCAAAACCTTGCATTCTAGGAGGTCAAGGGAGAGAAAAAAGGTGAAAAAGATAAAAATGTGTTTATTTTTTACTCATAATACCTCATATATGTATATTAAAACTGACCAAACATGTTACCATTTCTTTTATTTTCCATCTCTCCTCTTGGGTCCTTTGTAACCCCATTGGCTTTTATTTAGGGTTTATAGGCTTCATGGCCCATATAGCCCTAATGGCTTATAAGTGCATATTTTCCCATATTTCATAATTTTAAAACCTTGTGACATTTATATCCCTATCTTATGATTTTTTTAACCTCAAAATTCCCCAAATATGAAAATGTTCTTCACTTTTAGTCATAGGCTTGTGAGTGCCTATTTAGGCCTAGTATGTCTAGTTATGACATTACGCTCTTGTTGCCTCTAGGGACCAAAACCTTCTAGTGGAAAAAACTCTGACTATTTATAAATAAATTTAAGACACCTCCTTTTACCTCTTTCAATTTACTTACCTATGTGGTTCCTTAAAATCTCAATCTTCTACTCATGACCCTACACGTAACTGCTCATTTAGGCCTAATATGTTTAACTAGTTTGTTAAGACTCTTTGATTTATGAAAGGACCAAAACATAAAATGAAGGAATTTATAATCCTTATAAAAAATTTTAAGGGAATATGTTTTAAATCTTTAACCTCACCCCTATAAAGGGTTCATTACACTTTTACTCTCTTATGTGAGCCTACCTATAGGTGTTTAGCTAGATCTACCTAAATGAGCTATACATATAACATCCTTGATCATGATTGGAATTTTGAGACTTAATAGAGTCATAAAACATTATAAATAGTACCTTAATAGTTTCATATGACTTATAAACCTTATTATTATCCCAATGTGACTAGGGAGATCTATATGTACCAAGTTTACTCTGTGTGTAGGGTTTTATAAGTCTATCTTGACCATTACTCTTGATCACTCCTTCAAGACCTAAAGTGATATAATAATTTATAATTCATATATACTTCATACTTTTATACATTATTTATGTATTTTTGGCCTTTTTCTCTATCTCTCTATATAATCTTATCTCATACACTTGAAAATGAAGACTTATAGGTCTATAGACCTATAGGTCTACATATTCATTACTTAAAACTCTTCATGGTGTATATATGGAAAATATTGGAATTATAAAAATATCCACACACATAAAAATATTTATGTTCTTATATACCCTCATATTCTACTTGACTTAGCAAGTTCCATCAAGTCTCCATATATAAGCTTATGTATCATTATTCAACTCTTTTAAGCCTAATTATACCCTTTGTGATACACTTATTGATGAATCCAATAGAAATGAAAATTATAAAATTCAATTAATTATCATTTGGGGTCCATTTTACATATATCTCTCTTCATAATAAGTCTCTTTTCTATTTAGACCTACACAATTCAACTCAATCCACACAGTCCCTTAGAGTGCATGGTAGATTACACTTGTAGTGTTCACCATCCTTCTTGTGTTGAACCATAGAAGAGATAATATTACTCAATTGAGTGTTAATTCATATTAAGTGGGATTATAATGATGTGTATAGGTGTCATAAGCCTTTAAGGGTCTACCTAATTTGGACTTTTGAACCCTCCCATACATCTGGATAATGCAAAACCATGTGTACATTTATGATTACTACCTTCTCACTTATGAACAAGACACCATGAGTTAATTTGAAAGACTATCCTAAATTTTGGATGCAAGTGTAATAGGATATAAAAGAGAGTGGGATTGACAAGGATCATGACAAAAAATTATTTCAATGGTCTAGACCTCAAATTCATCAAAAACCCTACTAACACCTTGTAGATTGACCAAAATAAATATTTATTGGCTCCTTATGGGCCACATGTGTGAATTGAGTCTTTGGGATGGTTTATAAAGGTTTTTTAAAAAACTTAGAAATTCACCCAAATTCCCATTCCTCTTTGATCATGCTTATAAATGGAGAAAATGACGTAAACTTAAACCCCTGTCTGGATGGATGAGACACTGTGAGTCATTCACCTTCTTAGTGATTGTTCATAAATGAGGGGAAGGAAATATGAGAAATAATTCAAATAAATTTTATCTAAGTCCATCCCCTCTTCTATCCAAAGTATTAGGTCCTCATCTTCTTTATCTTATTCGTACCTTTAACAAACTTGACTAGCTTTTTTGAGCTATCAAGGAGGATGATGGAAAGAATCAGTGGGATTTGGAACTTTTTAAATTTTAAACTCATATATTTACTTATATATTACTTTCACTAAGTCCCATATAAATATTTTTAGCCTCTTATGATCCTAACATGTCTATACAATTTTGTACAAGCTTGAAACACTTGTAAAACCCCTTATTGTTTGTATTTTTTCATGATTTCTATCTTTAAAATCCATTAGGGAGAAAAAGGAGGGAAATAATATGTCAATAAACATTTAAAAACATAAGGTACAATTGTGAAATTTTAAATGTCACGTTTCCAATGTGTGGGACCCCTTTTTGATGGATGGAAAGATGTGTTTGACTTTTAAAAGGACCCTTTTATACATAAAAACATATTGTCATGATATTATGATGGAAATTAAAACCTTTTGGATACATTCCTAATACCATGTGACATACAAAATATACCATTTTATAGAGGCTTATAACATTAAGGCTAGCTCACATAGCATGTTTGAAAATCATTTGATGACCTTAGGGACATATTTGAGCTTGAAACATGATTGATAGATAAACTATGGATACTGACCTTGAGTTCATCATTAGAATTCATGTCAATGATAAAAAATGTCTTGGTCACCCCTATATCATGATAACAAAGGTCCCTTCTCAAAAAATGGCTAGGTTAGAAAAAAATACCATGAAAACAAGAAACCTTAAATTCTCCAAATTACCTTAATTTTTGCTAAAGTACTTTAACCTTATCAAAAAAGGCATATATCATTCATTATGCTTAAAAAAAAACTTAATACATTTCCATTAACCCAAGAATAACCTATGAAAACCTAATACATCATCCAATGAGTCAAACATACTACTACATGAGGATCCTTCAAGTAAGTTCTAGCACATACCATGAAACCTTAAACAATGATAATAAGGCCTTCAATAAGCATTTATAATGCCATGAAAATATATAGACCACCATGTACAAGCTTTGAGGGGTTTCATGAAAATTTTTGGATTATAAGGTTTGATATTTGGCTTGGGAGGCCAAATTATCAACCTGACTCTCCTAGTAATTTATGGTTAGATAAATTAGAGAATAATAGTAATATTATTGATTATTTAGAAATGGATATAGTAAAAAATAATCCAAATGATTTATATAATATTTCATATAATTTAATGAATCAAGCATATTGGCTTTGAAGGTCACTAGTTTATCCCTAGAGGTTATCAGCCTAGTTCTAAAGGCCACTACTCTAGGTTTAGAAGTCACTAATCTAGATACAAATATCAACAGACTAAATTTAAATACTTATATAATATATCTATAGGATTACGAAACCAAATTTGGATATGATCACAATGAAAATGAATGAGACACATATATTCAACAAAGTGTCATCAATTAGGCACAAGGTAATCCCCAAACTTTTCTTACACCATTTTGTTGATGTTTGGTAAGAGTCTTTCTAGAAGGTGAATATTTATTTAATAAAATTAAAACCTTACACATTTTTTAGCCTCACCCTCATACCATAAATCCTTGATGAGTGAATTTAGGCAAGTTAATTCAGTCCATCTAAGTGCAAAACAAATTGCTATAAAATAGGGGAATTGATTAATATGAATAGTTGGTAGACTGGTGACTAAGAAACAAAAGTATTTGATATAATATAGACACATACAAATTATTTTTCTTAGGCTAATATTTATATTAAATATATTCACCCTAATGTTTGCACTCACCATATTTACACAAAAATTGTAAATCTAGTTAAACAACACCAAATATTGATAAATATTACATTAATAGAAATGGTCAAAACTAAAACTGATAAATTATTAAAAGTGTGATTCATATAAAATTTTAGATAGTTAGTGGGTCTCACTCCTAATAATATTAAAAAAAAATAATGACATTTGGAGGATCTAGGTAGACTATAGGGAACTCAACAAAGTAATAGTGAAATATTACTTTCTGTTACCCTTCATTGATCAAATTTTAGACAATGAGGCCATGAAGAAATAATTTTATTTATTGTATGGATTTAGTGGGTAAAATAAAATAATAGTGGATCTTAAATATAAAGGCAAAACCACCTTCACCTATGCTTGGGGGAACATTTTCATATATAGTTCTACCTTTTGGGTTATGTAATGCACCAACTACATTCCAAAGAGAATTAATTAAATTTTTTAATGATCTAACCAATGAATGTGTTAAATTTTATATGGATGAATTTAATATGCATGGAAATTAATTTGATTAATATTCAAAAAATTTAGATAGAGTGTTGACTAGGCGTTAACAAAACCAACTATCTTTGAGCCAAAAAATGTCTAGTGATGGTGGATCAAGGTATTGCCCAAGGCCATAATGATTTAGATGAATGGATATAATTAGATCATAAAAAGATTGATTTTATATCACAATTTTCTCTACCTAATAACCAAACTAATATAAAAATATTTTTATGACATTCAAGGTATTATAGGTGTTTTATTGAATATTTTAGAAAATTTACAAAACCCATGTTTTATTTACTCACCATGGATAGTGAGTTTGTATGGTCTAAAAATTGTCAATAGTCCTTTGAAAAAATAAAATAAAAATTGATTTATTCTCCAATACTTATGGGAACTAACTGGAAACTCTTTTTCCACATGCACACATATGATTCTAACATTGCAATGGGAGTAGTTCTTGGATACAAAGATAAAGGATTTAAGATTTATGATATCTATTAAATCATAAAAAATAATAATCACTACTAAAATAAATAATAAAACCATAGAAAAATACTTCCGTGTTGTTATCTATGCTATAAAAAAATTCACCATTACATTACTTAATATAAAGTGTTTATATATATACCATTCAACTACAAAATACTTATTGAATAAACTAGTAGTAAGTGGGTGAATCATTATATGGTTATTACTTTTATAGGAATTTAACAAAATAATTGTTGATAATTTAGGGAAAGCTAATGTGGTTGCATAATTATTATCAAGGTTGAATGTTTTAATAGAATAAGAACTAGTGGAGGATTATTTCCCAAAACCATTTTTCATACTTTGAACACACTCGCCATGATTAATTGAAATGGACAATTATTTGGCTATGAGGAATTTTACTTATGATTTTACTCATAAAAAAAATAAATGTTTAACTAGGGATAATTCTAACTATAAATGGCTTAATGGATTATTATTCAAATTTGGGCATGAATTTGTGTTTTGAAGGTGTATATGGGAAGATTATATATATGACATCTTGATATCCTTCTATGATGAACTAGGAGGAGGGTGGTACTTAGCCAAAATAACCATTCATAAATCCCTAAGAATTAGGTACTATTGGCCTTCATTTCACAAAGATGTGAAGAATTATGTGTGGAAGTGTGGTCCATGTCATAGGATAGGTAAACCCATGTAAATGTTTATCTTATAGTCTGACCCTGATATTATGATTAACTAGATCAACTGTATCCATAATATGATTAAAATTGATATTTATCCCTCACTGCTAGTTTACATATATTTAATATTTTCTTATTCTCTTAGACACTACCATCTATATTTAGACACTAGCTTTAATGGTAGTGTCCTAGTTATAACACTAGTATATGTACCTCATAAACACTCAAAGTTTAAAATATTTTGAGATGTATGGGTTAAACCATAGTGTTTTTTAAACCTCCTATGAGAATGTTTCAAAAGGTGTTGTATAAATACAAGACAAACACCATTTATTATTATCAAGTACCTTTAAAGCACACATATATCTAAAAATCACCTCTCAAGCTTGTAAAACTACCCTATTCTTCCCTATTTACATATTAGTCATAGGGGTAGTATTATTATAGTTCTAAATAATATAATGAGTATTATTTTCCAAGTTACAAGATAAATCACTACATGCACTTGCATATAGCATATTGCATAATTTTCACACACAATCCCACATAATGGGGATAATTACATCATTCTAAATACCTCTCCAAAATATATATTTTTTTAAGAAAAACAACTGGTAGAGGGGTCTTTAAGGTCAGTTCAACTTTACACGAACCTATTAGCCTATGTTTTACAAGGTATGATGCCCTAGTTTGAGGACCCAAGGTTTTGTACTACATACTAATATCCAAAACCTATGTGCATGATTCAAATAAATAATCTACAAGGTGAAAATGAACCCTAATATGAGTAAGTGGAATCCAAATAAATAAATTACAATTAACTATGGATACAAGCATTAGTTTCAAGATAAAATAATTCATGTTAATGTTCATATATTGATGGTAGTGTTTAGGATGACATAGAGCTAATTTATATAAACTAAAAAGTCACAAGTAAGCATCATCCTAACTCTTTATGCACCTATACTTATCATATCTACTTATGCATCATTAAATAAGATCAGTGTTATTTTTTAATTCATGATTAAGCAATAAATTTACTATGTGTCTTTATACATTTTATATTTAGCATATTTCGATAATTCAGAATTGTATCATAATATATTATGAATATGAATGATTTGTCTAGTTTAATTCTATAATAATCCATTCCTTAGTTTAATAGGATATTCTGCTTACCCTTATTACCAAAAAAGATCAAACATTTAGTGATCCAACCTCTGAGTCTTGTTGTGCAGTCCTAACTTGCCTAGATTTATTTTATTTTTGAATTAGTAAAAAAAAATGAGATTTAAGTCAAGTATAAAGGAACTAATTATGTTTAACATGGATACATATAGTGGTTATTTCCTTATATAACACATAATGTTGGTCATTACTTTTTATTTCTCATACTTTGATAAATCAATTAATGATATACCAAAATGAGGTATAAAATATGACAAAATGAAATCAAGAATATTTATCTATACCCTTTATTTTCATAATGTTTACCTATCAATATCAAGTGTCAAAGAGAGTAAATGAAACAAGTGTAATTTTTATAAAATATTAAAAAAAAAATCCAAGGATGATATTGATAAGGTTTCCCTATTTTATTTTTTACACAAGTCTTCCAAATACAAAGATATCCACTTGGTAGCATTACATATGACTATCATCCCAAGAAATGTGGAACCACCATATGTGGCCTCTGTGATCAACACTATCAAATGGACAAATCATAATAATTACTTTTAAAAGGAGGGTTTTAAACCCCAACATATTTTTAATTATTTTTTCCTTTATATATTCAAGCATATGTTTTTAATATAATTGTTAAAAGGGTACTTGTGGATAATGATTTAGGACTAAAAATCTATAATATAAATTTTATTTATCTTCTTGGCATTGATCAACATATTTATAATCCTCAAGATTGAGTATTAAAGGATTTTATAACATTTCATGAAATGTCCTAGGATAAATAATATTGCATATTATCATGGGACCTCGTACCTACCTAATTAATGTTGAGTTATGCCAAATGGTTTAAATTACAACATATGTTTGGTGCACCATTTGATAAATGATATGTATATGGTTTCATCCACTTTAAATTCATGCATAAAATTCAACCATTAAAGGTCAATTTATACATTCCTAATGGATATATATAGATCCATTCAAACGTTGTGCAAAGATTTAACAAACAAATATTTACACACCAAATGCATATATGTCTGATTCTTTCTCTAGACATTTACTCCAATATGGATATAAAAGGAAAGGATTAGAAAAAATATTATATGAATTACAAATAATATAAATTAATAAGGATTGGGTTGTTTATAAGAAAATCATGGATAAAAAAGGAAAAAATCATATCCATCCATGTTATATCAAAATTATCTTATAATGCATGCTAATTATTTACGCTTCTAATGTACAACTAGTAAATCCCAATGTGATTGATGATATTGTTTCCCTGGAAATTTAGACATTGGAATATTTATCCAATGATGAGTCCTTGCTAGATTAGTTTGGGGAATATGAGGATATTAGTTATTTATATCATACGAATAGGTTTCCTCATACCACCTCTTCTTATGCCTATTTTGGTGAGAACACAATATCCAACATGATGCACATAACACAATTACTACTAGACACTTTATTACAAATAGATCCACCTTCCTTAATGAAGAAATTATTTAATATTATTATGTAATAGATTTAGACCCTCAACTAGTATTATTATCTAAAATGATGGAAGAGGATGAAGGTAAAACTTATCAGTAGGTTCTCCATGATTATTATAAATAATTTCATTGCGATTACTATTTAATGTCTAGCATTGATCCATCTATTATAATGCATAACATATTACTATATATAAATTAAAATCATATCAATAAAGATATTTGTAAGTTTAATCCTAAGCATATATACTTTTAAAATATGAGATTTGAATATTTTTATATGTAATCTTCATTATAGTGATTGCACATTCTAATCTGGTTTATAATATAGTACATATCACCAATCCTAATGGTGACATTCGATGTTCCACATATTTTTATGATCTTAATAAATTTTCTTCAAAGGATGATTTTTCAATACCTAACATAGATAGGATCATTTATTCTACCATAAGGTATGAGACATTTTCATTTGTGATTGTTTTTTTGGTTATAATCTAATAAAACTTTGCCTAGTAGATCAAGAAAAGACAACATTCACCACACCATGGGGGAAAATTTATTACATTGTTATGAATTTTGGATTAAATAATGTATAAGGTACATATAAAATGGTAATGACACACAATTTACATGATTTTGTTTATAAGATTGTTCAATACTATGTTGATGATTTATCATAAAAATCCAAACATTGAGAAAGTTGTGTTACCAATCTACAATAGATATTTAAACATTTGAGAATGTTCAGTGTAAGGCTAAATCCAAAATAGTGTGTTTTTGGGGTGTCCATATACATACCATATTTTTAAAATTTATCAATTACTAATGCTTTCTCTCTTGCAGGAGCCTATCAAGCCTCAATATCTTTGAGTACATGCCTTAAAGGGTGCACTGGGAAAGGGGTGGGTAGACCATTAGTGCTTTTAAATATTATTGTTCCCTATACCACCACTTAAAACCAACACAAGTCCATCCTATATGTTTATCTAGGCTTTGACACCTTCCTTACACATTCCTTCAATAAATTCAATGCCTCAAACATCCCCTACCTAAGCCGAAACCTATTTTTACCATCTTCAAAAGACAATTGAATGGGCCAACCCTATTTTTGGAAATGAGTATATTATGGGAGTAATTCGACCTACCTAACTTAGTCTAGGATCTAACTCCTTTATTTCCTAAATAACTAGGTTGAATGGTTTGACTGTGTCAGCTAAACTTTTCAAAGGTTTTAGGGTTAGATCCATATATATAAACACATCCTTCACCCATTTTCATAGAGATATAGATATAATCATTCATTTGTGATTTTTTATAATCTAATCTTCCACTGTTCTACTTGAGGATTCATTACTTAAGATTTACACTTAGATATAAGAATATTGTCTTGTGGAAATGTCTTAGATGCATAAGAGAAGTATTATATCCTAGAGATGACCTATATTTGTGATCCTTATGAACTAAAAGAACCTCTTTCAAATCACCATTGGCCAAAGGAAAGATTGAACCTTGATGGGTTCATCTTCAAGGTAAGTATTCTTAACTCTTATTCCTCTATTTTGGTACATATAATTGTATAAGTAATGGATTTTGATTGTATTTATCTATCTGTGCATTCATATTACTTCTACATTGACTAGAGTAGAGTTTTTCTTTGTATGTTTACTTATATGATTATTGTCCTCCATTGTGCCACAAGATTTAGTGAGAACTAGATTAGATTAAATTTTACTTTGTTAGAAACTATAGGGAATAGCTAGGCTTATTGTGTGGTGTTGCTTGACTAGAGGCTTTAGAACCCTCTCTAGTAATATTGTATGGTATTAGACCTCGTAGTTGGGTCTAAGAGATCAATATTGGTTATGACCCCAATTGTCTAAATATACCAATGAGGTAGAAGGGCTATTTTGATTTATCTTCTATGAGTTAGTATTGATTTGTATATTAGCTTCAATTTCCCTTATATACATTTTGGTCAACCCAATGTGAAACTAACCCTTTTAGGTTTTCTTTAATGATCTCATTTATTATCATTTCTTATTTATTTAATTTTTACATCACTATATCAAATTTATCGACTCAGTCTAACATTATGTGTATAGGTTTAACACAAAGTCAATTTGATCAACTCTATTTGTATTTGTTTAGGTCATATTCAATTACAGGTAACTAGATTGATCCACTCAACTCAATTTGATTCTTTCACATAGAGGTTTTTAGACTTGATCAACCCAATCAAATCTATTAGTAGGTTAAAAATATTCATCTAGATGACACAATATAAAAAACAACAATTTTAGCATCATTAAAACCATCAAGTTCATTATCAATAAGGCAATCATTTATTTCCTTTATTATAGTCCTATTTTGCATAGTTTTTAATATATAAAACCATAACCGACATTAAACTAAGTTGACCAAATTAATTTATATCTATAGTTGTTTCTTTCCCTAGAGACTTAGTCTACTTGCTTGACTATGTTTATTTGGAATTTTCTTCAATACATAGAATAAACCCAGTCAATTATGGTTTATACTATCTTCATACTTGATTGACCTTATCGACCATGTATTATTCAAGTAAAAAAACCAACTCACATTGTTATTAATTATTCATCATTAATTTTTCTACTTATTTGTTTAGAGTACCACACATAGCATAAATAAGAAGGTTAAATTTATCAATTTAATCATACTAATTTTATTTTATTTACACACTTCCAAATTAAAAAATAACAAAAAAACATTAAAAAACTCTACCCAAGGTCTACCTACTTAGATTTCATCACCAAGGTAGAAGCTGACTCAATTTTTTGGTTGAGTATAAATATGTGGTTGATGGCATATATTATAAAAACATGTAAGACCCTTATAACTATGAGATTTTGAATTGATGGGGTAGGCCCCAATACTAAGCCAATACCATCACCAATATAGATACCTTTCAACCTTAACAACTTGAAACCATCTTCAACTTATTTTTTTAGTTCCTTTTTAAAGCCAAATTCCTTGTCACATTTATTATTTAAGTTATAATTTGAAACATTTAGGAAAGACCAAATATATTAACATTTCTATTTTTGTTGCTTTCTCTTTGTTAATTATTTGTTCTATTACAAAACTTGTATTGGCTAGTGTTGGTATAAGATTTGTGTTGTGTTCCACAACTAGATCAATTGATTCAACCTATTTTCCTATGTTTTTATTTCAATTATTATACTAAATAACACTACATCATCTAGATTCATAACTATAAAAACCTATCTCTAGCCTTAGAATACAACCAACCCACCTAACTATGTACCCTATAATTTTCCTTTCCACAAAACAAAGTCATTTTATTTGACCCAATCTCTCATAGGTTGGACTTTAGTGCTTCTCCATATAACAAATCTTACCCACTCGATTGTGCCTTTTAATAGACATTTTTTGCCTTTTATTATGAAATTAGTTGACCTAGTTGACCTCGTACCACTTGGCCATTTCAACTATCTTTTTTTAAATCCTATTTAGCCAATCCATTTTAGTGTCTCATTGACTTTGATCCTATATTTCACCTTCTCTCTATGGTCTTATATCCTCATTAAAAGCATTATAAAACCCCTATTATAATCTTTTTATCCAGCCTTAATCCATTTAGATGATATATGGAGTATCCTTTCCTTCCTACCATTGTTACCCAAGAGGATACCCAATCTTGGTGTACCTTCTCTCACCCTCTACTTTGGATTTCAATATGTTTCAAATTACCCCAAGTGATGGTATTCATGTATTAGATCCATTTCATACTTCACAAGGTAATTCTATCTCCAAATCACCTTATTAAAGCTTAGGAGAAATTGATATAAGCTTAACCAATAACACTATAGTAAATATTTTAAACACCAATAACCTACCACCTAATAATCCTCCATCCAAAAACCTATCTTAATACCAATTTAAGTAATTATCCTCTTACCAACCCTAGCAATCCACCTTTGAACACTAATAATACCATTTGACCGATTGAAACCACTCAAATTCTTACAAAAATAGTTCAACAAATGAATATTATACAAACATATAATAATTATCAAATTATGAAAATGCAACATAATTTATTAAACATGGATAGTCAACATCTTATTCTCCTACCTAAAAATAACCAAAATTGTATCCCTCCACCTCTTGTAGCCAGAATAAATGATATCTTCAACATGCCAATTCTTCATTCCATTCTTGACATACACACTTTCCTTGTAAAACTTGGGGTAATTCAATGGTTCATCTCAAAAATGGCTTATTATATCTACTCTATCAATTCCCTTCTCAGAAAAGTTAATTCTTTATAATGGATAGATTCATGCTAAAAATCTTTTGATAACATGAAATAATCTTTGCTTCATCCTCTTACTCTTCAAACACCTTATAACAACCATCCATTAATATTATATACCTGCTTTATCCCCATATTAGTTGGGGAAATGCTTTCACAACAAGATGATAATGGTATATATTAGGCTATTTACTACATTAGTCAAGGACTTATTGACTACAAAAAAATATATGCCAAAGTAGAACATGATTGCGTTGATATATATTTCACAACTTAAAAGCTCTGTCATTATATGCTCTACCAAATCACTTATTTCATTTTTAATTTCTTCTCTAAATCATTATTAAATAGAGATATAATTGACAAATGGATGGTCCTCTTGATGGAATTTGACCTTTGAATTATCGACCAATTTATGACAACACCTTTATCAACTATAAATCACCTTTAAAATAATATACCTAATGACAACATTATTTATATTGAAGGTCTCAACCAAGACATCTATCTAAAATATTATTTCAATAATTTAAATATTGATTTAGAATAAAATAATTAAGAAGATACTAACATCACTCCTGAGACTACTAAATTCAAAGTAGTTATCAAAGAACTCCCTTAATTTACCATTTATTTTCATGAAGACACCTTAACCATCCACTTTGATGGTGCCAAATGCCTCCAAGGAGATAGGGAAATGTATATTAAAAAACACATGGTAAGTGTTGTCACTTAGATTTTCACCCTTTGAGGAGATGTCTCAGATCTCCTCATACAAGTGGCATAATTGAAACACCTCTAGGCTTGTGGGTAATCTATGAATGAGTTGAATATCTAGATAGGGATAACTCCCTTGATGTACCAATTTGGATCACTACTACACCTAAAATTTGTGATGAAAAAATGAGAGAGAAAATTTAATGAAAACTATCCTAAGGGAGGTGATACACCAAATTGATTTATGAATACCAACTAGTTTCATGTTACACATGAAACCAAGAGACTAACCAAACATACACTTCTCCAATCTGCATCTTCTCACATCAATATTACATTATGATGTTATGGATGAATGTTTAGGCTAGGAGGAATAGACAAGAGGCCTTGAATGACAATAATAAATAGACTAACTCACTCAACCTTGAAACTTACTATAACACTTCACATGCCCTATAAGAAGAATCTTTCCAACTACAAATAGGTGAGAGAATGAAACAACAATGGTATGGAAACAACAATTCATTACTAAGAATAATTAATCATCCAAGTAAATAAACTATTAATATTTATGGAAGAGGTAAAATTAAATATTTTTATTGATAAAATGGTATGAAAATTAGAAGGGCTTCTCCATACTGAGGTGGAGCATGAGTTATAAAGGCCAAAATGACTAGTTCTTATAAAAATTGAGAGAGAGAGAAGAAGAGAGACGTATAAATGTCACAATTACAATTGTTAAGATGATAAAATGAGTTAAATATGCATGATAATAATATTTAAAATGAAACATGCAAGGTTAGGAAGCACAAGTGTCACCCCAAGTTATGGAACTCTTGAAATGTGGCATAAAAGTTCTCATTCTGGATTAAAAAACTACCTTCATGATTTGGCCCTATTTGAACATACCAAAACTGATTATGGATGGGTATGATGATTTAAATGATATGTAATAATTTAATTCATGCCTCTCCATGCATTTTTTGTAGTTTTGGTCATCTAAAAACTTCCCAAAATGCTCTATCACCATCTGAAGTAAAAAAAACTCCTCTTTCCCACACCTTGAAGACTTAGCCTCAAATTCGGTTTCATTTTCCAATTAAAATATAAATAAGAGAGTTAATTTCATGTGTAAATACCCTCCATGTAATTATAGGAATCAGACACACCTTTAAATCATCTTACTTGAAGTTTCCACCCTTCTCACTAGCTTGGTCACTATGCCAGTTTTGACTGGCTGAGATGAAGTAATTTATTAAGGAGACTAGGAGTTGTTTATAGGAATTAAATTTACATTTGGAGTTAAATTATGTCCTAATATTACCTTATATGTTATTTTAATCTCTTGGAAATTCCTATAACCTACACAACACACAAAATAATCAAAAATACCCTATTTTGTACTCCATCTGTATAGTTCTATACAATTCAATTTGATGGGAAGGAGAATAAAATATTCCTATATAACCTAAAATAATAATTCTTGTAAAACTATTCCATTCAATTATCTCACCATCCTCATCTTCCCAATCAAGTCCTTATCCATGTGTTTATAAGGGGTTTAAGTGTTTTCTATTCTTAAGGTTTTTTCATGAAGCTCTAATGTTGATGTTGAAAAAATATTACACTAATGTGATGTTAAATGACCCTATTAACCTCCATAAATTCATTTTTAATCCATAAAAATCCTCCAAGAAGATGTGAGAACTTCAACCTAGTCTATCAAGCTCTTCCTTTGCTTTACATAGGCCTAATTCTACCTTTGAGCCATAAAATGACTTCCTTGTGATTCCTCTATATTCCAAGAGATTTCGAATGTCTGGAAAGGCCCTAAAAACATTTCTCAATCCATTTTAATTCTTTCCTAATGTTGTAATTGAAATTGATCTCCTCTTTGGCTTCTAAGCCTAACCATGCTTAATAGGCCTAATTGCAAACCTATCCACTTAGATCATCTTGTTAGATTTATTCATCATTATAAAGGTTATTAATGTTTATTTGTATGTTTTATATCCTTTAAAACCTTACCTCAAGGTCCAAACATCTCCTAGTCTATTCTTCTCACCCATCTCTCAAACCTGTAGGTTTTATGCACAAGGGAAGTACCCTTTATCTAAGACAAAATATATGTTACTTACCCTATTTAATCAGACAATATGGATGTTTGAGAGGTTTATAAAAGTTTTTAACATTCTCTCTAACAAATTTTATCACTTGATATTACTATAGAACCCCCAACCCCAACAAAACCCAAGACAGACTTGTGTAAAATGGACTATATGTAGGGTTTCCTCTAATGGACTGTATGTTGCCTTTTTGGGGATATATATCTACATTATTTACACTTTGATATTTACATGAGGATATTATGATAATTATTAATTAATTTAAAAATACATTTATCACATTACCATTCTACCTACCTTCTCATACATCTTGTCTAGTCAAGATTGAATGTATTTTTGACTATGTTTGCTCCAAGGCAACATACCTGTAGGTGGAATTATTTGGCTTGACATAAAGTAAAATGTATATAACATACTATAATTACCTTAAGTTCATTTTTTATTTTTTATACTCACTTGTAATAACTTTTATGTATTTTTAACCCTCTCGCTTCATTCCTCAACCCACTACCTACTCTGAGCCATCTACAGTAGGCTGTAGGTGAACATTTTCAAATGAGGGGATGTATGTATATGAATATTATTTTTGTAAAAGTTTTTACATCAACCTTGAGTCTATTTATACACTTTTAATCACATTATATAGATAAATTTATGTGTTTCCCCACTTAATTCCCTGTTATGGATGGTATAGAAGTGAAGGTATGTTGTAGGTGTATTGTTTAAGAAGTAGACACCTATAATTGTATACAGGGGTCTAAAACATAGCCTCTGAGCCTATTTTATGATATATTAGGTCAAAATAACTCATTTAAATCATTTATAAAAATTCCAATATGGTTTCAAGGCCTAAGTTTCAACTTTAGGTGAAAAGTGTCTCTTTAGGACTCATACTGTAGATGGTCATTGCCTAGATTTAGTGTATAAAAGCATAACTTTGGGCCCACACAAAACTAACCTTAAGTGATCATTTATAACTAAAGATTTATATAGGTCTTCTCCTATATTTAGGCTTAAAAAAACACAATATGATACATTAAAACAATTAGCAACCTTATTTCAATATGTCTACAAAAGGGCTTGGATCTATGTTTTCTCATTTTAGGGATCAAGGGCCAAAAATCCACAATCATCATCCTTGAAAGGTATTTCCTAGTTTTATAAAAAACCCATCATTTCACATGTGTCTTACATGATACCTCAAGACATTATGACTTCTTTGAGGTTTTCCTCACATGATCTAACATTTCAAGATGGCTCTTTAACGCCCTATTTTATCACCTATAGTTGGTTATTTCACAGTGCTAGTAGTGATACAAAATTGGGTAGTAAGCATTGAAAATAGTTCCTTAATGAGTTATAAACCTATCAAAATACCTTAAAAAGTGTGTTTAAATCCTTTAATTGCTTAAATGAGATATGTATCTTGTTTCCACATGATACTCTTTTCCATGGCACCTGTAGATGAGTATGTTCTTGGCACACTAGGTAAAAGTGTGCTATATGACTGCTACATGATTCTCTCAACCATTTGAATTCTCAAATTGATATTTCATGTTAATAAAATCCATACCAATGCCTTTTATTTTCATTAAAATTCTATTATCATGTTATACAATCCCCATACATGTAATTCATCACGAGTGTAAGTAGAAGTGGATAAGAGCTGACTAAGTATGATAATGGACTAAGAGTTTGATCTAAACATGGAATTATGAGGAAAAACATGGAAATTAGGTACTCAATATGTAATTAAGCATGGAAAACACCATATACTACTCATATTAATCCCTTGTAGATAATATAACCTTCTACAAGTACTGAACTTGACTACCATTCCACATGGAACATCAACCTGCAAACTAAACTAAGTATCTCATGAGATCTATACCAAAAATGAAACTAATCATGGAAATCAAGAGAGTAGATATTAAAAAACATATATAAATAATCCTAGTATCTGGATTATATGAACTTCTCCCAACCAAGGAAAAACCTATAGGGTGCACAAATTGGCAAGTAGAAAAACATAGGAAACTTCATGAGGATAGTTTATAAATCACAAGCTACCATTATTCAAAATATTTTTATTTAAATGGATGTATATGAGTTTAATACCACCTCCTAAAGGTATTTTACCTAGAAATTCTTCTACTGACCATACCAATCATGAACATATTGACCACTTTTGTATGTCTAGTAGGGAAAGAAAGGAGTTAAATAGTTTTGGGATTTTTTTAGAATTTATAAATCATGTCAAGAATTGATATGAGTGTGATAAATATTAAGATTCATTTCATTAACTTATCCCATGTGTCACCTTTCCTCATAGATCGTACACATGCCAAACACTTCTCCTTTCCCAAGAAAACTACTCTTTATTCTAAATAACCTATCACTTTCAGTTATGAATAGTTTATTAAGGCATAATAAGACACATGTAATGTGACATAACCCTTATTACACCTTAAAAACTCCATACAAGGTTGTATAACTCATTTAATGCCCTATTTTAACCTCAAAATGACTCAAAATGATATGAGGACTAAAATGACTAATTACCAAGGATAATATAACATGAAATCACACGAAAAGACCTATAATACACCTTAATTCATATATATCAGACCTATAAAACACCTAAAAATCAAGTTTTTAGCTATAGGCATCCCAATTTGACCTATAGGGTCAAATTTGGTTAACAAATTAATGACTCATAGGGGTGGTATGCTTGTTATACTAATTAAACCAGTAACCTTATCAGTCCATTGGGATTAGGGAGTAATTTGAATTTTGAGATATAACAAGAGGACTTTTACCATTGACAACAAGATTTGATCAATACAAGACCACTTGACTGCCTCAACCACACAAAGCAAAAGACACACACAAAGCAAAACAAACACACTAACAAGACACACATGTGCTCAAAGCACTTAGAAAAAATAGGAAACAAAAAAAACTATGAAAAACTAGTAACTAATCATAACTCCATTCTAGGATCAAAAGGAAAGATTCTTGAATCATATTCTTAATGATATGAATCATAGTTCCAAGCATGTTTCTCCTTGGATTAGATGCTTTGTAGATCAGACCTACTCCTTGGCACTTCACTTGATTTGATCTCAAGTAGATAATCCTTAAATAGATCTCTAATATAGATATATTCATATTTAACTTGTACACATACCTTATACTAATTCCCACTCTTCATCTCATGATCAACTATTATCTTCTTGGTAGGCATGACATCAGGAGGATTGGTTTCTTGTTCCTTAGAAGATTGAAGCAATAGGAGCTTGTTCCATCCTTAAAGAGCTGATGTGTTTCTCCCAACTGATTGAGATGATGATATCCCATTTTTATGACTTCAAACATATCATCATCAAATGCATGCCTCTTGAAAGGATATATTTGAAAGGTTTCTTTTTATTTTCATACTCACTTGAGTGCCAAGGCTGCCTTATCCATCTTTGACTAGATCATAGCCTCCTTGAAGAGGAATATATCCTAATCCAATGATTGTAAACAAGTCATTTAAAGGCTTATGTGGATATTTTTCTTGTATATCCATGATATCTTGTATAGTGATGGGAGAACCAATGATTATTTCTTCCTCTTTAGTAAAATAAAAACATTCTTCCATATCAACCCAATCAAAATTAACACAAGAGACCACCTCTTCTTTAGAATTTATAACCTCTTGAGGGATATCAAGTTGAATCTAAACTAAAATAACATTATTTTGATTCTCAATGTCTGCAAGATCTTCAATCTCCTTCTTGGTGATGCCAAGACTAAGCATCTTGAAATCATGTGACTTACTCTAATGAGGATGCCAAGGAGCTAGGCTGTCTTCAAGCAAGAGTTATGAGTTTTTATCAACAAAATAATCTTATTTAGGTTCCCATACCATATGTCCATCAAGGAAAAGGGTGATGGAGTGAGGATAGGATAAACTAGTTAGTGGAGGTGGTACATAGAACTCAAAATCAGATTGAGGGTGAAATGTAGGAGATTCTTTTGGAAGATCTTAAGGAAGGGGAGGTAGACCTTAGGCTAAAATATCTAGGTTTTCCTCATCCCATTTAACAATCACTCCATTCACATCTTATTTGGCTTGATCACTCTCTTGAGGGAGGTTAGATGGGGTGTGTTTAGGCATATGATCTTCTTTTGGGGCTAAATCTTCCATCACACCTTGACTCTAACTCTTCAATTTTCTTGGATAGGATTTCTTGGAAAAGTCTTTCTTTAAGTTCATATGAATATTCATGAGGATTAAGAATACAAAAGGGATGACATGGAACATAAGAATTTTCTTGAGGAAGGGGGGGAGGGACTTACATAAGATCAAGCTCGTTCTCAACTTCACACTCCTTATCAAGTCTTTTATCCTCTTTCTTTCCCCATGAATCCAATATCTTATTACATCTTAATATTTTAGGATTATGAGCCTCTTTTTGAGTTATTGATGCACTTTGAGGAGTGGATGAAGTGTTCAATAAACTTGGGATCTCCTTAGGCTTAGATTCTCCACCTTGTCTCAAACTTGGAATCTCATATCTAAAGGTCGCTTCCTAAGGTGGGGATGTAATTAGAGAGGAAAATGAGGGCTTACATTCCACTTATTTTACTAATGACATGGAAGGCTACATATTCATATTAGCCAAATCAATCTACCTATCAATATTTGCTTCAAAAACAAGGTTTTTTTTTTAACTCTCTTCCAACTGATTGGTAAAAGGATGAATTTGATAAGCTTGATTGGGTTCATGAGTGGGAATAACGTAGGACTGATATCAATCTTAGGGAAGTGTATATTAAGGCTAATAGGTTTGGTGAGGTTGCTTCTAAGGAATTTTTAGCCTGTCTTCCAAGGATAAAACTAGGCCACTCACATCTAGCATCTTAGTTGTGAGCCTTTGCCAATTAGCTCTCTCAATATGTGCACACTCTCTTTTGACTAGCTCTAATGAATCTCTAATATTATGAATAATATAACTATTAATATATATACCATATCTCCTTTGTGTGTCAAGATCCAGTATGTACTTCTCATATCCCAAGAGAGTTTTCTTGAAAGTGAAAATGGATTGACTTGAGAAGTGACTAGGTTGACTAGGAGAATCAAGATATTGGGGAGGATGGCTATAAGACTGATATATCTCATGCCAAGGTTGATAAGAGTCATGTTAGGCCTAGTAAGGATCATGACAAAAATGGTAAGAATCACACCAAGGATGATAGGGAATGCCATAAGTTTGAAATGTCTCACCAAATTGTGTAAAATATTACTCAACACCAAAATTAGCCATGAAACCTCATTGAAATTAATAACATATAGAAATATATTACCAACAATCAACAAAAAGAAACCTAGGCTATTTGACTAGCTAATGTAACTTTGCAGACACCATTGATGCTAGGATAGATGCTGTTTCTACCTCAAATTTGCTTTTCAGACTATAAAGAAAGAAACTAGAAGAAAGTAAAGGACAAGGCTTGGAAGTACCTGGACATAAGATTGCGCACCGTAAATCCAGACGTTCGTGGGCACTCCTCTTTGGCTGTGGAGGAATGACACCTGCAAGAAAAAGGGAAACTAGGACAAGAAAAACGTTAGACAGATAGGCAGTGGGTTGCCAAGCAAAGGCTTGTTCCCAGAAGTGTAAAAACTTCCTTAAGGGAGGTCAACCCACTGTTTTGATAAAATAAGTGACTGATAAAAGACAGAATGACAGAATACAGAAATGACAAAAAGATTAAAAATGAAAGAAGAAAAAAAAATGATTACCTGAATGAAGGAGTAGGCTGAAGACAGTCGCCGAGGTCGGTAATGTTTCCGGCGTCGGTTATCTGACCTACCGTCGTCGGCTATCCTGCCGACGTCGGTTGGGGTTGTGACCGGCGTCGGTCGGGGTTGTGGCCTGTGGTCGGGTTTGAGCAGGGTCTGATCTGAGTCTTGGTCTGTGGTCTGTCCGTGGACGGGTTGGACACTGATGGACGGGTCTGGGTCTGATAGATGGCTCTGGGGATGGTCTCAGGCAGAGATACAGGGGAAGGAAGAGACAAAGAGGAAGGGGAAGAGAAGGATACACAGAGGAAGGGGCCTGAGAAGGCTTTGTAGCCTCTCAGGGGAAGGGACAAAGGGAAAGACACAGAGGACAACAGAGAACAGATGATTAAGCTAAAGAAAATAAAATAAAAACCAGACTAGCTTACCTTTAGCCTGCTGAAAGAAGAAGATGGAGATGGTGCTGGAGCCACTGAAGAGTTTGCTGTAAGGAGGAGATACTGATCCAAGGCCTGCTTCACCTGTTGCTGCTGCTGCACGAGGTTAAGACAGAGGAGAAATAAGAGCCAAAGCGCCGAGAGGAGTTGTTTGCGAGCTCAAGAGTCCAGGGGGTGCAACGGACGCAGAAGGGGATAATGAAGGCTGCCGACGCCGGTAGTTTCGCCGACGTCGGCCGAAGGGTCGCCGACGTCGGCGGTCGCAGGGTGGGCACAGAGGCTAAAAATAGCCTCTGCCCATTCTTGCACGCCGCCGAGCGAGGGGTCATGGGCAGAACGGTCGCAAGGTTGCCAAAATGGACGAGGGGGGATATAATGGTGAGATTTGGGCTAATAAATGCTAGGGGAAGGTGGAGGGATTCAAGGGAGGATCCAAGGAGGCAAGGGTAGGGTGGAAAAGGGGGCCTCAATTAATTAAAAGATGTTAATTTTTTAATTAATAAGACCTAGGTGGGTTAGGGACCAAGGAGGACTAGGAGGGAAAAAGGACCAAGGGGGAGAACCAAGGTGCAGACACGTTTGTGGTGTTTACATTTGCCCCTTTTTGTCTTGTTGGTTGTTCTAGACGAACTGCAAGACAAAAACAGGAGTTGGTTGCCCCAGAAAAAGGATGAGGTGTTCCCCCCTCAAAGCGATAGTCGAGAGAAGGGAACCGAAGATCGAGTGTCGATTTGACAAAGAAATGGATAGAAAAGAGTGAGTGAAAACGCTGCCATAGTCATGATTGCGCGTAGTCCACTTCACGAGAGGGTCAGGTCAAATTGTCGCATGGTCAAGGGTCAAGGAGTGCCAAAATTGAAGTAATCGGGCCCCAGCATTTAGTCGTCTGCTGATCGGGTCACTCAATCTAAGCTGAAGCTCCAAATGGTCGTCGTGTCACAGGTATCCAGGGCTCAGGAAGTGCTCCCAAAAACACGAAAAACCCACAAGTAGTAGGGATCAACTGGCTCGTGATCCTATACTTGTGAAGGGTCAAAAAAGGTCTGCGAACAATTCTGCTAACCAGCCATGGAATAGCATACACACAAAAACAACCAAGGCAACATTGTCTTGGAAGAAGGGTCGAGGAAGAAGGAGATAGGCATGGTCACCAATAGTCATTGGTCAAGAGGATGGATGGACGAAAGGATGCGGCTGAGCTAACCCCAGAAGACCCCATGTCAACTGAGTGCTGCCTACATAGCCCTGATGATAGGGCCTCAGGCCGATGTAGTTCTCCCTAAAAGGGAGGGAGGATCAGAGGGATTGATTGGTCTTGGTCAAAGTCGAATGAGTGGTCGTGGTCAAAGGTCTTGGTCAAAGGTGACGAAGTTGGGCGTGATAAGAGTCAAAGAAGAGAAGGTTTGTCCATCAAAGAGATGAACAAACGGGGGTGGTCGAGCTAACCTCAGAAGATGTGGTATCTGAGTGCTGCCTACATAGCCCTTGTCCTAGGGCCTCAGACCAATGTAGTTCAGACAAAGATGGTCAAAATGGTCGATGATGAGATTGGTCATGTGTTGAAATGATGAGGCTAAGATGAGGATAAAAGGATGCTACAGATGGTGTATTCTGTAGAAGTGGTCGAGAGTCTTTCATCTCTAGCAAGTTTCCATAGTCGCGATGGATGCATGCTAAAAATGAATAAAAGGGTCTATTTATGCTTCAGCAAGTATTGGTTTATGCTTAACATAAATTGGGTCTGGTCGGTAGTTTCCATGTGTATTGGTGTCCATGGGAACTACGCGAAATGGACAAGGATGATGCCTGACGTCATGTTGAAAATGTCAAGGCTGGAGTGAAAAATGTTGAAGGATGAGTCGACAATAGACGTGGCCAAAGCATGACCAAAGTGTAGAGAAAAGGTGAAAGGCAAATTGCTCTTTCATTGACAAGGACCAGAAAAGAAGCATAGATAGGGGTGATTAGAACCAAAGCCCCATTCATGCATTACGTCGTTGACCAGTGTTGAGTTAGAACGGTAATCGAATCACTTTGACATTAAAGTGAGCTCGAAGTCCCTTGAGCCGGTGATAGGAGGAGGATAGGGTAACCCAGTGTAAGAGCAGGAATAACCTTGCCCCTTTTATGGGAGACCCTGAGACAACGACAAGCCAATGTCCGTGACTCGTTTTTTTTTTTTTTTTTTTTTTTTTTAATTTTTTAAAGCGCAGACTGATCGATGCGGGAAGCCTGCATAGAGATGTCATTTGATGTAATGGTCATGTTGTGAAGCTGATCGATGCGGGAAGCTTCTAAAATAGTTGCTGTTTATTGCCAGAGTAGTCATAGCCATCCTTCGAGGGAGTGGTCTATATTTTTGCTTGATAATGTTTGATAAGTTGGCCTAGCTGTCCTTCAAGGGATCAGTCTAGTAATACAGCAATGATAGTACAGCTGTCCTTCGAGGGATCAGTCTGTCTTTTTGATTTGACTTGATTTAGAGACCATGGATATGTTTTGACATCGCGATTTGGATATATTGATAAAAATGAGAGTCACGGACAAGACTGTAGAAGCTCAAGGACGCCCCTTTTATTAGGACAAAGCATCACTGCATCCTAAAAGGGTTGTAAAGGACTTGTTAAAGGGGAATAGGGTTGAAAGGAATGAGGATTAAGAGGACGAGGATTGCTCAAGGGACGAGCTCAAGTTACGTGCCAAGTAGATGAGTACTCGACTAGCAGAAGAAAGGTCGAAGATGCAACGCATTAAGAGGCTCAGGTTCTGGATGTCCGTCAAGGGAAGACAGACGATAAGTCCCTGACCCATACTTGTGCGTGATGATAAAAGGTCCAAGCCAATTGGGGGTGAATTTGCCTCGTTTACTTCACTCCATATTGGTCACGTGCTGATTCTCTTTGAGGACGAGGTCTCCGATGTTGAAATCTCGTTCTCGCAGATTTTTGTCGTAGGCCCGCTTTATGCGACTTTGGTAGACATGGAGATGATTAAGGGCAGCAAGACGGTGCTCGTCGAGTAACTCAAGTTGAGCTAGGCGATCTTGACGAAAGTCATCGTTGGAGAGAATGTCATGTAGGGAGATACGAAGAGATGGGATCTGTACTTCGAGAGGTAAGACAGCCTCTGTTCCGTACACGAGAGAAAAGGGAGTAGCACCCGTAGAGGTTCAGATGCTAGTGCGGTAGGCCCACAAAGCAAAGGGGATATGAACGTGCCAATCCCTTCCTGTATCGTCGACCACCTTCATGAGAATTTTGGTGAGAATTTTGTTAGAAGCCTCAGCCTGCCCATTTGCTTGTGGGTAGTAAGGCGAAGAAAAGCTGAGTTTGATGCCAAATGAGTCGCATAGTTTTTGGACAGTCTTGTTTTTTAAGGACTTGCCATTGTCGGTGATGATTTTGTGAGGGACACCGAAACGACAGATGATGTGGCTGCTGATGAAGTCAACAATTTTGTCAGCTTTTGTGGAGACAAGAGGAACGGCTTCCACCCACTTGGTGAAATACTCAGTGGCAGTGATGATGGACTGATGACGAAGAGATGAGTGAGGGTTGATCTCACCGATGAGATCCAAGCCCCACTGAGAGAAAGGCCAAAAATCCTGAGCGACTTGCAAGGCGTGGCTGGGAAGATGAAGCAGGTTAGAGTGCTACTGACACTTGATGCAACGCCGAACATAATCGCTACAGTCTTGATGAAGGGTGGGCCAATAATAACCCAGGCGAAGGAGGCGCTTGGCAACCAAATTTCCACTGAAGTGTCCACCACAAATCCCGTCGTGGACTTGCTTTACGGCATGAGAAGCTTCAGCGGAGGTTAGACAGCGAAGAAGGAGACCGTCGAAGCCTCGCTTATAGAGAAGGCCCCCTAGCATGGTATAGCGAGCTGTGCGCTTGATGAAGGCTCGCCGCGCATTGCTAGAGAGGTTGGGAGGAGTGACAGAAAGAGACAAGTAGTCCACAAGTTGCTTATACCAGTCATCTTGTGGGCTAGAATTGATAGTGTTGATATGGTCGATGTGAGGAGAGATGTATGAAGGAAAAGGTACGCGATGCACTGTGACAAAAAGGCGGGATGATGATGATGAAGACGGGATATGCGAAGCAAGAGAAGCCATGGTGTCGGCAAACTTGTTCGTAGAGCGTGGAACAGTCTGCAAGAGGTAATGGTCGAAAGATGCCAAAAGAGTGTCAGCACGATTCTTATACCTCTGTAAAACTTCATTTTTACAGAGATACGAACCGTTAACCTGATTAACGACGAGCTGCGAGTCGCCGAAGATGTTGATAGACTTGATGTGGAGAGAAAGGGCAGTCTGAAGTCTCAAAATTAAGGCCTCGTATTCGGCCATATTATTGGTACAATCAAAGTCAAGCTTGAAAGATAGAGGCATGGGCTCCCCGTCGAGTGGGATGAGGATGACCCCCGCACCCCCACCGAGTTGACATTTGGAGCCGTCAAAGAACATAGTCATCTGGTAGACGGTGTCATCGGTGGAAAGGGTAGCGATAGACTCGTCAGGGAACTCGCAGTGCGAAGGTTGGTTATTGGGAAGAGGGGCATCTGCTAGTTGGTCAGCGATGGTTTGCCCCTTGATAGATTTCTGTTGGATGAAGACAAAGTCAAACTCCGCAAGCAGCATGAGCCACCGAGCCATACGTTGATTCTGATATGGCTTGGAGTGCATGTACTTGAGAGGGTCGGTGTGAGTGACGACAAAGGTTTTGTGGTTGAGAAGATAGTGGCGAAGCTTGGTAGCAGAAAAGACTAATGCCAAATAGAGTTTCTCGGTATGAGTATACCGAGTTTCATAGTCGACCAGTGTTCGGCTGATGTAGTAAACCGCTTGCTCGCGATGATGCTCGTCTCGGTGCGCGATCATGGCACCTAACGAATGGTTGGTAGCAGAGATATAAAGGTAGAAGGGTTGGTCGTCCTTAGGTGGAATGAGGACTGGTGGAGAGACCAGATAGCCTTTGAGGGCCTCAAAAGCCTCTTGACAACCCTTATCCCATTTAAAGGAGACATCTTTCTTAAGGAGGTGATGGAAAGGTTGGCAGCGGTCTGAAAGCTGCGAGATGAAACGGCGAATGGACTGGAGCTTCCCTTGGAGACTGCGAAGCTGCTTGAGATTGGTCAGGGGCGGCATTTCGAGAATAGCGCGGATCTTGGCAGGATCTATCTCGATACCACGGAAAAAAACGATGAAGCTGAGAAGTTTGCCTGAGAGGACCCCAAAGACACACTTCTTGGGGTTGAGGCGGACATTGTATTGAAGAAGACGAGAAAAGATGATTGTGAGAATGGTCAAGTGGTCGTGGCGGAGCTTGGACTTGTCGAGAAGGTCATCCACATAGTCCTCCATGATTTTGTGGAGGAGATCGTGGAAAATGTAGGTCATGGCGCGCTGATAAGTGGCACCAGCATTTTTCAGGCCGAAAGGCATGACTCGATAGCAGAAAGTCCCCCATGGGGTGATAAAGGTAGTCTTGTGCTGGTCTTCCGGTGCGATCAGGATTTGATTGTACCCTGAAAACCCGTCCATAAGAGATAGCATCTCATGGCCGGCCGTAAGATCAACAAGCTGGTCAATGTTAGGAAGAGGAAAGTCGTCTTTAGGACAGGCTAGGTAAGGTCGCGATAGTCCATGTAGATCCGAATCCCCCCAGTTGCTTTAGTAACTGGGATGATGTTAGAGACCCACTGTGGATAATCGATGGGTTGGATGAAGGAGACAGAAAGAAGGCGCTGAAGCTCCTCTTTGACAAGAAGCGCAACGCGAGGGTGCATCTTTCGAAGCTTCTGCCTAACAGGCTTAGCCTCTGGTTTGGTGACAATGTTATGGGTAGCAATGGTGGGGTCGATGCCAGGCATGTCACTGTAAGTCCAGGCAAAGGCCTTGCTATGGTTGGAAAGGAATTGGGCATAGTCAAGCTGCTCCTGAGCGTCTAAAGATTGACCAATCTTTAAGACGTGAGGAACATCGGAAGAAGAAGGGAGGTTGATGTCAATGGTGGATTCATTTAACATAACCTGGGTCTCAGAAGGGAGGAAACGCTGGACGAAAGAGTCATCGGCACCCATGTAGGAAAGGATGGCGTCATTGTCAACGCAGTGGACAGTGTGAATGGTTGCCGACTCATCCTCTACCATGCTAGGAAAGATGAGAGGGAGAGACCTGGGCACCCCATTGAGCTGATAAGTCAGGGGTTCCAGGTGGATGGTGTTTATGGAAAAAAAAAACTAGGAGGGATGGAAACCACCGACTCCGTAGGTGACGAAGGAGAAATGGGCGAGTCTGGAAGAGATTGGTCAGTGGTTGGTTTGGGACAAAGGTCGGAAGGAGCCTGAGTGGGGTCATGATATCCCAAGCCATAGCGTTTCTTGGCATCGTGATCACTGAGCGGCTCGATGGGCTGATGGGAGCCCTGCTCATAACGTCCGAAACCAAAACCCTTCCATGCACACCTGTGAAGGTAAGTGTGTGCAAAGGCAGGGTTGCCAAGAAACGAGAAATCAGATGTGAAAGGTTGGGGTGAAGAGAGGGAAGTGCCGTAGGTAGGAGCTTGATTAAGCCCCCCATAGACAAAGTTGGTTCGGAAGTGAGGAGGACCATAAGGCATGACCGTCCCGATCCGAGGGTCGTAATTAGGACTAAGGTGAAGGCGTCCATACTCTTGCGGAGTTTGGAACATGTCGAGGGTCAACAAGCGATATTCCCCAAGCGATAGTCGTTGGAAGATGTCTTCCATGGGGTCTTTGGTCGGCGCTTGAAGAGGAGGGGGGAGGGCATCTGCCGATTGCAAACTGGTCGAAGCTTCTGCAGATGGAGGCGGTGCCGGAGTGGACGGCTTGATGGGGATGAGGACGTCGTTAGGACGATAGGTGGTGTTGCAAGTCTTGAAGGGTGAAGGGTCAGCGGGAATGGTGTGGACTTGCCCATCATGCTCGAACTTCACACAACGGTGCAGGGTGGAGGGTATACAGGCCATGGCACGGATCCAAGGTCGGCCCAGTAGAAGGTTATATTGAAACTCTCCTTCGATGATATATAAGAGCTCTGGGACTGTGCGTGGGCCTACGCGAATGTGGAGGATGACTGTGCCAATGGTCGTGGCGGTGGTGTCGTTGAAAGAGCATAAGATAGCGTCAGTTTTAGAGATGCAGTTCTGAGGAAGAGCCAGCTGATCAAAGGCGTGGGTAGAGATTATGTTGATGCTAGCGCCGCCGTCGATCATAACGTGTTTAATGCATGTCCGATCAACATAGGCAGTGATGAAGAGGGCGGCGTCCTGATCTTCCGTGTTAGATGCGGGAATCTCAGAATCGCTGAATGTGATGGAAGCGACAGGAGACAAGGAATGGACGAGGGCAGCGAGTGGTTGGGGGTCCTCGGGTCGGACCTCCGCTGCCTGCAAGGCTTGGATAAGGGCTTGACGGTGCTGAGGCGAGGTTTGGATAAGGTCATAGAGAGACATCTTCACAGGTGTCTGGTGAAGCTGCTTCAGCATGGAGTCATGGATTGGCCCGGAAGAGGAAGACGAAGAAGGATGGGATGCGCCAAGGATAGAGATTTTAGGCTTGGGCGCAAGGGGTGGCTGGACGAAGGGATAGGTCCAAGGAATGGCAGATTTTTCCTTGGCCTTGTCCTTTTGCGATCTAGTGGTTACACGGATAGCATTGATTTCGAAAATGGGAGGCGAAGAAGGGGTCATGTCTTGCTGGTGAGATGTTGACGTGTTTGAAGAAGTTGGACAGGAAGGAGTCGGGGTCTGGTCAAGAGTGTCCTCAAGGAGAAGAGTGTCTTTCTCCATGTGGCGGCGAATGACAGCCTTGAGGGCACAGCAAGTCTCGGTGTCGTGTCCTGGTGTACGATGATATAAACAAATTTTCGTATCGTCGAACCAGGAGGGCTTGGACCCGAGAGGTTGGAAAGGCTTGATGGGCGGAAGAGTTATGTCAGAAGTCTAGAGAAGTCGGCGCAATATCGACGAGTATGAGCCCAATAGAGGGTCCGTGCTATTTGATACGCACGAGGTCGGTGACTTTTGCTTAGGCGAGGTTAGAAGAGGTTTTCGTACCACCTTATGGGTTGATGGTGCGGTGACAGATGGAGACGGCTCTTTCTTGACGATTGATACCACCTTTTTAGGAGAGGGATGACTAGAGGTAGGCAGAGGAAGCAAAGGAGGCAACGAGTTTTGATTGAAGGTCGGAGTGGGAAGGATGCTAGCCAAGGTCGAAGGATGGGGGCCCAAAATGGATGGCAATGGTGACGGAGAAGGAGGCGTTCGTCTCTGCGGTCTGGCAGTCTTCTTTGCCTTGGTCGGAAGACTGCTACTGGTAGAGGTCTGGCCTAAGTCCACCTTCACTTGCGGGTGAGTGAGGGAGGAGATAGGATGAACGCCAAATGACTTGATGGGCTTGGATGAGATAGATGCAGGCTTCGGTTTGGACGGGTTTGGTTGAGGTTTAAGAGTCTGGTCTTTGTCAAGAGTCTGATGAGATTCTGCCTTAGGAGGATTAGCGGCATGTGATGAGAGGGCGCGGGTATGTTGAAGGGTCTTAAGACGCTCCCACAACACCTGAGGCGTCACTTTCCTCGAAGGGAGAAGTTCAATCTTCTCCACTAACTGGGAAAATGGCTGAGAGGAAGATGTTGATGGTTGCGAGGTTGAAGACGAGACGGGAGTAGTGGTCTTGGACACATGATGTGGTGAAGTCATGACAGATGAAGACGAAGGCGAGACGGGTTCTTCCCTGGGTGGAGAAGAAACTGGGGAGTGAGGCTCCTCTAGTGGGTAAAGGGCAGGGATGACAGTGCCCTCCACTTGCAGCTGAGGAGTAGGAAGGGTCGGGTCCTCCAAAGGCTGCAGAAAGGAGGATGGCGAGACTGAAGGTACTGATAAGGGCGAAGCGTCCTCCAAGATGAGAGAGGTCAATGGAGAACTAGCCGGGGAGAGAGGCTCGTCCACATGTGACGGACTGATAGATGGACTAACCTCAAGAGGCTGATTGGGGACGAAAGGAGAGACCGTATTGACTGTCCGAATATTGTGCTCATGATTGTCGTCAATTAAGGTCTGGACATGGTTCTGAGCTGGCGGATGATTGGGGAAAGGTTGTTTGAAGATGTCAATGGCCTGATTAGGGGGTGCATTAGGATTGTCTAAGATGAGATCCCCATTTTCAAGCATGTCTTGTATTATGTTCTTAAAGGTCTTGCAGTTCTCCGTGTCATGGCCCTTAACACGGTGAAAGCTGCAGAAGTCTTGCTCCCTATACCACGCGGGGATGGCGTGTGAGGGATCGAATTGCGGAGGAGGTCGGGCTTGAGGGAGATTGAGGATTCCCTATTTAAGAAGCTTTTCCAGCACAGACGCATATGATTCTCCAAGGGGAGTATATCGTCGCTGCAAGTATCTTTGCTGGAATTGCCGAGTAGCGCTCTGAGACGTAGAGGGCTCAGGCTGATTGGATGAAGAAGATGAAGGTCTGACAACCACGGCATTAGCTGAAGCCTTGGATTTAGAATTAGATGATGATGGCTTGGCAGAAGAAGAGTCATTGGTCTTAGAGCTGGGATTCTTACTCCGCAGTTTGACTTTGTTCTCCTCGATGGCACGCAACTCAAGTTTGTGGGCCATCGTGAAGGCCTCGTCAAAAGTGCGGAAGGTTTGAACCCTCAGAGTGGAAGAGATATGTCGGGCACAGGCTTGAGAAAAGAGTTCAATAATCTCGGCCTGGGGCAAGGAAAAGGAGAGTTGGTTGATAAGGCCTCTCCATCGAGCCACGAAGTCGGCTATGGACTCGTCCTCGAATTGCCGAATAGAATAGAGGTCCGTGATCGAGACCTTCTTGGTTATGTTGATAGAAAAGTGATCGAGGAATAGCTGAGCCAATTGCGTGAATGAGAAGAGAGAATGACTAGGAAGGGAGCTGTACCAGTCAAGTGCAGCACCCGAGAGAGACATAGGAAACGTGCATAAGAGTAACGCATCGTCATGGCCAATGAGGTAGCAAGCGTGTCTGAATGCCCGAAAATGTTGTTGTGGGTCTTCCTTGTTTTGAAAGTGAGAAAACTTCGAAAGCTCCCACTGGCTAGGATATGGTCTGATTGGGACAGAAGGATGGATGGGCTCGTTGCAGATCTGTTCATATGAAAGAGTGTTGCGCGAGCCGGAAACAGAGGTCTCAAGACTGGTCATCTTGTCCATCAGCATCTTGATGATGTCTGCCAACGGATTGACGGGTTGCGCGCCCCCTAGGTTGTAGGGCGCTTGGAAGAGGTTAGAGGAGGCATACGACATAGTCGGTTGTATAATATACGGATGACTAATCGCAGGGGCAGAAGTGAAGGCTAAAGGTGGTTGGTTAGAAGACATAGCTGGGCCCGTTGTTGCCACGAGAGGTTGGACTGTGGTAACGGGGGCCAAGGGATAAGAAGCCACCCTGGTATTGATAGGGGCCAGGGTAGGCGGGATAGAGACGACAAGGTTTTGAAATGGAGTGGATAGAGGTTGAGCGGGTTGAGGTTGACAAGGGGCCGGAACCCCGGTGGAAGTGGGCCCAATGATAGAGGGAGAGGCCACACCTGGAGGATTGGTCAAAGTCTGGTCAGTGGTCAAAATGATGGCTTGAGTGTCCGAAGGTTGAACTATGGATGTTGTTGATACAGCTGTAGTCGCGACAAGGGAGGTCGGCATTCCGTAGATCGGATTGCCCAAGGAGTCCCGCGTTCGGCTATGCGTGAGATAATGTTGCAAAGCCTTGACATTGAGGTCCAAGAATCGCTCGAAGTCTTGGTCCCCTTCTTGGACAATGGGAGTCTGCGGCGGGGTCGGACGGACAGGAGTTCTTTCGGTCTCCGAGTTGAACTCCATTGTAGGCTTGGTCACGGATGGGGTGGACGGAAGTGGTTGATGGTAGGCATGGTCGACAAGAGCCTTGGCTTGGCTACGAGTGAAAACCATGCAAGGCAAAGAAGGTTCAGGTCTTAGGAACTGTGTTGCTCAGTTTCAGAAGACCAGGATGAAGTCTTGACAGAGAAAGGACAGGTTTCAGGTTGCTGGTTTTGGAAGAAAAAAAAAAAAGGACAGTGACAGAGACCGACGTCGGTTGAAAAACCGATGTCGGTAGGAAATGAGGCCGACGTCGGTCAGATAACCGATGCCGGTAACAGATGAAGCCGACGTCGGTATCAGAACCGATGCCGGTGACAGGGGAAGCCGACGTCGGTGGCAGAACCGATGTCGGTGACTGTGTTTTCCAGAGAGCCAAAAGGTTCTTGGAAAAACAAAGAAGAAAACGTCCTCACACACTCAAACAAACAGATGAGAAGAGGAAAACAGAGAGAGACAGACAGGCCTAAGCGATAAATCCTAGGAATTAACCTTAGAAACTTGTGGCTTATGCCTTAGATGAATGTTTGGGGAGATTGGCTGAAAAAAGGGTCCTAGAAGAAGGCGGTCTAAGGATGGTTTCAGGTGTTGTTTTAGGTGCTCAAAGATCTGTGTTAGGGTCTGGTACGTGGCCTGGTGCTAAGGAGCAAGCTCCCCTCACTTCACGATTCCAGTGGTTAGCTGGTCTCGCTTAGCCAAGATATACCTCGCCTAGAGTTTAGACTCCGCCAGAGAACGGAGTGGGCTTCCCCCTTGTTGATGAAATCCAAGTGGGGTCACCGGGACAGGTAAGGTATCTGCTGGGGGATGAATTCCCAGTCGGGCCTTGTCTCAGGTATGTTTTATGTTTGTTTTGTGCATGTGATTAGGTAGTGTAACATAAAGTGTCTACGGTTCATTCAATATGCGCCTAAGTTTACTAGATGTGGACTAATGCAAGGACAAGCAGAGATGAAAGTGCAATATGTTTTAAGCCCAAGTCGAAATGTGATATTGTTATGAAGACAAGAAGGAGAAAGGGATGAGAGTATGAGATTAAGACTAGTCTAGAATGCAAGGAAGAAAGGTTCGTTTTAGACCCGCTTATAGTGACATTTGGAATAGAAGAAAGAGACAAAAAGGAAGGAGCCTAAATGCACCTAAATGAAAAGAAGAAGGAACCCAGGAGGAACCTAGGGTCCCACCGGGCGTGCCAGAGATGTTTCTACCTCAAATTTGCTTTTCAGACTATAAAGAAAGAAACTAGAAGAAAGTAAAGGACAAGGCTTGGAAGTACCTGGACATAAGATTGCGCACCGTAAATCCAGACGTTCGTGGGCACTCCTCTTTGGCTGTGGAGGAATGACACCTGCAAGAAAAAGGGAAACTAGGACAAGAAAAATGTTAGACAGATAGGCAGTGGGTTGCCAAGCAAAGGCTTGTTCCCAGAAGTGTAAAAACTTCCTTAAGGGAGGTTAACCCACTGTTTTGATAAAATAAGTGACTGATAAAAGACAGAATGATAGAATACAGAAATGACAAAAAGATTAAAAATGAAAGAAGAAAACAAAATGATTACCTGAATGAAGGAGTAGGCTGAAGACAGTCGCCGAGGTCGGTAATGTTGCCGGCGTCGGTTATCTGACCTGCCATCATCGGCTATCCTGCCGACGTCGGTTGGGGTTGTGACCAACGTCGGTCAGGGTTGTGGCCTGTGGTCAGGTTTGAGCAGGGTCTGGTCTGAGTCTTGGTCTGTGGTCTATCCGTGGATGGGTTGGACACTGATGGACGGGTCTGGGTTTGATAGACGGCTCTGGGGATGGTCTCAGGCAGAGATACAGGGGAAGGAAGAGACAAAGAGGAAGGGGAAGAGAAGGATACACAGAGGAAGGGACCTGAGAAGGCTTTGCAGCCTCTCAGGGGAAGGGACAAAAGGAAAGACACAGAGGACAATAGAGAACAGATGATTAAGCTAAAGAAAATAAAATAAAAACCAGACTAGCTTACCTTTAGCCTGCTGAAAGAAGAAGATGGAGATGGTGCTGGAGCCACTGAAGAGTTTGCTGCAAGGAGGAGATACTGATCCAAGGCCTGCTTCACCTGTTGCTGCTGCTGCACAAGGTTAAGACAGAGGAGAAATAAGAGCCAAAGCGCCGAGAGGAGTTGTTTGCGAGCTTAAGAGTCTAGGGGGTGCAACGGACGCAGAAGGGGATAATGAAGGCTGCCGACGCTGGCAGTTTCGCCGACGTCGGCCGAAGGGTCGCCGACGTCGGTGGTCTCAGGGTGGGCACAGAGGCTAAAAATAGCCTCTGCCCATTCTTGCACGCCGCCGAGCGAGGGGTCATGGGCAGAACGGTCGCAAGTTTGCCAAAATGGATGAGGGGGGATATAATGGTGAGATTTGGGCTAATAAATGCTAGGGGAAGGTGGAGGGATTCAAGGGAGGATCCAAGGAGGCAAGGGTAGGGTGGAAAAGGGGGCCTCAATTAATTAAAAGATGTTAATTTTTTAATTAATAAGACCTAGGTGGGTTAGGGACCAAGGAGGACTAGGAGGGAAAAAGGACCAAGGGGGAGAGCCAAGGTGCAGACACGTTTGCGGTGTCTACAGATGCCTCCAAAGGTTGATTGTTGAAAGACAACACAAAAAATCTTTCAGCCTCTTAGGCTAAGAGTCCCAATGGGCATGCCAAAAACTATTGTCACATGGATTTTCACCCTTTGAGGAGATTTATCAGCTCTCCTAATCGAAGTGTCAAATTGAAACACCTCTAGGCTTGTGGGTAACCTATGATGAGGTAAATCTCTAGATAGGGATAGCTCCTTTGATATACCAATTTCGATCACTATTAAACCTAAAATTTGTGAGGGAAAAGGGAGATATAAAAATGAAATAAAACCATCCTAAAGGAGGTGATACACAAAATTTATTGATGACTACTGACTAGTTACATGTTACACATGAAACCAAGAGACTAACTAAACATACACTTCTCTAATCTACATCTTCTCACATCAATATTACATTATGAGGCTATGGATGAATGTTTAGGATAGGAAGAATAGATAAGAGGATTTGAATATAAATATTGAATTTAATAACTCAATCAACCTTGACACTTCCTATAACACTTCACATGCCTTACAAGAAGAAGCTTTCCAACTGCAAATAGGTGAGAGAATGAAACAATAATGGTATGTAAACAACAACTCATAACTAAGAAAAATAAAGAATATAAGTAAAAAAATATGAATAGTTATGTAATAGGTAAAAATAATTATTATTATTAATCAAATGGTATGAAAATGAGCAAGGCTTCTCCATACTTAGGTGGAGCATGAGTTACAAAGGCCAAAATAACTAGTTCTTATAGAACTTGAGTGAGAGAGAGAAGTACAAAGGTCATAAGGACACTTGTAAAGCTAATAAAATGAGTTAAATATTAATTATAATAATATTTTAAATAAAATATGTAAGGTTATGAATACTAAGTTTCACCCAAAGTCATGAAACTCTTAAAATGTGGCATAGAAGTTCTCCTTTTGGCTAAAAAAATTGGGTTCATGATTTGGCCCTGTTTGAATGTCCCAAAACTAAATATGGATAGGTATGATTATTTTAATGAGAGGTAATAATTTTAAACATTCCTCTCCATGCATTTATTTTATTCAAAGTCATGTAGAAACTTCCCAAATTGAGCTATCACCATTTATAGTCAATAAAATTCCTCTTTCCCACACCTTACACACTTGGCCTCAAATTTGGTTTTAGTTTACCATTAAAAAAATATAATTAAGTTAATTACATGTTTAAATACCCTAAATTTACTTATATTAATCATTCATACCTTAAAATCAGCTTACTTGATGTTTTCCACCCTTCTCACTAGCTTGGTCACTATGCCAGTTTTGACTGGCTGAGATGAAGCAGCTGGTTGAGGAAACTAGGAGTTGTTACAAGATATTAAAATCACATGGAATGTAATATTATGACTTAATATAACTCCCCATTTCAATTTAATTCCTTGGAATAACTCCTAGGTGCCTCAACCAATTTCTTCATCTCAACCAATCATAATTGGCATAGTGACCAAGCTAGTGAGAAGGATGAAAAACTTTAAGTAAGATGATTTTAATGTGTGTATGATTATTATAAGGACATGGATAGTATTTTAACATGTAATTAACTAAATTATATGAATTTTTATGAGAAAATAAAATAAAAATTGAGGCAAAGTGTTCAAGGTGTGGGAAAGAGGAGTTTTCTTGACTATAGATGGTGATAACTTATTTTAGGAAGTTTCTAGATGATCAGGACTAAAACCAATGCATGGATAGGCATGTATGAAATACTTCCCTCTCATTATAATAATCATACCTATCCATATATTTTTTGGGATGTTTATATAGGGCCAAATCATGAAGTCAATTTTTTGAGCTAGAATGAGAACTTCTATGGCATATTTCAAGAGTTTCATGACTTGGGGTTATATTTATGATTCCTAACCTTTCATGGTTCATTTAAAATATTATTATAATGAATATTTAAATCCTTTTTGTATCTCTACAAGTGTCCTTGTGACCTTTGTACTTGTCTCTTCTTCTCTTTCTCTCAAGTTATATAAGAACTAGCCATTTTGGCCTTTGTAACTCATGATCCACCTGAGTATGGAAAAGCCATACTCATTTTCATACCATTTGATCTATAATAATACTTATTTTTACCTCTTCCATAAATTTTAATAGTGTGTTTATTTTTATTTAATTTTTCTTAGTGGTGACTTTTTATTTCCTTAGTATTGTTGTTTCATTTTCTCACCTATTTGTAGTTGGAAAGCTTCTTCTTGCAGGGCATGTGAAGTGTTTTAGGAAGTTTCAAGGTTTATTGAGTTAGTATATTCACTAGTGTCATTAAAGGAATATTTTCTAGTCCTCATAGCTTAAACATTCATCCATAACCTCATAATGTAATATTGATGTGAGAAGATGTCGATTGGAGAAGTGTATGTTTGGTTAGTATATTGGTTTCATGTGTAACATGTAGATGGTTGGTAGTCATAAATATATTTGGTGTATCACCTCTCTTAGGATAGTTTTATTTCATTTAAATCTCTCCCTTTTCCCTCACAAAGTTTATGTGTAGTAGTGATCTAAGGTGGTACATCAAGGGAGTTATCCCTATCTAGAGATTTACCTCATTCATAGGCTACCCACAAGCCTAGAGGTGTCTCAATTATGCCACTTGGATGAGGATATCTGAGACATATCCTAAAATAGTGAAAATCCAAGTGATAATATTAAGATAATACTTTTATAATTTAAATTAATTTTTGATGTCACTAATAACATGGCTAAATATGAAGCTCTAATATTAGGCATGAAAGCATCACTCGACTTAGATATCTCATAGCTACATGATTTGAGTGACTCATAAATGATCTAATATCAAGTTAATGGTGATTATCAATGTAAAATAAAAAATCTAATCACATATCATCAAATAGATACCACACTTGCCAAAGAATTTGATAACTCTTCTACCATTGAGCCAATTCTAAAAGATCAAAATTCCATAACTGATTTTCTTTCTTCCTCAGCATCTCTATTTCACCCTCATCAAGTACTTAATAATTCCTAATTTATCATCTAAATAATAAAATAAAAATATTATATGTAATCAAATTCTTCAATCATTTGTCACATTAAGCTAACACTATTTGACAAATCCCATGGTATAAAAACACAATTTAATTTGTTGAACATCAAACCTACCCTCTATACATGGATTCTCATGAAAAGACTAGAATATGTAAAAAAATATTTTAATTATGTATTTTGATACAACACCATTTACTACCATAATGTATAAGTCACCCCACTCCATTGTGTAATGCAATAAGAGGTTTCTACTCTCCTAAAACAAGCAGATGGGGGCATTTTTGGTGGTCAATATAGTATACATGATATAGCCTACAAATGATTATATATGGGTTATTTTTTTCCTAATTCATAAAAATAATCTATTAATTTTGCTAAAAACTATAATACTTATTAACTCCATGATAATGTAATCCACTCACCACTGAATGAGCTCCAAATAGTTGAGTCTCCTTGGACATTCTCTATGTGGTGATTTGGCCTCATCGATAAATTACCTCAGTCACAATATGACCATGTATTTATCATTACTTCTACTAAATATTTTACCAAATGGGTAGAAGACATGCCTCTTTTTAATGTCATGGGTACCACTATTTCAAAACTTATTTAACAAAATCATTTGTTACTTTAAATTTACCCATACTACCATCTCTGATAATCTGTACATTTCAAAACAAGAACATGAAATGATTATGTAATAAATTTAAAATTTCCCACAAATTTGACACCTTGCCATCCACAAAGTAATGTCCAAGTAGAGGATACAACAAAATTCTAAACAAAATATTACAAAATACCATTCGATAAACTCGAGCTGATTAGTACCTTCATCTATATACCATATTTTGGGCTTACCATCCTAACATATGTAATGCCACTAGGGCAACACCATTTTTGGTAGTATATGGTTTTTAATTAGTATTTCCATTAGAATTTGAACTCCCATCTTTAAGTATATCTCTTCATGGCATAACTCCTAAAGAAGAATTATTTGAATATCATCTTCATGCCTTAAAATCTATTGAGGAGAACCATTTTATCACTTGACAACATAACCACTAATACAAGGATTATATTTACAAATAACATAATAAAAAGGTCAAGTTACACACATTTAATATTTGTGACTTAGTCTTCAAACTATATTACACACATGACAAAGAAGGAAAATATGCCCAAAAATGGTGAGGCCCTTACTCAGGAAAATACATTCTTGATCTTAGTACTTATCCTCTAAAAACTAATGATGGCCATGATTTAAAATAACCCACTAATGCACAATTTTTGGAGAAATATTTTTCTTAAATATCTCCATTATTTTCATAATTATATATACTATCCTACTAACACTTCTTTCAAGACTTCTTCAACGATCTCACCATTTTAGCAGTCCTTTTTTACATAAACCTTAGTCCCATTATTTGGTCCTTCGGTTTCTATTTTAATCCAATTCATGATTTGAATTATAATACCATGGATAGGACCTAATTTTCTTAATGAATACTTTTTTTATTCATACATCCATGTTTCATGCCTTTTCTATTTTGATCACAAGTTTGTTATGTTACAAACCTTTTTCATTCTCTTATTTATTTTATGAGCTATAGTGTAAGACCATGGATAAGACCAAGTATTCCTCAAAAATACCATTTTTTATATTTTACAACAACTTGGGTTTTTATTTTCTAAGTTACAATGTAAGACCTTGGATAGGACCAAGCTCTCCTCATAAAATCTACATATTCTTCCAACCTCTTTTGCAAAACTGAGTGTTCTTTTTACAAAATTTAGACATGGTTACAATTTTGTGATTCCATATTATTAACCTTATTTTTTATTTCTTTTATAAACAAAACTTGCATAATAAACTATGTTATCATATTTTACTATAGTTACATACATTCTTATGATAATGAATCATACTTACCTAGCACTATATACCTTTTTCACATTATCACATTTTTTATGATTTGATGTAATTAAAATTGTTTCATGTTCATTTCCCCTTGATTTCCCTTCATTTCATTTCACTTTGGATAAAACAAGGTCAAACTCAAGCTATCACTTTTATTTCAAATGAATAAACAATACTTTTAAACACCACACTCTTAAAGTCATCTTTATTAGTTACTGTGTTCAAATCTTTCAAATGATATTAATTTTTATCACCCATGTTTGGTTCTTTGAATCTTTATGGAGGAATAATAAAAAAATCCATAAAAATATAAAATCTAAATAATTTATATAAGGCAATGATCAAAAGGCAATATAAAACACAAAAAATCAACATCACACTAAAAGACATGATTTATATCACCTCTCCTATCTCCAATATAAGATCAAACTCCAAAATTGGCCTCATAATAGAGTCGAGGTCCATTGGGGTGTGGTAGGATAGTAGATTAAGATAAAATATATAAAAACCTATAGTGCTACATACTTTCTCACACAATTACCCAATATTTTTAATAAACCAACGACTCTGTAAGGGGTCATGAGGAATGGGGAACATGTTTTGGGAAGGTAGGTATGTTTCATTTTTCATGCATATAATATTTGTGGGATGATATTCATACTTTAATTGATAACCCAATATTTGTGTGGTAGGATAAGTTCTTAAGAGTCCTATTGGAAGCACAATCACTAAGAAGGGGGTTAATTAGTGTCTTAAAACTTTATTTCAATTCCTCCTTTGCATACATGAACCATTTCATCAACATATAGAGCAATCAATGCATAAGCAATCAAATATACAAGCATGAAACATGATTACACAAGAAAACACATCATATATGTGGGAAACCCTCAAGGGGAAGAGATCCCATTGATCTCTAAAAATAGACTACATTATTATAAGTCAAAATATCACAATTTAGTGAAGCACCAACTTCACATGGATTACCAACCCTAACTTACTAAGCACCAACCTAGTTAGGCTTTAGTAAGAACCAAATTACAAGTATGAACCAACCCCTATTGAGGTCAACATACCCCCATTTTTGAAAAATGGGGACCCATGTTTCAAATTATGAAAATTTGTACCTTGAAATTGAAGATTCACTTGATTAGAGTGTCATTAGCATGATTGCACATTATTTTTATTTGATGATCATCCACACCTAGTTTTATTAACATATTTTTTCATGGCTCTATTTTGACCTTATCTAAAGTTCTAACATTGGATCTTTTTATTTTAGGTTACTTGTCCAATAAGGTCTACTTGGAATGAACAATGCTTAGGTTTCATGATTTTAATGTTAACTTGATTCTTTACTAGCCTTTGATCTGTTGGAAATCAAGTCAAATTGCTAAACACTTAGTTTAAGTTTAATCTAAGTGCTTGATTTGAATTTGGTGGGAGATTTTATTTAAGTTATGAAAGAACACTTTAAATGGGTTATGGACTTATTTTAATTTGTTTATCTTAGAGCTTATTCCTATTTTATCTTTTGGCCATTTTGGTTTGATAATTTTTTTTGGAATTTGCATTTTTTTGTGATTCAAAATCTTTAAAATGAACCTTCATATTTTTTTGAATTGTCCTTTAAAAAATTTTGTTCCACAAAAAAATCTCCCTTCAAAACTTTTATTCTACAATGATTTGTCCTCTAGGATAAATTATCTCAAAAGAATGATCCTTCAAAACTTTTGAAATTGCCCTTCAAATTTTTGAAAGTACCCCTTGGGATTTTTGTTAAGGACACTTTATCTTCAAGACTTATCCTTATAGTTTTCAAAAATGACCCTTTATTATTTTATCATCAGATATTTTATTTGATGTAAAAATCCCAAAATAATTCCCTACAACAATCTTGCCAATGCAATTTTCCTAAAATAGAATCTTCAAAGGCACTTACCCTTCGAAAGTTTTGTCAAGGAAACTTGCCCTATAGAATTGCCTTCTGGCCTTTGATAAATGGATATTTTCCCTTCAATATTACCCTTTAGAACTTTTGAAAGTGCCCTTTAGATCTTCTAAAAGTACCCTTTAGATTCTTGTAAATGACCCTTCGAGCCCCTTTTTTCCTTGACTAATTCCTTCAGAATTTTTATCCTGAGCATTTTGATTGATTAAATAGACCCCATAGGATAATTTATTTAGACATTTTGTCTAAAAAAACTAGTCTTTGAAACAATTTCCCTAAATAAAAGGTCTAAAAAAAATTTCATGTGAAAAGAACCTAAATAGCCTATAGCAAAGACAACAAATGAAAACACAAAAATCCTGAAACAATTCACTCAAGATAATTTACTTAAGAAATTGATTTCATTAGAATATTTTATGACACAATAATTTTAATATGTTTTCAAACTTAACCTAAGACTTTGGATTGAATCCTTATTTATTAATGTGAATGAGAATATTAATCTGGGACTTTATCTTAAGTTCTTATTATTCCTGTATCCTAACTTCAATATTTCCTATTGTTTATAGGAACTGATCTTGCTCGGATTAATGTACATGATTTTGGGATGATCATGGATTCACCCCCTTCCAATGTATCTAAAACTTATTGTTTGTGTTTTAGGATCAATGGAATATCATTTGGAAATAATTATGTTTAATGTTTTCATGTTTCAATTATTAAGATGATCTTTATTTACCATTGGTTCAAGATTAATTGGATCCATGTTTAAGATATGTATAATTTTTAACCTAGGTCCCCTTTTGAATTGAATTAAAACTTACATGAGAATAAATTAATCATACCATGGAATTAGTTTAATTTTTATCCTAAGGCTTGGTCATGTTTTTTAACATAACCAAACCTTAGGCTAAAAATCTTATGTTTGGTCTCTTTTATGCCCCATGATCACTTTATTCCCTTCTATCCTAGCTTGTTATAAAGAATTAAATGGTCCCTTTTTTTATAAATCCTATCCTAAATTCGTATCCTAAGGTTTATCATATTTATTAATACAATAAAACCCTTAGGCTAAGACTTTATGATATGTCTTTGTTATTCACAGAGTCCTTTTGTTTTAGGTTTATAACCTTGGACCAAAGTCTTTATTCCTTGGTCCCTTTTAGTTCATGGGGTCCCAATTAATATTATTATAACTTATCTTAAATATTTTATCCTAAGTCTTTTATATATTCTCTCAACCTTAACTTTAATTTCTTATTTACATGATCAACAATCTATGCTTACTCATATGAGATGGATCCAATAGAGCATGATGAGTATTGAAAAGTTAAACCCCAAACAAAGAGTTAAATATGAGCATGCTTATAATATATATGGTCCATGTGATCTTGGTAGAGTTGATCAAATGATGCATGCAACATTAAATTGTGAAAGGTTTTTTGGAGCTCCATGGGGGTGATAAGTGTCACCATCATAGGAGCCCAATACAGAGATCAAACAATGCATAGGAGCCTAGTATAAAGAGCATAGAAGTATTAATCAATCACCATATAACAAACATAAGAAATAGGATGAACCTAGGAACAACAAGTGGTAAGCTTAGCAAAATTCCCCTTGGATATGTTTAAAATTGATGGTCACGTGCCTATCAATGATGTTCATATGGAAATCAAATGATGGTTATGAGGACATCAAATTTAAGATAGCAAAGATCCCCATGGATGTGTTTAAAATTGATAGTCATGCACCCGTCAATGATGTTAACATGGACATCAAATGATGGTCATGAGGACATAAATTTTAAGACAATAAAGAGCCTCGATGACATCTTTAAAATTCATGGTCAGGTGTTCATCAAAGACATTTGCACAGACATCAAATGATGGTCATGAGGACATATATTTTAAGATAGCTACTTGGATCCATTTTTAAAGGAAATGGTGATGAGCATGGGTACCATGGTGGTACCATGAAATCAAATAATAATAAGTCTAAAGATCTTATAGATGTACAGGAGGCAAGGGTATAAATAGGAAAATCCAAAAGCATTCTAAAGCATGAAGTTTGTAATTCAAGCTCATATCATCCATTATGTAAATATTAAAACCTTCAAGAATGACTTACCAAAGCATGATATCCCTAATCTATCACTTTATTCACCATGATTGACATAAGGGGATCTAAATTACCTCCTGTGCAAAGGTAATTTAACCCAAATTCCATTGGTGAGAAGTATAATTGGATTTGTAATAGTATTAATTTATAAAATTGTTCCAAATACATGAATAAATGGTCTTATAAAATAGGGGACATATCCATTATCCTTGAACATCTTGGAGATGTGAAGGTGCATGTATTGGGTAGCATCAAAAATCAATGAAGACCCTGCAATAGTAACATAACACTTCATCATCCAGAGGATTCTCAAAGTCAAATTATTCCTCCTATGGCTAAACCTTATCCATTTTAAAAGTGGAATATTTTGTTTGTAAAGGCATGTTCTATTTTTAAAACATAGTGCCTATAGATTAGTCTATTGGGAAAGTTTAGTTTATTTATAGAACATTTATGAAAAGGATAACTATCCCTATACCTATACTTTTTTAATTGGTTAAGACTGAACAACATGCTTCCTTGCATTTTATAAAGGGAACATTTCCAATTGTAAAAAAGGGGGGAGTTCTTATAACTAAATTACTTCATAAACTTTGAACAATGAATACAAACAACGAATTCTACAAAGTATGTCTATATTTGTTTTTGTGAAGTGCTATATGGTTTCTCTCTCAGTTGTCTGGTTTCACTTTTAGATTTTAATGGTTCCTATGGATTTTGGATGTGTATATTGAATACAAAGTTTATAATTTTTTCCAATGCTATATTAGTTGAAATTTCTTAGGCTTATTTCATTTTTTGGACTTATTTTGTATTTTGGATAATGTTGTTTGCTTATAGGAGTGAATCTTTAAAGTGAGCCTAGTTCTTATTTGTATCATTTTCTATCTTCCTTAGGAGCTTCCCTGATGTATGTTATGATTTGGTCTTAAGCTACTTCACTTCATACATTAATTAAATGCATGTCCAACTGAGATTTTAACTTTGTCATAATGTCTAGAACAAAGACCATCAACATCTTTCTTTTCTACCCTACCCTTCTTTTTCTCTTTTTTTAACCTAATCACTTTAGCTTAGTTATCATTGTAAATATCCATATTAGATTCATTCTTAGGTTAGTTATTAATTTTAATTCATTATTCTTAGCATAGATACTTCTTATTTTGCATAGATCTACTATTTAACCATGGTAGTTCCCAACCATGAAACATTATAACTATTTTGAAATAGTTATTTGTTCTGCCTCTATTCTATCAATAGATAATAAGATTATCACAACCTACAACTCATGCACTAAATTCATGGAATTATAATATGAGAAGTGTTATTAAACACTTTGGGTAGCTATGATACACATTTAGGCATAAATAGGAGGAGCTTTGTTGGTGCTAGAAGGAGGGCCTTTTAGTTAGATCTTTATGAATTTGTAGAATATTTTCTAATTTTGGTGTGTTTTGATCAAATATTGGTGTATTCTTTGCATATTTTAGTGATCCTTTGCTTATTTGTGTAAATATAATTGATATTTATGGTTTTAGACTAGTATTTGGGCTTCATTTAGCCAAATATCGATATTCTTTGAATACCCATGGATATTCATGCAAAGGTAGTTCATGATTTATGCATTCCCCATGTTTAAGGCTAGTAATATCAATTTTGTACAAAGATCGATTTGTTATTTTAAAATTAGAGTTTATTCAATCTTAGAGATGTAAAGGTCCCTCTCATTCATCAATCTAGATGTATATTTTAACTTATTTAGTTAAAGATAGTTATGTTTTACATGTACTTTTGAAAAATTGGTTTAATGTGCAAACTTATTGTACTATATAAAGGTTGGTTTGGTGCATCTTATTTTAAACAGGTTTCAAGGTCATAAGATAGAATTGCCAAAAGTGATACCAAGGTGAGCATAAAATTTCAAGGTATCAACCAATTTCACCAACTCAGTGTCCTCATGTGTTCAAAGTATGTCTTGGATAGGTGGTTCTCTAATCAATATGTCAGGTATTATGCATGAACTACCAAGAAATCTTGAAAGATATTTGCCTTCTTTCAATCCTAATGATGTTATCAAAACTAAAGAACATGTTAAAATTTTCAAAGCTACTTTAAGATTTCTAAATGTTGTTCATGAAGATGTAGCATGTATATTGTTCCCATTTACTTTCAAAGATGTTGCATATGAATGGTTTCTAAACCTTCTAGAGGATTACATAGCTAGCTAGGATGATTTTAACAAAATATTTATTAATTAAATTGGTAAAATCATTAGTTCATGCATTTTGTAAGTTCATGCATTCTGTATCAACAATTCACCACTATTAAAAGAGATGTTAGTGAGACCATTAGGGCCTTCAATGCTAGATTCTAGAAGCTATATACTAAAACCATAGATCCCTATAGACCTGATGAGGCTTTATCCCTAGATATTTACAAGGATTCCTTAGACCCCATGACTTGTGTGGTATTGAAAATATTTACAAATGTCATCAATACATTAGAATTAGTTTATGCTGAAGTTATGATCATTAATGACCAGATGCAATCTTAAGGTCAAATGGCATACTCTATCCGTAATTCCAATAAGAATATACCTACTCTAAACCAACCTCCAGTTTGGAAACAATTACTATTGAGTCATCTATATCCTAACCAAAACCTAGGGTTCCAAAATAACAATGCTAGTGGTTTTCATCCATAAAATCATAGAACTCTAATGCACACAACTAGTAGTAATGCTCTAGTTCATGAGCCTGAGACACCAAAAATTTGAAATGACTTGATATTAAAAATGGTCCAAAACTAAGTAATGACTTTATTCAATTACAAAAACAAGTAAGAAATATAGGTGAAGGCTCTAATAAAAACTATACTTCTCAAAAGTTTAATAGGCCCCCAAATAGGTCTCATAATAACATCAATAATGTATCATCTAGAAACATATAAATGAGTTTTTGTGATATAGATTTGGCTGATTATTGCAATGTTTTTGAAGCATCTCAAGGTAAAAGGGATACAACTAAAATTGTGCCTAACCAAGACAATCTTGTAGGGACATCTGGATTTGTAAGGATATCTAAAGGTTTCATGTTAGAGGCCTTTGATTTTCCATTTGAAGATGAAGGTGAAGATGAGCCAACAGAAGAAATTGCATCTAAAATGACTTATATTCCTAAATATCTAAAATATATTACAATTAAATATCAATATGATATCACTATTAGAACATCTACAAATGAAAAATAAGAGTTGCTAGAAATGGATATAGATCAAGTACAAGATGATCTTTCTTCAAAAGGTAACTAGAAAGATAACCCACATAGATTTATTTTTGAAATGGAGAATAGCCCTAAAGAATATGAACATTGGAATAAGTCATACCATGATTTATTAAATGTAATTAAAGAGATAGAGATGGTAGATTATGGGATGTAACAACATAGATTCTTCATCTGAGGATTTCACCAATGATATAGAGTTCCTAGAAGATGATATTATTTTGGAGGCCCTAAACCAATATAATTTGGGGCTTGATTGGATATAATATCTACCTTTATTCATCAAAAATGAAGATGAAGTAGGTGAAATAGATCAAGAATTGTCATGTGACTTCATCAAAAGGTCAGGAGTATGGGACCAACATGTTTCTAATGGGAGTCTAGATGGACATCATTCAATTGATTAGGATGATTAATACTTTTGGGATGACTTGGAATTTTTTTTTTCAAATATTGGTAGTCCATTTCCACCTTAGAAAAAACTTAATGAATACGTCAGTCTAAAGATACTAGCTGAGCTACCATTATTGAGTGAAAATGATATAAGCCACTATCTGTCTATGGATGAATCAAAACTATCACTCTTATTATAAAGTAGAAGAATTTTGGAGGAAGATGATTGGGTCTTAGATACATATCTTCGATAAATGCATTTGAGAATGATGATAAGGGACCAAGCTATGTAACTTAGAGGACTCAAGCTTGAAAATGCTTCCATCCACAAGAAGAGGCCAATGAAATAAAGAAATCATGCTTTAAGGCTCTATCGTAGGATAAATAAATTTCCATTTATCGATAGGGGTAGGTAATTTATGTATTTAGTATATGGATTAGTTTAGTTTCTTTCCTGTTCTTTATGTCTTGCTTTTTTTCTTCCTATCCCTTATTTGTATATAGTGCCTATTTATATTTATTTGTTTTCTATTTCTTTGTTCCTTTATTTTAAATAAGTCCTTTTTGACAATTCTTAGCTCAAATTTTATCTATTTTCTCAAGAAACTTAACATTTAAGAAATGTAGGTATGACTTCTCAACTTTGGTTGATCATAGATTATTAAAATATGAGCTTGATGTTGTAGTTTAGAGAAACTAGCAAAGATTGATGGATGAGTTAATTATTCCTTAATATTTTAAACCTTGTTCTAATCCAATCTTGGTTTTAAGAAGAATTTAACATGTAGGATGAAATCTTAAACTATTAGGACATGATCATGCTTGAACTTGAAAACATTAATTTCCTTGGAAAAAGTTTATAGCTAAGGATGATTGTCTGAAAATAAAACTCTTGACCAAATACCTAAACTTGGCTAAACTAGTTCCTAGCCTTTAATATAAAGTAAAAATGACTTGAAAAAATCCAAAAATAGGATCCTTATTAAAAAATTATAAGAGCTTTCTAAGCATAGGTGATTCTAGTAATCTCCATCGGGGCTATGGATGCTTGGTTGCTAGTGGAGCAAAGCTTTGAGTGGAGCCAAGGGAATATTTTTTAGGGATATGGTTGCCTAGATGGTAGTAGAGTAATGCTCAATCCTTTTTTTATCTAAATCATGGTTTTCAATGAAAACTCAAACATGTTTAAATTTAATGTTAATGATTAAAGCTATGAACCTAGAATTTGTTCTCTAAATCCTTTGAAAATTAGTAAGTAGAATCAAATCACACACATAGCATTACTAAGTTTTAATGTTTTATCCTAATTTTTTATGTGAAATATTGTTTATAAACATGAACTAATCTTAGTAATGGTGCTTGATCAAGTGGAACAAGAAGATTAATTATTAGTCTAAATCAGAGCCTCTAAATTCTAAAATATTTCTATGTTTCCCCTAAAAGCCACCATTTGTTGAGGTCAACATACCCCCATTTCTAAAAAATGGGGACCCATGTGTAAAATTATATAAATTTGTACCTTGAAATTGAAGATTCACTTAATCAGAGTGTCATTAGCATGATTGCACATTATTTTTAATTGAAAACCATCCACACCTAGTTTGGTTAGCACATTTGTTCATGGTTCTAGTTTTCCCTTATCTAAAGTGCTAACATTAGATCTCCATGTTTCAGGTTGCAGGTCTAATAAGGTCTACTTGGAATGAAAAATGTTTGGGTTTCATGATTTTAATGTTAACATGATTCTTTACTAGCCTTTGGTCTATTGGAAATCAAGTTGAATTGCTAAACCCTTAGTCTAAGTTTAATCTAGGTGCTTGATTTGAATTTGGTGGGAGATTTTATTTAGGTTACATGGGAACACTTTAAATGAGTTATGGACTTATTTTAATTTTTTTATCTTAGATTTTAGTGTTGTTTTATCTTTCAAGCATTTTGGTTTGATAAATTCTTTCTAACTTTGTATTTTTTGCCCTTCAAACTCTTTGAAATGACCCTTTAGATTTTTCTAAATTGTCCTTAATAAATTTTATTCTACAAGAAAATTACCCTTTAGAACTTTTTTTCTACAAGAATTTACACTCTGGGACAAATTTCCCTGAAATAATGATCCTTTGAAACTTTTGAAAGTGTCCAAATTTTCAAAGTGCCCTTCAATTTGTTTAAATCACCCCTCAAGATTTTTGCTAAGGAAACTTTATATTCTAGACTTATCCTTCGGGTTTTCTAAAATGACCCTTTGATATTTTTTTGAAATACATTTTATCCAATGTAAAAGGCCTAAAATAATTCCTTGCATTAATTTTTCCAATGTAATTTTCCCAAAATAGAATCTTTAAAGGCACTTAGCCTTTAGAAGTTTTATCAAGGACACTTTCCCTATGGAAATACATTTTGGACTTTATGAAATGTCCCTTTCCCCTTTGATATTAACCTTCAAAAATTTTAAAGGTTCCCTTTAGATCTTCTAAAATTACCCTTTGACTTATTTGAAATGACCCTTTGGGCCCCTTTTTACCCTGACTAATTCCTTCAAACTTTTTGTTTTTAGAAATTTGCCTAATTAAATAGACCTTGTAGGATAATTGATTTAGACATTTTGTCTAATGAATTTTTTATTTAGAATAATTTCCCCAGACAAAAGGTCTGAAATAATTTTCCCATGTAAATATGCCAAATACCTTAAAATAGAGTCAATAAATCAAAACACCAAAAATCTAAAATAATTCGTCTAAGACAGTTTACCTGAGACATTGATTTAGTCAAAATATTTTGTGCCAAAATCATTTTAATATGTTTTTAAACTTAGCCTAAGACTTTGGATTGAAGAATTATTTATCAATGCAAATTAGAACATTAATTCGGGACTTTAGTTTATGTTCTTAATATTCATATACCCTAACTTAAATATTTCCTATTGTCTCTAGGAACCAATCTTGCTTGGATTAATGGACATGTTTTTGGGATGAACATGGCTTCACCCCCTTCCAATGTCACTAAAACTTATTGCTTGTTTTGCAAGATCAATGGAATATCATTTAGGAGTAAACATGCTTAATGTTTTTGTGCTTCAATGATTGAGCTAATCTTTATTTGTTGTTTGTTCAAGATTAATTGGATCCATGTTTAAGCCATGTCTCATTTTTAACCTAGGTCCCATTTTGAATTGAATTCAAACTTGCAAGGGAACAAATTTATCATACCATGGAATTATTTTAATTTTTATCCTAAGGCTTGGTTATGTTTTTTAACACAATCAAACCTTAAGCTAAAACTCCTATGCTTGGTCTCTTTTATGCCTTGTGATACCTTTGTTCCCTTCTATCCTAGCTTGGTCTAAATAATCACATGGTCATTTTTTTAATAAATATTAGCCTAAATTCTTATCCTAAGGATTATATTTTATTAATATGATAAAAACCTATCTAAGACTATACACTATGTCTTTTGTTATTCATAGAGTACTCTTATTTTAGGTTTCTAACTTTGGTCCATAGTCTTTATGCCTTGGTCCCTTTGAATTCATGGTGTCCCCTTTAATATGTTTAGAAATTAACTTAAATATTTTATCCTAAGTCCTTTATATATTCTCTCAAGCTTAACTTTCATTCTTGTTTTTAGGATCAATAATCCATGCTTGCTCATATAAGATGGATCCAATAGAGTATGACAAGCATTGAAAAGTCAAACACTAACCAAAGAGCTAAATCCCAAGTATGTTCTCAAGATCTATGTTCCACGTGATCTTGGTATAGTTGATTAAATGATGTGTCCAAAATTGAATTGTCAAAGGTCATATGGAACTCTATGGGGGTGATAAGTGTCACCAATATGAGAGCCCAGTATAGAGATCAAATAATACATGGTAGTCTAGTACAAAAACACATAAGCACCAAATAATCACTATTATCACTTGGAGTTTTACATTTTAAGGAGATTCCAAGGCTCTCCTCATCCAAGTGGCATAATGGAATAACTTCTAGGCTTGTGGGCAGCCTAGGAAATGAAGTGAATCTCTAGATAGGGATAACTCCTTTGATGTACCACTTGACTACAACTACTACTAACTCTTGGGGGTGGAAAGGGATAAGGATAAATGAAAGCAAACCTAAACTATGGAGGTGATACACCAGATCATTTTGATGACTTCCAACCAATTTCATTCCACACTTGAGACCAAGAAGCCAACTAAAACATACACTTTCCCAAATCTATGTCTTCTTGCATCAATATTACATTGTGGGGCCATAGATGACATGTAAGGCTCAGAGGACTAGATACAAGGTCTTGAATGACTCTAATGAAAAGACTAACCACTTAAACCATGAACATCTCTTGGAAAACTTCACATGCCCTATAAGAAGAGGTTAAAAATAGGTGAAAGAATGAAGTACAATGCTAAGGAATCCATAGTCTTCACTAAGTAAATTCAACATTCAAGTAGATCACACTATGAACAATCATGAGAGAGGTAAACACTTAGTCATTTTATTGATAAAAAGGTGTAAAACTGATTTGGTATTTTCCATACTTACGTGGAGCATATTTTGATCAATAAAATGACTAAGTGTTTACTTCTCTCATGACTATTCATAGTGTGCTCTACTTGAATGTTGAATTTGCTTAGTGAAGACTATGGATTCCTTAACATTGTACTTCATTATTTCACCTAATTTTAGCCTCTTCTAATAGGACATGTGAAGTGTTCTAGTAGATTTTAATGGTTTAATTGAGTATTATTTTCATTAGATTCATTCAAGACCTTTTGTCTAGTCCTCCTAGCCTTGCATGCCATCTATGACCCCATAATGTAATATTAATGTAAGAAGACATATATTTGGGTAAGTGTATGTTTTAGTTGGTTTCTTGGTTTCAAGTGTGGAATGAAATTGGTTGGCAGTCATCAAAATGATCTAGTATATCACCTCCATAGTTTAGGTTTGATTTCATTTATCTTTATCCCTTTCCACCCCCAAGAGTTAGTAGTATTTGTATTCAAGTGGTACATAATGTCATGTCCCCTTCTAGTTGACATCTTTTCAAGCGGATGATTAGCCTATTATACGACCCTCGTAGGCTGATGAGATGGATAGAGGGTCTTGATGGAGATGGGTTGGCTTTCGTTTGGGCTCTTTCGGACATGAATTAAAGGAGATATTAATATTTGATTGATTTAATCAAATATTAATTATTTGGTCTAATTTTAATTAATTATTAATTATGAATTAATTATTAATTATGAATTAATTATTAATTATTTATTATTGGGTCTAATTTTAGGATCCTCATTCTAATTTAAGAATTGGTCTAATTTTAAGACCCTAGTTCTAAATTAAGGAAGCCCTAAGTCTAATTTAAGGGAATCTAATTTTAGCAAGCACACCTTTGGAAGGGTATAAGAATCTCTCATGGGAGAGAGTTTGTATTCATGACTATTATTGATATTGATTCTTGTTAAGAAATTCTTCTGTGAAGACTGAGCCAAGGGTTCCAGGCTTCCAATTACATTGAAGAACATCAACTCTTCATTGTGTGCGATTCAGAGGTTGTGAAAGATCAGTCGATCTATTGCCAAATTGAGAGATAACTTCACCCAGAAGTTATCATAGTATTACAAGTATTTGAGAGATAACTTCACTCAGAAGCTATCACAAGGGTTTACAGGTATTTTCATTATTTTGGGTTTTGATTCAAGAATTATCCAGATATAGATATTTTGTATTAGCCCATAATTCTACAGATCAGGATCAAGTAGACAGGTTGTGCTATATCAGCGGCCGTACGAATTACATATAGATCCGTGAAAATCCATATGCATCAACAAAAAGTTTAGGTACTGACATCGGTGAACAGATACTTACAGAGACCGACATCGATGAGATAACGACTACAGATCGACCGACGACGGTAGCATAACTGACGTCGGCGACTGTGTTTTCTACACAGTGGGCTGAGATGTACCAAAATCAGATTTCTTTCCCAGTTTGCAGAATATTCAGGCTATTCAAGCCGTACCTTCAATATTCTTTGTATACTTGACAGAGGTTCTCTATTGTAAGCTTATGAGCAAATAAATAAGAGTTTATACTATGATTTATTTATCTAATTGAATATATTTTTCAGAAATTTAGATAAGCAATTCAGAGCTTTTGTTTTGATATTCGAAGGGATATTACACATAAAGGGATCTAACACTATCTAGAGATTCACTTCATTACTTAAGATACCCAAAATCCTATAAGTGATTCCATTGTGAAACTTAGATTAGGAAATCCTTGGCATCTCCTTAAAGGGTGAAAATCTAGGTGACAATAGTTTTTGGCATGCCTGGTGGGACTCTTGTTCTAAGAGATTGAGATATTTTTGGTGTTGTCTCACAATAATCAGCCTTTGTAGGCATATATGCTGGCACCAATGATGATTCCAAAGACATATTATCTAGTTAAGTATCCCAAGTGATCCTTTTAAGAACTTTGGTAATGTGTTTCTTTATGTTCTTAATTGAAATGAAGTTTCATGGCTGTCTATGGTTATGAATTTTTCCCTCTACAAGTTGGTGAGATATATTCATCTTTGCCCATCCCATACTAATATGAACAAGTCCTTGTTCAACCTCACCATGATCTCTATCAAACTTAATATGACATTCATTAGTCCCAATATGACCATTTTCATCCCTTTCATGAAATGTATCAATCTTATAACTAGCCTCCTCAATGTTTTACCTCTCTTAGTCAACCTAATCCTTTCTCCAATCAACCCATTTCCACCTTCAAACAAGCACTTTTGGGGTATGAAAGATATATGTTGGAGCTTGATACTATAATGGGATATGGTCAAAATATTCCTAATAATCTCATCTATGAGGTGAGAAATGTATTAGAGTTAGTCAAGAAAGAGTGGGCACCTCTTGAGAGAGCCATTTAGCAAAGGCTCACAAGTGAGATGCTTGATGTGAGTGGTTTAGTCTCTTCCTTATAGTACAGGCTAGAATTTAATGAAATGTAGCCTCACCAAACCTATCATCTTTTATATGCACTTCACAAAGCTCCATATTAGCCATACATAACTACTCATGAGCCAAATCAAGCCTTTCAAAGTCACCATTTTTCAAATCATTTGGCAGAGAGAGTTGAAAAGAGAAACCTTATGTTTGAATTCAATCTTGATCAAAAAATTGAGTTGGAAAATTTTCATATGCAATATACCTGTTGGTAGCAAAGGAAGTGGATTAAAAACCCTCATTACCTTCTCATATTGCACTCCCACCAACCCAAGAAGAGACCTCTAGCCTTAGCATCATGAGCTAGAGTAAGGTAGTTAAGTCATGGGGGAAGAAAGAGGAAAAGAGTCTTGTCAAAGAATTTGAAGCTAAAGAGAAGCCTAATTATATACAAACTTTTCCTAACTTTCCTCAAGAAGAGAGTTATAATATTAAGATCATAAGATGGAGTGAAATAGTGGAATCATGGGGCAAGAAAGAAAATAAGATCATTGTTCAAGAGTGTGAAGTGGAAAATGAAGCTAGTCCTTCTCAAGTCCCTCCCACCATTCCTCAAGAAGCTTCTTGTACTCCATGTCAACCCTCATGTACTCTCTATATTCATGATAATTACTATGATCTTCAAGAGAGAATCTTCCAAGAGAATATAGCTAAACAAATTAAGGAATTAGAGGCAAGGATGAGGTTGTTTAATCAAGGTGAGATGGAAGGTTTAGATCCAAAAGAAGATCATATGCCTAAACACACCCCATATACCCTTCATCAAGAGATTCCTCAAGCTAATTTTGATGTTGATGAAATGTTGGTCAAGTGGAAGGAAGAGAATCATGTGATTTTGGCCCAAGGTTTGCCTCATATTTCTCTTGAGCTTTAGAAAGAACTCCTTACATTTTATTCCCAATCTGATTTTGAGAGTCCTTATGTTGAATCTCTTTGCTTGGATGATGAAGAATTTTTTCCTTATGTTGAGGAACCTATATTGAGAGAGGCAAATGAATAAGAATATGTTTATTTCATGACTAATCAAGAAGAATTCATGAGTGTTTATGAGGAGGAGATCACCATAGGCACTCCCCTTGGTGAACAAAAGGACAATTCACAAGCTTTTGAAGAAGGATGTTTCCCTTTTTCCAAAGAAGAATAAATGATTATTAACTCCTTCCTAACTTTGTAATACACCATATATGAACATGGACAAGTTCATAATTAGTATTTAGATGACTTGTTTAAGGTCATTGGAGCAGGCTATACTCCTCTTCAAGGAGGCTATCAATTGGTCAAAGAAGGAGAAGGTAGCATGGGGACCCAAGTAAGTATGAAAAGGGGAAACAAGTTTTCAATGTTATCCTTTCAAGATGCTTATAAATATAATAATGATATGTTTTAAGTCATAAAAAATTTTAATCCTTAGATAACATAGGGTCAATCATAAATATATATGGCTTTATACATTACTTTCTTGAACTCATTGTCTATTTGCATTCAACTTAGAAAGTCACCTATAGTTGACATTAGTAGAGAGATGGAGGCATCATGTTGAAGCATGAAAGCATGATTTGAAGGCATTTTTGAGGTCTTGGCACATGATTTTTTCATGACAAACCCATTTTAAGTGGTATAAACTTTAAATGGGTTCAAAAGACTATTTCAGGCCCTTAGTCCCTAAAGTGGACAAACAAAGGTCAGATGGATTCTTATGAATAACATAAAACATGCGTGGAAGATGTTTGAGGCATATAGTTTGATATGTATTGTATCCCTTGGTAGGGAGAAGGATTATGGAAAAGATGAGAGTATAAAGGAGGAAAGGGAGATGAAGTTTGAATACCATTAAAGTTGTCAAAGAACCACTTAATGTTGATAGTGTTGTCTATAAGAAATGGAAGGAATAATCATCTTTGACCTATTGAGAGACTCTTGAAGAGAAACTCAAGCATGGATGGGAAAAATAGTATGATAAGAAAACTTTATACCTTTAATCTCATGGAAAAAATGGATTTTGATGTTTCAAGTGCCCCAAACAATTTTCTCTATCCGTACAAGGGACTAAAAACAACTACCTACATGTAGAACAAGAGCCTTAGTCCATAGAGTGACCTAGTTGTAAACTTGAAGGGGTTAAAGGTCATTGAATTTATGATTTAATAGAGACTCATATTTCTTAACCCAAGTATATTAAAATACAGGTTTATAGGTACCTAAACCAAAGTCAAAACATCTATAGGTAGGTATGAGATGCTTAAACACAATCAAGGCAGGGTAAGTTGGCAGTGAGGGCAAAGTTGGAAGTCTAGACTTTGTATGGAGCCTTCAAAGTGGATGAAAGTGAAATTAAAGGTGACCTTAAGGATATTATGAGTATCCCATATACATTAATAGGAAAAAATATTTCTAATGACACACTTACAGGGGAAAAACCTTGACTATCATAGTCAAGGTAGAGGGGTATTAGTTAAGGACTTAAGTATGAAATGATGTTAGCTTAAGGGTTCCAAAGGAAAGTAAAACATGAGGATGATACTAATACTAAAAAATCATGGAAATAAGTTCCATAAAAACCTAAAACAAGTCTCAAATTTCCCCACATGATAACCTACAAACCCTCTGTGGACTGAGATAGAGGTCAACCTCTATGGACTAAGACAGAGGGCATAGGAAATCAAAGACTAAGATATGACCATAATGGTTTTAACCATATAGGGTGGATTAAATATTATTATTAGGTTGAGAAATTAAATAATAATATTATTAAGGTTCCATCTACCTTATGGCCCTAATCAAAGCTTAGACCTAGACTTACAACCAAGATTTTAGGAGTGTTTTAGTCTTCAACATGCAGGTGACTCAATCTTGGATTTTGAAAGAATAAAGGGCAAAAATGATGTCAAATTAGGATAAAATTTTGTATGAATAATTATAATGAGTTTTAAAATATCTTAAAATGGTTTTTTTTAGTCAAACAAGGGAAATATCCCCTATTCTATCTTAGATAGGGGTCAGTTTCTTAGGCTCATAAGTAGGTAGTTTTGAGAGATAAGGTAAAAGGGTTGAACCAAGAGTTGGGAAAACCTCATATGAATGTGTGGAGAGTTGAATCACACCCAATAAAAAATTGATAACATCTCACATAAGGATGTATCTAAATGAAATGTTATGGGGAGCTCAGTTTTTAGGTAGACCCTAGAAGGTAGGTTTAGGTCTATAATCCAATCAAGGATCAACTTTCCTTTTCAAGCCTTGATATAATTAATAGTGAATTAAATAATTTATATTGGATTATGTTAAGTGTTTTTGAATTTTTTTATCTGAATGAATCTCAACTAAATGTCCAAAATACCAAATGTTGCAATCAACCCCACTAGGCAAGGATAAGACCTAGTGAGCAAAGAGGAACCACCCACATTTTTACCATGATATGGACATTAATATGAATTTTATCATGATTATAAGGTCAATATATAGGTTTATAAGCCATTGGAGTGCAAATCAAACATCAAAAATCCATTTTTTGGCTCAAAACTCAACTCAAGCCTATGAAAACAAAGGAAATAAGCATAATAGGCAATCTTTTGAAGCTCACACCTCCCATGAGGATTTTCATGGAGACTAGATAAGTTTAGTGAATATAGGAAGGGTCTTAAACAACAATTTTTTTTATTTTTTTGGTAACTCTAATGTCATGTTTTTTGAATCAAACTTAAGGTGAAAATAGGCTTAAAACCCTTGCAAACCCTCAGTTAGAACCTGTTGAGAAATTGAGTTGTAAATATAATATAAGGGCATATTTTGATCAATAAACCTATTATAATTTGAAGAGGAATCACACAATCTCGTTTCCATGCTAGCTATATGTACAAAATTGTATGAATAGGGGTAGAAACCATCTTTTTCTCATTAATTTATGTGTTATATAGGATACAAGATGAATTAGGAGATGAAAAAAATCTAGGTGGAATATTTAAACTTAATATAAATATAAATATTCATTTAATTTCATTAATCAACATATAATTTCCCCAACCAGGTCCTTACTTTCAACCAGTCAAAACTGGCCCATTGAGTAAGCTAGAGAGAAGAGAGGAAAGCTTCACTTGAAGTGGTTTTAAGGTTCCCCTGATGCTTCCAAGGACATGAAGGGTATTTAAAACTATCATAAACTTCCTCCCATTTATTTTAATGGACAATTTATGCCAATTTTTAGGCCAACTGTGCAAGGTGCATAGAAGGGTAGTTTTCAGGATAGAAGATGATGATAGCTCTCTACCAAGTGATTCTATAAGACTAGCATGTAACCAATGCATGTAGATGCATGTATGAGTGACTCTCCTTCCATTAAAATCATTTTTATATTCCATATATTAGTTAAAATTCACTCAAATAGCTCCAATTATGAGGGTAGTTTTTCTATGTAAAAGGAGGAGTTTTGTGTCATTTTGCCTAACTTTGATGACTTTCATTGACACTTGTTTCTCCTAACCTTGAATGGTTCAACCCATATCATCTTGAAATTAATGTATAACTGAAATTATTTTCTTTAAAAGTGTCCCAGTGATCCTTGGACTTCTATTTTTCTCTCTCTTTCAAACTCTATAAGAGTTGGCCATTTTGCCATTGTATGGATGCTCCACTTGAGTATGGAAAAGCCCTGCTCAATTATACACATTTTTATTAATAAAATGACTAAGTTTTTACCTTTATCATGAATTTTCATAGTTTTCTCTACTTTAATGTTGAATTTACTTAGTGAAGACTATGGATTCCTTAACATTATAGTTCTGAGACCTAACTACTTTATTTCCTAATTAAATAAGTTGATTGGGATGACTGTGTCAGCTAAAAATACATAAGGTTTTAGGGTTATATCAATATACATAAACACATCCTTCACCTCATTTTCATATAGATATAGATATAATCATTCATTTTTCCTTCTTTATAATCTGCTCTTCCACCATTCTACTTGAGAAGTCATTGCTTAGGAATTACACATGGAAAGATGAATATTATCTTTTTGATATTTCTTAGATGCATATGATAAATATTATATCCTAGATATGACATATTTATTTTAGCCTTATGAACCATAACATCCTCTTGAAAATCACCATTGGCTATGGGAGATATTGATCCTCGATAGGTTTGTCTTCAAGGTAAGAATTTCTAACTTTTATTCCTATATTTTGGTAGATAAAATTACATAAGTGATGGATTTTGAATGTATTTATTTATCCATTCATTATAATTTATTATACATTGAATTGAGTATAGTTATTATTGTCATGTTTAATTCTATGTTTATTATCCCCCATTTGTGCCATAAGCTTTGGTGAGCACTATATTAGATTTAATTTTACTTTCTTAGAAAACATAGGGACTAGCTAGGGTTATTATTTAGTGTTGCTTGACAAGATGATTTGGAACCCTCTCTAGTGATATTGTGTGGTAATGTACCCCCTTATTTAGGTATAGTGGATCTATATTGGTCTTGAACCTGATTATCTAAATTTACCAATAAGTGGAAGGGATAATTTGATTTATCTTCTCTGAGATAGAATTGAGTTGTAGATTAGATTCACTTTCCCCTGTATACATTGTATTTTGAAAAAAAAATTAGGTTATATTATATCTCAAAATGGTATTCAATTTGATCTTAAAAAATTAAAATATATTATTAAGATGCCCCCACTAACTAACTTAAAGAAATTATGATGTTTATAAGGTAGAATTCAAGAAATTCTTTGTTTTATTACATAACTAGCTAATAAAACAATACCTATCATGCATATTCTAAAAAATGATATAATTTTTTCTTTAGATGACATGTCATAGAAACATTTTTATGTAATCAAATAATATTTATCAAATTCACTAGTGCTTATTCCTCCAATACATGATAGATATTTTATCCTTTATATTTCCACTACTCTCGATACCCTAGGGGCCTTATTAGCACAATATGATGATGGTAATAGGTAATGATCAACTTAAAATATTAGTCATAAAATGGTTATTTATGAATGTAAGTATTCTATTATGGAAAAACTATGTTTGCCATTAGTATTTTCCACCCAAAAATTATGACACTATGTGCTTAATAATGAGATTCATGATATAATCAAAGAAGACACATTAATGTTTATCATGATAAAAACCCATATAATAAGTTTAATAGATAAATTATTGATTCAAATAACATAATTTGAGCTTAAATTCATATCTTAAAAATTATTAAAAATCCTAGTTCTAGCCAATCAACTAGCTTCAGATCTATTATCAAACACTTTTCCAATGACTAAGGTTTTCCCTAATGAGGTAACAACATATCATGTATCATATAGAACATGGTATATTATTTTGAATAGATCTATATGTATGATAGTTGATAGTACAATAATAATTTTTTGTACCCTTGAGGGGGAATACATGACATTTTATTATCGACTAGCCTTTTCATGCACCAAAAATATAAATAATACAAGACTTGATCATTTGGTTGTATGTCACACAAATTTTCCATGTTAATAATATCCAAGTTTATAGTGACTCTCAGATGTTAATCAAGTTACAAATTATTACTAAACATAATAAGATCATTTATATCGAATATAAATAAATAGTTGTTTAACCCTAAAATTTATGGATATGTGGGTATCTAGGGTTAAGAATATAGAAATATTTATAGCATAAGATGATAAACTAGTGACATATCATGTATCATATAACACATTGTATATTATTTTTAATAATAGATCTAGATGTATGATAGGTACGAGTACAAGAATCATTTTTTATACCCCTAAGGGGGAATACATGGCACTTTATTATCAACTAGCCTTTTCATGCACCAAAAATATAGAATAATACCAAGCCTTGATCATTTGGTTGTATGTCACAAATAATTTTCATGTTAATAATATTTAGGTGTAAAATGACTCTTAGTTGTTAATCAAGTTAAAAATGATTACTAAAAAAATAAGATCATTTTTATTTAATATAAATAAATATTTTTTTAACCCTAAAATTTATGGATATGTAGGTATCTAGGGTTAATAATATAGAAATGGTTCAACCATAAGGTGATAAAATAATTTATATCAGGATAATTAATTAGAGTCTTAGATAAAAAATAATATAAATTTATACAACTAATATTGTTAAAAATAGTACAATATAACTATTAAAAAAATAATAAATAATGGTACTTTGTTAATTTATCATGAGCCTGAACATATAGAATAGAAATAGGTGTAAAGTATATAGGGTCATCATTCTAGATCATTTGTCAAATTATATAAATTTTAATTATGTGGATGTAGCCACTTTCATTACATTTTGACACTACCATCGACACTAGTGTCATACTATGATGTAGGTATCCAGTATAAAATAATGGTTGGATATATATGAGACCAACTTCACTATTTCAAATTTGGAACATAGGTTGTTTCTATTTATTTGTTGATAAAAACCTATCTCTTCACCTTTCTTCACCCTTAGAATGAATTTACTAAAAATGGCTTAGTGAAATCACAGTGTCAAGTTGACCCCAAAGATTTCTCTATCAATGGGCACTATCTACATAGCCAATATTCTAAGGAGAGCCTCAAACTTATGTAGTTTTACCCTATATGTAAGAAAGTGTAATCAAAAGGGTGAAATATAATATATCATGATGCATACAGTGATCTAGCTTCTAATTTGACAAATAATGCTCATGGGTTTCTCTTTGAATACTTTAGACATGTAATATGACTACTCCTGTTCTTGATATGAAAATAGGGATGAATACGGCATAATAGATTAAGTTTTTAATTGATTGATTTATATTTACTAGGTGTTTGGTTAGTATTTTATAGACAATGAATGAGAAGGATTAGACTTGTATTTATACCACACATTTTGAAAATATGTCATGGTAGGGTTCAATAAGAGAAATATGTTGACCCATAGATTTAAAATAATTTTAAATTTATATAATTTTTTTCAAATAAACGTTAGATAAGGATCTAGACACTAATATTTATGGTAGTTTCCTTCTATAGACAATATTGTCCATAGGGCTAAAAAATAGGTATGAATTTAAAACTATCAATGAAGGTTTTTAGCAGGTTTTAATATTTTTATGTAGGTAAAGAGTCCCAAGTCATCATAATTATATGGATTGGACTAAAAGATAAACATTAGGTATATTGAGATGGAAAATGTGAGCCTTTTAATAGTATGAAGGTCTAGGACTAAGGGTAGAACCCTAATTGATATTTTCCAAATGTACAAAACTAAGATGTTATAAATATTAAGTTTTAATATCTACATTTTATATCACCTTTAATCTAATAATGCATAAGAATTAAATTACTAGGTTAAATAATTAATTACATGCCTAGGTATGTATAACACACTTGCCTTTACTTGAACACATTTGAAGTGATTTTCTAGTGCATGACCTATAACCAAGAGAATATTATAGTGTAAAACCAATGCATATAATATAAAATCTATAATAATTGAAATTTTTGAAAAGAAAGAGATAAATAAAGGAGTACACCTATGTTTTAATGCAACCATGTTGCCTCTTGATGGTTTGACTTGATAAATACCCTTCATTATGAAGCATTATAGAATAATAAGGTTCAAAACTAAACCTTAGATATTTAAAGAGGGAAGTTTGGAGGTATTATGCCCCTAATTTAGCACAAGGATGAGTTGTGACACAACCATTAAGATCTTTATATCTCAAACACACAAATTAAGTGTGAATATATATATATATATATATATATATATATATATATATATATATATATATATATATATATATATATATATATATATATATATATAATCTACTAAGGGTGAGTGATTTAGTCAACTCATATTATAAATCTAATGAGATTGGATTATTTAATCACTCTAATATATAAATATGGTGAGGTTTAATGATTTAATCACTTAAAATTATAAATTGAACCCAATATTATAGTATAAAAATCTTAATAATAGTACATCCTAGTGTAATCAGTGCATCTAGTGAATAGTATAACTAGTAAAATTTGTAATTTTTGGTGCAATAACATGGCATACTCACTTATATTATGTTATATATTGAGTATATGTTTCATAAATTTTAAAAAATATATTTCAAATCTATGAGAAATTTGTGTAATGTATAGGATTAAGACCTAAGTGCATATCTGGATCATGGAACTAAACTAGATATTGTGCATGTGTGGAGGTTGTGTCTTTGTGACATGCCTGCTATGAAGCTTGGAGATATTGAGTAAGTGTATGAGTGTGGATTTCATATTTTGAAAATATTACCCCATTGAAATTTATAAACTCTTATGGTGTATAAGTGTGGAGGTTATGTTCTTATGACATGTCCTCACTAAAATCTAGAAACTATGAAAATGTGGAGGTTATGCTTCTATGACATTCCTCCACTGATATGCCCTCCATTTTGAGGTGACTAAAATGGAATCTAGTACGTACCTTAAATAAAAAGGATAAGGCAGTAGTATAATTTATGTATGAATTACATAACATATAGGGATAACATATCGAAGTAGACATATCAATTAGGATTTTAGTATGTGATCATATCATGTAAGGAAGAAGAATACTATAATTCATGGAAATGTCTAGAGAGTATTTGTGCAAGTTAAAAAATAAATCAATAAAATACACAAAATCACTTAATGTAATTAAAAATAATGGTCCAAGGAGACCTCATATAAGGGGCATGTTTAAATTCTACACAATCAAATGGGATGACATATTTAAATGTCCAATCAGCATAAAATGGCATATTCAAATGTCTAAATGATTTAACTTATTTTGGGTATATGGAATTTTATTCCTATTTTAGTTAAGGGTCTAGATTAATAAATTATTATAGAATATAATAATAATTACAATCCTAATTTGTATAATTTATTTGTCTTTTTCACCTTAGGAAGAAATATAACTTAATTATAAACTAGACTAAGATGGTTGATCCATATGTTGGAAATGGTTGTGTAAAATTTGGAAGGTGTCATAAACCTAAACATGGATTTCATTCGGTGAAAGGAAAATATCATCAAAAAGTGGATGCTTTGGTGCCTATTGTTGTTATCCATTCCTACTATTATTTTCCAAACTAATCATAGAGACCTAAAACATTTTGGGTATTTACACTATGCCTGTGTGAGCTTGTCTATGAAAAATTGAGTGTTGATTATTGATAAAACTTATTATAGACCTGATTTTGTCTTTAAACCCTAACCCTCCATTATGCATGATGAAATAGTAATTGAATTACTTGAAAAAGAGGGTGGGGGGGGGTATTATGTAAGAGGCACTGAATGTGTAATCCACACCGCTTGTGTGGGCACACTACCTACATACCAATACTTGAAATAGGGATTAAGCCATATGTAGTTCTCCCACCTAATGCACTTTGTATAATAGTGTGATTTAGATGAAAAAATTATAAATTGAGAGTGTTTGGTTGTCTATGGATTGGTATAATGGCTTGAGTGTGTTTGCAATTATGTTGGGTGATTGTATGTAGAGAATAGGGATGTTTGCCTTAGTGATTTATTTGTATTCTTGCTTGCTTTGTAAGATTTATCCATTCCTTTATAAATGAACTTTGAGTGGGATTTTATAGGGAACAATTGATCATGGGTTAGATGTATTCACACTAGGATGACATAATTAAGGATATGGATTGGATGAAAATAATTGTTGGGGATCAAAGTGAAAAAGGATAGGAGCACCAAAAATGGGACACCCTAAGGTCTACCACTATAGTCCAAATATGGTGCTATTATCCTACAAGCTTGGGACCTAGGGGAATAAGATTAGCCTAATAAATATAGTCTAGTTGAGGTGAAATGATCATTTAAAAGGTTATTAATGACTGGTAATGAGTAAAAATATGTCTATAAGGGTCACAAGAGCATGAAAAAAGGAGATATGGATAGTATATCATAAGACATACTCAAAATACCAATTTAGACATTTTATATGACTAAATTTTCCCCCCCTCCTTTTGTTCTAGTGATGTAGTAAAGTGAAATACTAGGATAAAGGAAAAATCGAAGGTGTACCTAAACTTACATGAAAGGGTGAAGCTCATGAAGATGTGTGATGACAAGTGTGCATAGAGAGAGAACATCTTGAAGCATAAATCTACAAAGAAAAATAATGAGTAGATCAGTTATTAATAGACACATTATGTCTAAAATAATAACATATAAAATATGGGTAAAAGAGAGAGGAAGAGAAAGGAATGAATACACCTCACCAAGTACATGAACCAATACAAAACCTATTATGATGTTGAGTGATGTTGAGTGATCTTGGGTATGTACTGTACCAAGAGTAATATTTTTAATATAGATGATTTCTCAATTCCCTAAGGGTGGATCAAGAATATAAAGGTTGGCCCTTTGGCTACATCATTGCCTACTAAGTGAAGCTATGTGATCATACGTGTGTTAATCAATGTTTGGCCTATGTGTCAAATCCCTATGAGTAGGTGACTCAATAATACAAATGATAGCTAGTCCTTTGGATTTATCATTGCCCACTAAGTGAAGCTATATGATCATGTGTGTGTTAATCAATGTTTGGACTATGTGTCTAATCCCTCTAAGTAGGTGGCTCAAGAATACAAAGGCTAGCCAGTCCTTTAGCTCCATTATTTCCCACTAAGTGTGAACTATGAAATGATATTGGTATGAATATATGTATTATGAGATGGCTCATAAATCCCATGAATGCTCTGTAATCTAATAATGTGGCATGGATAGCTCAATGTGTATTAAGAACTAGGCCAATCTTGACCACTCCAAAAGGTGGAGATTAGGCTTGTATGAAAGTCGCTCCAAAACTATTCCAACCACCTATAGATGGAGTAAGGCATGAAACTATTGAGAATACATGGGTAATACAATGAAATAGAAAAATAATAATGTAAATGTGTTGTGTACATTACCCACAATCACTGGTGTCTATAACATGGATTCTAATCTAGAAGTTATACCAATTGCCTAATCTAAAACTAGAAGTGAGAGCCATCATACCACACATGATTCCCCTATATATAGATACTCTAAGTGAAACTAAACTAAAATTACTCAATCTAAATTGCACTATAGATGACAAAATTATAATTGATCTTACCTTTCTATTTGGATAGGAGCATAAAAAATAAGATACTTTACTATTCAGTGTTGTAGTACTGATATGACACTCTTCTATTTTCTTGTTTAAGATGATTATTATTTATTTTTTACTATCTTCTTGGTCTACTCTATGTGTTTTTCGTTTTGAATTTTGTTTTGAGTGTTCTAAAAAAATAATTTTTGACCTTTAGAGGGCTCTGATCTCTATGTCAAAACCCCTATTTATTACCCCCTCTTCTAAGGGTAGGAATGAAGACCCTACAATTACTACCCTTAGAAGAAATAACCTTGCAAGTGTGTTATGATACATAATACATGATATAACAATGATGATCCAAAATATGTCTCAAGATATAACATAGTTTGTATTAGAGATGGTTAGATCAATAGGAGTATGCCTAGATAGATGTAACAATGTGATAACATGTGTAGTATAATGAATTGAAAGTGGAAATCTAGTTAGTTTTTAGGTGTTAGTTGTCAAGGAGGTATGGAACATGATGTCTATCATGGCATATAAGAAATCAATATAATGTATGATGTGGATCATGGCATTACAAACAATTGAGAAGAAAAGAAGAAAATAAACACACAATGCAAGAAGGAAGAAGCATAAAAAAGAGGCCAAGGGGCCAAGAAAATGAGGGACATGGGCATATTCCAATCAAACTAGGAAATCAATTATATAAGGCATGTTTAAATGCCACATACATATACAATTGAAAATAAGCAAAGTTGGCATAAGGGCTATAAGTACATAGAAGAGTATAAGAAAAGGACAATGGTAAATGTTCTAAGGCACACACAAGAGACAATAGGAAATAAGAAATGCAATCACATATAGATACTCAAAACAAGAAATTAAGGCATGTAAATTCTATAAATACTATCATATCTAACTAATTAAAGCAAGAAGTGAAAGTATGAAAACCATGTAGTACAAGACTAGGTAGATGTTATGACATACACAAGTGCTATATACTAGTGAGTGTCAATAGAATAATATATATAATTTAGTAAGTAATATACATCAATATGATAAATAGAGTGTGTGGTGTAGGAATGACATAACCTGGATGGTGTAGTCATGTAGAAGATGCCCCTGGTGGGTAGATATATCGATGTATGTCTTAAATGTATGAAGTAGGATTCCCCTTTAATGGGTAGAGTGAAGCAATCAAGGATATAGGTGTCACTACACACTCAAACAAAATCACGTGAAGCATGATAATGTAGATAAATTAATAAATAATATCATAAAATAAAAAATGTAAGTCTAACATGGTAGTAGAAATGTAAAGCATGTATAATTCATACAGTTGAAATATTTTTGGTGTTTTGAGTTATTTGAATGTTTTTGTATTTTGACGTGTTATATTTTTTTTGGTATTTTTGAATATTGATATGTAAAATAAATCATAAGGAGACTATGTAAAATAAAGTGAAAAGAAGCTTTATACAAAAAATAGTGAGAACAAATGATACTAGCCAATGAGTCTCATAAGAGACTCCCTATCATGGTGTCTTGTATCAAACAAAGGAATCATGTGTGATTTTTAATCACAAGGTAATGGATGTGAATATGACTAAATATTTGGATTCATTATCGATATCTTGAAAATCATAATAACTTATATTGTTCCACTCATCATTATCATCTTGATTTTGAGCTAATGGAATGTTAGTGTTGACTTTTATTGTATCTAGATCTATTCTTTTGATAAATTGTGTCTATGAATGATTTAACTTAGGATGTTCAATAAATTCCAAACCTTGGTGACAAACATTATCAACTTCTAGAATAGTAGTGATGCCTTGAGCATGCTTTCCCAACCCTTGACCTTGATAATCAAACTATTGTAGATATTTTTTACCAAACCCATACTGCTTTGAAAGTTGATCCTCATTTTGGAGAGGTAGATTTGCATATTTTTTGTGCTTCACCTATGATGTGATATTTTTTCTTGCTCTGATGTTTCTTTTTGATATTTTTATTATTCTAAGTTATGCTTTGGTAACCATTTTTGTACTATTTTTTAATTTGACCCTTTGTGAATGTGTTCCTATGTCACTATGGATTACTTGACTGATTTACCTTGTATAGGTTCCTCATTAGAAAATATATATTGTATATGTTTGTTCAATGCCAAACATGAATCTGTGTGATGCCCATGCATTCTATGATATGCACAATAATATCTAGATCTTCTCACTTGATGTAGAAGAGGTAGTTTGATCAACTTAGATTTAATAATTTCCCTTAATACCTCACTTGAAATCTTATTTTATCTTTGAATTATTTTTGAATCACTAGTTGTAGAGTTACTTTGGTGTGATTTCTTGTTTTGATTGTAACATTTCTTGCAACCAATTGACTAGGTGAAGGTGCATATACATGATTGGCACTAGGGTGCCTTTGAGGATTTTATATTATAAAATAATTTTGTAATGTTGTGATATTTTAATGTAATATCTGATTTTGCATTGGTAAATCTAAAATTAACTTTCTCATACTGGTTATTTGATCCCTTAGAGTCTCACAAGTACAAACCGTAGTTGCTTTTGATTGAACATGTAAGAACATATGTTGAAGAGGGTTTGAAAAAACTATAGGTTGAATGTGTGCATTAGGAAAAATAGTATAGTCTACCCCACCTTTTAGAGGGGTGATAGCATGGACATGGTTAGAGGGAAAGTAGTTATCACCCTCTTGGGGGAGAGGAGGAGAAGGAAATTATTCTTTGTGCATAAGATATGACATTGAAACTTGATAGGTGGTTATTAACTTATGTAATGGATGCTATAAGTATGTAAGTATTTTAGTCTTAATTGAATTACACAAATAGAGAGATAACATGTTAAATAAGTAATGAAATATGACATATGTTTCGATCGGTCTTAAAATAACATGTACATATGTATTTATGTTATTTTTGAATTCATGCCAAAAAAGGAAACAAACATGCAAGAGAAACTAGAAAACTTTACATAAGTAAATCATTATTAATAAAATTGAAATATTCAATCCAATGTGTAAAAGTCAAAATTTTAATTTTGAAACCCTAGGCTAGGGTTTGAAAATACCAGGACCTAATATGGGAAACTAAGGGTTGAAATAAATAGTTTTTAAAATTACTATGGTAAATTTTAAAAATTAAATATGAAATTTTGATTTATATATGTAGGAAAAATTAGAATAATATTGCTAAAATCAGGAAGGAATTTTCCCTAGGGTTTCTAGGTTTTTTGTGTATAAACGAAGTAATTTAGGTTCACCAAATGATTTAAATTATTTTGGGAATAATGGAGTTTTATTCCTATTTTAATTCATGGTTTGGATTAATAAATTAGTGCAAAATATAGAAATAATTATAGTCTTGATTAGTATAAATTATTTCTCTTTTTCATCTTTCTAAAAATATCAATAAATAGAAAGAAATATAAATTAACTAGAAATAGATTGAGATGGCTGATACAAAGGCTAAAAATGGTTGTGCAAGACTGGGACAGTGTCATCAACCTAAATCTAGCTTTCATTCAACAAAAGGATAGGAATGCTGAAAATAAGAAATTTGGTGTCTAGCATTGTTGTCTTCTCCTACTATTATTGTCCAAACTAGTCACAGAGACCTAAAACATTTTGGGTTTTGTGTTGTGCTTATGTGAGCCTACCTATGAAAAATTGAGCATTGATTATTGACAAAACTTGCTATAGAGATGATTTTATCTTCAAACCCTAACCCTCCATTAAGCTTGATGAAACAAAATTTGAATCACTTAAGAAAGAGGGGGGTTAGTATGCAATATGCACTAAATGCTTAATCTACACCCCTTGTGTGGGCACATTGCCTACATACCAATACTATGAAGAGGGATCAAGCCATATGTAGCTCTCCCACCTAATGTGCTTTATGCAATAGTGTGGTGTGGATACAAAAATTCCAAATTGAGAGTTTTTGAAGTGGATAGGGACTGGTATGAAGGTTTGAGTGTGTTTACAGCTGTGTTGGGTGATTATATGTAGAGAATAGGGAAGTTTAACTTAGTGATTATTTTGTATTCTTGCTTGCTTTATAATATTTGTGCCCTTCTTTGTAAATGAGCTTTGAGTGGGATTGTATAGGTAACAATTGGTTAGGGGTTTGATGTATTCATGCTAGGTCAACATAATTAAGGATAGTGATCGGATGAAAATAACCGTCAGGGTTCAAAGTGTAAAAGGACAAGAGCATTGAAAATAGGGCACACTAGGGTCTGATGCTATAGTATAAATATGGTTCTCCTATCCTATAGGATTAGGATTTGGGAGAATAGGATTGGCCTAGGAAATATAGTTTTGCTGATGTGGAATGATTGTTTGGAAGGTTTTGGATGATTGGTAAATGAGAAAAAATATGTCTATAAGGGTCATAAGATCATGCAAAAAGGATATATGGATAGGGTGTCACAAACCATACTAAAATACCAATTTGGACATTTTATATGACTACACCAAACAATATGCAATGGCATAGGGTCCAACATGCAAGGAACATATTCAAATGTCACACAAGAATGATAATAAAAATAATAGAGTACACTCAAGGAAGTAAAAAATATATGAATCATAAGTAAGAAATATAATCATATTATACTAGTCCCTACGTATATGTGTTAATCAAAATGTTATGTAGTATAGCATATCAAATATACTTTGAAATATATGAGCATGGATATAGACATGTGTAAGTGTTAGCATATAATATCAAACATGATAAAGTATAAATAATATGTAACTTGTATCAATCATTATCAAAGAAGTAGGTGTCCCCAATATACTATATGACATGAATAGAGGCATGGTACAACATATGGAAGCACATATATCATGTGTCTAGGTATGCCTGTATCACACCTAAATATGCATGAAACATATGTGTATATATAAATTAACTTATATGTTATATATTAACATAAATAAAATAACATATATTTCAAGGAGCTAATAAGTAAAGGAATGCTAAATTTTTTTGTAATTTTTAATTATTTGAATGTTTTTGTATTTTTTGACATATATGATTTTATTATATTTTTATAATATTTAGGTATAATATTTTCATAAATACATAATTTTCAATAGGTTATTAAGAGGTATTCATTTGATTTTATTAATTTGGTATCTAAATTTTCATAATTTTTTTGTAACTATGAATGGCCTAGTTAATTTGGGTTGTACTTTCCTTTCTTATGATTTTCAGCATTGGTATTCTTTTGATTTTATTTTAGTACCAAGTCACCGAAATAAAATTAACATGGCCTTAATTTTTTTAATATGCATGCTTGACATGATATTGATATACCTGTAAATGTTCAATAGCTTTTGTGCATTTTTCACTCAATTTATCTAACTGGTGTAATTATTTTTCAAATATTCATTATCTTTTATGATATCCTTGAGAGAAACATAAAAATTTGGTATTTTGAGTTAAATAGGTATAATTACCTATATAATATAAACTAATGAGTAAGGTGTATCCTAAATAGGTGTGAAAACACTAGTGTGGTATGCCTACAGGGCATACACCATATATTGGTGCTAATCTATACTTTATCACTCAACTTGTTTTCCAAGGATTTTGACAATAATTTTATTTGTTGCTTCTCATTAAACATTATTGTATGAATAATAAAGTGTATAAAATGTATGTTTGATTTTGTATTTACTATTAAATCACTTCACTATTTTATTTTTAAATGATGATTCATTATTGGTAATTATTGTTTAAGGTATGCCAAAATGGGAGACAACATTGGTCATTAAGAATGTGCATATGTGATCTATAGTGGTAAATTAAAGAGGAATAACATCCACCCATTTTTTTTTTTTTAAAACTATGATTATTAACTTGTGACCATGTGTGGATACAGTATTTATTTTTCCAATCAAGTCAAAACCCCATAAAGAGAAAGGCCATTGAAAAATAATTGGTTGTAATTCATTATATGAAGCATGATTTAAGTTTCTATATTTCTCACATTGTACACATAATTTGGAATGATCAATGCATTCATGTTCCATTCTAGGCCAATAATAACCTTGGTTAAATAATTTATGGTGCATGGGCTAGCCACTGAAGTGACCTCCACAATCATTATCATGCATTTATAAGAGTGTGGTTCATAGTTCATATTTGTTTAGGTACTGAAGTAACTTACCATCAAAGATTCATTTGAATAAATCATTTTCAATGATAACATAACAAATTTACTATCATTGTATTCTATGTTTATCATTCCATGAAAAAGATCTTGTATGTAAGCCTAGTATAAGAACTTATAAATGTCATTGTACCATTTTATATTTGTATAACTGTGCATGATAGTAATAACTAGTAAGGCATCCATTTTTTGATGTAATGAGTGGTTTTAACAATTGATATATTATAAATTTTATGTAATCATCACTGATATCAAAAGGAAATAAGTATGTCACACTATCCATTACATCTACATGACATTCATCCTTACGTGTGATATTGCCAATAGAAAATGTGTCAAATGTTTCTTTCAATATATCCACCATGTCTTTATATGAGATTAAGTGCTATTATTTAGTTTTCTAATGATTGGTAACTTGATTAACAACCAATTAAGAATTATATCAAACATATATATATATATATATAATTGATATAAATTTTTTGTTCTATGGACAATCTATTTATCAAGGCCTCATATTTTGTTATATTATCGATGTAATAAAAGGCTAGTCTATAAGAGAATGGTATGTATTCACCCTCACGGGATACCATATATGATACATGCACCCACACCCATCATAAATCTTGATCCATTAAATAACATTGTACATGGGTTATTATATATATTATTTTCTATGAAATCATCAAAAGATACCTCAATAATTGGGAATGAATCTAGTAATGGAGCCACTATTATTTGATTGGCTACAAATTGACCTTTTGTTTATTTTTGAGATGTAAACTTGAGATCAAATTTTTTGAATAGTATCACCCATTTATCTATTTCACTAGTTACATGGGTTTTTTTCATGATAAACTTTAAGGAATGTTATTTAATCATAGCATGGATCTCATTGTTGATAAAGTAGTATCATAATTTTTACATAACAAATTTTAATACGAGATATAGTTTTTACATTGTAGCATATTTTCATTCATAATAAACCAATTGGTGGCTTAGATAATAAATTTTATATTATCTATGGTCATCATTTTACTTTACTAATAGAGTCCCCAAGGCCTTACGAGTTGTTGAGATATAAAGTAGTAGTGGTTGATCTAGTATAGGAGGCATAATTACTAGTGGGTTTGTTAAATATTCCTCAATTTTGTTAGAACTTTGTTGAAAAAAATAATCCTCTATGAATTTTATGTCTTTTTAAGTAATCATGTGAAAGGAATTGTTTTATCATCCAACTAAACAATGAAGCATTGAATTTCCTAAGCTCAACCCTATAAACATTGTAACAGATTTAAATCAGTTGGTAGTGGCATCTAAAAAATAGAATTTAGTTTTTTGGATCAATAACAATGCCTCATTGGGATAATGTACTCCAAGATGTTTCAATAAAATACTCTAAAAGATTATTTCTTTGTATTTAAATACATGTTAATTTTTTTTAAGTGTTCACATAGTTTTTTTTTAAATTTTAACATGATCTTGTTGGTGTTTGGATTTTTCAATTAAATCATTGACATAGTCCTCACCAATTTTATGGATAAAATCATAAAAGATGTGTATCATTACCTTTGATATGTTTTTCTTTCATATTTAGGTCTAAAAGGAATGACATAATAACAAAATGTTCCCCATGGGGTGGTAAATGTTGGTTTTTCTTGGTTGATGAGGTTAATTTTGATCTAGTTATATTTTTAAAAACCATCAATAAATGAAAATGTCTCATATAAAACTATATAATCAAGAATAATGTCAATATTGGGTGAAGGAAAGTCATATTTTGGATAATATTTGTCTAAGTAATGATAATTAGTGAAACATCAAATGTCACCATTAGGCTTGGTGATGATTATATTGTTAGAAACCCAATAATAATGTGCAATGGCTCTTATGAAGCCCACATCCAAGAGTTTTTTTAAATTTGTATTTTACTAGTAATTCCACCTTAGGATGCATTTTTTGAATTTTTTGTTTAACTAGTTTTGCATCTAGATATATTAATATATTGTTCATTTCCATTAATGGGTCAATAATAAGCATATCTAAATAAACCTAAGAAAATAATTTTGTGTAATCATATAGGACATATTGATAGGTTTTGCCTTCTTACTCTTGAATCATTTTAATTAGTAATACTAGTTGAGGATATATATATGTTCCATAGTTATATTGTATTATTTATTCACTTAGCAATGTGTATTATTTTGTGATATATGGTGTAGTAAGAATAGTGTAAGAATAAGGAGATTTGTGATGGGTGGGAAGACTTCTAGAGGAATTTTGAACATGAGCGATGGGTAGGAAGAAGTTGAGTTATAGCCTAAAGATCCCATGAAGGATGAAATATAACTATCATTAGTCTTAATATAGGGTCCACCTATTATCTCAAAGGTTGCCTCTATGTACACATGAATTTCAAACCAGGGTCCACTAAACATAGTACCCAATATCATAAAGGTAAAAAGTCAATCTCATGGGATGACTTGGTGGTTGGAGATCAATCAAACAAAAAACCTTTAAAATATTCCATCCTAATCCCATTTTGAGAAAGAAACAAGGTATTTCTTGAGGTCCCAAACTTTGTCATATAGAATATTGACTCTTCATTATCAAATTCTCTCCTAGTTAAATTAAGTGATTTTAGGTCGAATATTGACTAATTCTTTAAGTGGGTTAACTTAAAATGGCATCTAAAGGTAAAAATTGATATTCTTTCTTTTCCTAAGATTTTTTTCTTGATTAACTTATCCCACTCTGAATACTATATCATGAACATCACTAGAGGTCCATGTTTCATGGGAAAATCCAATATTTTTCTTTACAAGTGGGAGGTAGGGTTCAATCCAGATAGTGCCATCATAGAATACATCCCTATATGGGTAAAACTACCAAATTTACCTCTATAATTTTAGACCTCAAAGGTTATCATGGGCATTGCTAGAGCACTTGGTCAACCAATTTCCATTGATCCCATGACTAGGTCTAGACACAAACTCTTAGTTACTTGTGTTTGTGTTTTCATCACTATTGACAAACCCATTATATATTCAATTAAGATCAAATATAAATATGGGGTGTAGAATCAATGCATAGTATTTGAAATGGACTCAATAATTTGTAAAAACTATGATGTTCTAAATCATTCAACCAAAGATTATCCCCTGAGTAAAAAGCCATCCCTTCCCCTACTCTTCATTGGGTCAAAAAACCTTTTTCCTTAAACCCTTCCCCCAACCTTCTTCAAGATCCCATCCCTAATCCCTCTTCCCCTAACCCTTCTCCCCTTCCCCTCCTTTCTAACCCTACTCTTTCTCCTCTTAGCTTAGGGAGAATGTTTTTATCTATTGCCTCTTCTAAATCTTCACCTTCCCTAAAGATTCTTAGTCCATCTTGGGTCAATTCTATCTCAAATCCCTTGGTTGATGCTATTACTAAGGATATAATTGATAAAAAGGTGGATAAGGCTAATGTAGCTACTCTACCCTTAGCTAATATCTTGGCTAAATTAACATTTGCCTCTCCCATTGCAATTCATGCTTTGTCTCTTTTTAAAAAGGAACCCCAAGAAGATGTTAATGAAGACTCAACTCATACCATCTCTTATGAATATTTATTGTTTGATAAAGATTCAATTATTTAGGAAGTCATGCCTATTTAGGAATTATTAAATCTAATCAAATATTCCATGATGTCTAAGCCCTTTTCCCCCATAGAGGGACAAAGTTATTTAGCTAATAAGGGAGATAGCTCTGAGATTATTAAGGAAATGGTAAATGAATAATGGATGAAAGTTAAACAAAAAAAAGGTAGAAAAAAATATGAATTTGGAGATGAGCTGAGATCACAAGGTAAACCAACTAATAAAAATTATAAAAAAGTATAAACTAATAAGCACGTAGCAAAGGGTACACAAAAAATCCTAAGACATTTTTCAAGAAATAATAAATGAAGATAATTTCCTAGAATATAATGGGGTTGAATAACCTTGTGAATCAGAGGTTGGATAAAAAAATAATTCTTAATCATAAACTTGATATCTTAATTTTCCAAGAAACTAAAATGTCTAAGGAATTTTTCTTAAGAATAAAGATAATATCTAGGATAGAACTCTTTTTAGTAGTGGTAGCTCTCCTAGTGCTTTAGGTGGGATGGTGGTATTTTAGGATTTAGTTGTGTTGGAAAGAAATGTCCTTCTAGAAGTTAAATCCCATATTACAATGTTTTTTAAAGATATTCACAATAAATTGGAATGGGTCCTCACAAATGTCTATGCTCCTAATTCGAGGAATGACCATAGAAAACTCTAGGTAGATTTAATTGAGATTAGGAAATATTCCAAGGATAATAATTGGATGGTGGTAGGATATTTTAATTCTCCTCTATCCCAGGGGCAAAAGAAAGGTGGAAACTACTCCCTCAATGACATCATGTTGGATTTTAGTGATATTATTATAGAGGTAGATCTAACTAATGTTGACCTAAAAATAAATATCTTCACCTATTCAAATAGGATATTGGAGTAAAACCTCATTCAAGTTAAGCTTGATAGGTTTTTAGTGTCTTTATAGTGGGATTTACATTCTACCAGTTCCCTATCTTCCCTCCCTAGGGTTGGATAAGATTACAACCCATTGGTTTTCTCTAGTAAAAATATTTTCAAAATCAAAATTACCCCTTTCAGATATGAGAAAATGTGGCTTACCAATTTGACTCTAGTGGATTCTCTAAAGGAATGGTGGATATTCTTGGTTCAAGGTTCTACTAGGTATATACTAGCTGTGAAACTCAAGCACATCAAGTATAAACTCAAGATATTGAATAAGGAAGTTTTTGGGAATATATTTTACCCAAAATTCAAAATCAAAGAAGATTTAAGAATAATAGAGGAAACTAGTGCCCTAGGCTCCACTCCCTCTTTACACTCCAAAGAAAAGGCACTTTTAAGTCTATATCACAATCTAGAAGCTAAGCTAGAAATCTTTTGGCACCAAAAATTGAGGAAAACTTGGATCAAGGAAGGTGATATGAACATTAAGTATTTTCGTCTCTCATCTTCTAGTAATCATCAGTATAATTTCATTTCAAAAATCAAGGGGGAAGATGGGAATTGGTATAACGATGAAAAATATATTGAACTATAGATTGCAAACTTCTATAAAAATATTCTGCCTCATGTTCCCTCTCAAGATGTATAGCTGGAAGATTAGGTGGTTAATATCATTCAAGTAGTTATTTTTCAAGAAAATAATGCCTCCATATTTTCTCTTCTCTCAGATGAATACATTAGATCCATTATTTTCTCTCTACAAGGTGATAAGGTCCCCAACCTAGACAATTTCCCCCCTTTAAGGAGGATAAATATACACACAAAAAAATTCATTTCTTGCTCTTTTTCTTCTCCCATTTTTAAATCTTTATTTAATTTGTCTAACTATTATTGGGTTCCACCTAGGTCCATTAAGGATTTGATTTATCAATGGGAGTCACCTTGGGATTATCCACCTCTAAAATTCTAGTGGAATTTAGTTCTTGCTCACATTTTCTAGATAATTTGGATTTTGAGGAATTTGATCATCAAAATAATCTAAATCCTATCCATTCCTCTACTTTAAATAAAATTATGGATTTTGTTAAAGAGAATTGGATAACCTATGTATTTTCCTATGATGATCCTCCTTCCCCAATATTTTCTCAGATTCTTTGCCTATTGAATCTTGAAATACCTACTCATTCCCATAAGTAGTGTTTTTATATATCAAAGATAAATTAGATTTTACCTCATACTCAGTGGTATAAACTAAATTTTTATGGGGTAGCTAAAGGGAACCTTGGACCTATGGGAGCTGGAGGTGTTATCTAGGATTCTAATGGGAACCTCATGATAGCCTTTGTGGGACCTCTATGGATCCAAACCAATATCCTGGTGGAAGCGAAGGATACTTGTTGGGTAATATAACTAGTAGGTAAGATTGGTTTAGCTAATTTAGAGGTGGAGGTAGAATCTATGGATATCATCAATTATCTAAAAGGATCCACCCAATCCTCCTAGAATATAATTGGTATTATAGAATATGCTAAAAATATACTTACCTTCTTGAAGGGGGTATCCATTATTCATGTTTATATATAAGGTAACAAATACACAGATAAAATTGATAATATAGGGGTCTTTAGTAGATCCATTACCCATTGGCAATGTTAAGTGGCATACCCTAATGAAATCATCCCCTTCATCAAGCTTGACAAAGATAATTCCAACATGTTATATAATGGGTTTCATTATGGTTAATCAAATTTAGAAAGGGTGGAGGATACCTCAAACATGTAAGGACATCATGTCTCATACACACTATAAGATATCACATGTATGGATTTATTTCACTTTAATCTCTAATAATTTTAACATCACCACTTCTAACATTATTCTAGATTGCATTGAAAGGGTCCATCCACAAAAGTGTAGCAGAAGCATATAGATAGAAATGGGTGGTTATAAAGATCAAGTAGAGCCAATATATAGTGCAAAAGTGAAGGAAGGTGCCTATGCTTAGAAAAAGATGGTCAAGGGTAGACTAGCAGGATACATGGAGAGACTGGTTGGTCAGGATGTGGCAATATCCAAATACTTTGCTTGTGGTTGGAATGAAAAAGAGGTTTGAATGCATGGTATGAAGCTCATGGTCATCGAATAAGTTATAGGTGACATCATAGGTATGGATTATTTAGGCATGAAGGCCTTTAAATATATAAATATAAAGGAATAATTATTCAACATTTTTATAGTACTGAGAATAAAAATCCCAAATATTTAAACCAAAAAGGGTTTTTAAGGGTGGACCTACCCAAAAAGTATCTAGATGTGTACCTCCAAATAATGAGGTACATCAACATTGAGGTGAAGCATATAATGATCTTCTCTCACCACTTTATACTCCTCAACCACTTCAGGGGCCACCCAATTACTATAACCTTCTTTCTTCTCAAATCATTAGAAGTATTGGTTAACAATTTCAAATGTAACCCCTCAATAGATATAATCCACTAGGGCATTATATTTATCTTGGTCAAAAGGGGGAACCCATTTGGACCATGTCTATGATGGAGGCCATTCACATCATGAGTGAGCATTAAGAATCTAATAGGTAGGATGATTTCTTGTCAGACCATGAAACTAAAAAAGTAGGGGGTTAAAATTTCTTTCTAAAAATAAAGAATATTCAAGGAGAATTAAATATAGGTGGTATTCAAAAGGGGTCCCCTTAAATTATTACTCCCATCACTAGTAGGGGCTGAGCTTCTTTCAATTTAAAACTAAAAGAGGACATCAAATAGTCTATTAAGAAACTACAAACTAAGGTATCAATATAGAAGATCTTAAGCATGGAAATATCTAACAAGTTTGAGAATCTAAAAAGCTTATTGGTCCCTAGTTATTTATACTTAGGTAAGGGTGACTTCCAGGAGGATAAGGAAGAAGAAATGACAACCAAACAAACCCCATAGGGAATAAAAACTAGCTATAGTGGTGGACATGATGAAGATAGGGTGGAAATATAATAGGTGAAGGAGGATCTCAAGTCCATTGGGAAGAAACATAAGAGGCCAGTCATGGAATCTATATAGGGGATAGGAAATCATACCAAAGGTAGAGAAAAGAAAACAAATAAGATGGGTGCTAACAAATTGGTCCTATATTCTAAGTCTGAGGATTTAGATTAACATTTGTGAGGTTTTTTTTATCATCTTTTTGTTCATATTTTGGCATCTTTTTGGCTAAATTTAGTGGTGTTAGTTAGATTTTAGGTTCTATCTCTTTTTGTCTTTCTATTTCTTTCTCAATACCTTTTAATTTCTTTTTGTAAGGGTATGGGACCATCAACCCATCTTTTAACCTATCAAATAAAAAAATAGTGTTAGGTGCATCAAGTTAGATATCTATATCATCAATCTCAAAAAAATAATCATGATTATAGGTGGCATGAGGAAATATATTCTTATTATATAAAGAAAGGAGATCCTCATATGCCCCCAAGTACTTTAGCAATGACTCATCATTTGATAACTCATCTAATGTTTGAATTTTTGGTGAGATATTTTCATCAATCAAATGAGGGTTTACCAATGTTAGATAAGTTTTAGAATTAGTTACATGTATAAATATCATTTGGACCATATAAAACATGGTTTAATATGAGTATCTTGTTTGTGCCTTGTAGATTTTGCTTAAAAACTCAAGCCTTGACAATTTGTATTACGAGTCAAAGAAATTAGTTGGGATACACATTGCTCATTTTTTCCTAATCCTTGTCTTGTCTATCCATTTTTAATAAATTATCAATATACAAAATTAAATGCATAATATTATGTTTTAGAAATATTCATTTGTTTGACTATTTCATAATGTTTGAAGGGAGTGGTGTCTATTAGACATGTATATATAAATACCTGGTGGCTAAAATTTAGGCATGCATGCAAAGTAGATAACTACATACATTTAATGTATCTAGGTTTATCCTAAAATTATGTTATATTTCAAATAATTTTGCATAACTTGGCATAAAGTAGGAAATGTACAGGGTCCCACTATAATGTGTAGCATGATTTGGCCTGTTACCTATCATTAAATATTATCAAATCACTTTATTATAATAATTTATGACTCCAAGTCTTTAGTCCCAAACCCAAGTAGGGAAAGGAAATATATGTTACAAATGTTGATCTAAGAACCATTGTTGATAAGTAATATTGTAACCATTTTATTTCAAACACATACCTATATGTATAATGGTAAACAACAATTTATAATATGTTGATGTGGTAAATCCTTATGTTCAAAAGATATGCTATTTTTGGTTCTTTTAATGGAGCTTATCATGGAGGCCACATAGGGTGGATCCACATTCCCTAGTAATATGGTCATACACAGTGCATCTAAAAATACATATTTGTAATGAGAAGAATGATGGAACAAATCTAAAATTGAAATTATAGTAATAACATCATTGGAATAGTTTTCATAAAATGGTTGTCTCATGCTATACCTTTGTCACTTAGTAATGATAGGTATGAGTTCATTATGAACACTATAACAACAAGGGGTATGCAAGGATGTATTTTATGGAGAAGGGGAAGATGTTAAAATCATTTTATTTATAGTATTTATTGAATTAACCATACACAAAACATAACAAGTAATGACTATAATTATGTACTCAATATTGAAGAAAATAATAGATGTATGCACATTAAACATGATTTTAGGAAAATAAATATTAATTTCTAAAATTTTAAAACTTTGAAATTAGAAATCAAAATTCAAGAAAATTGTAAATTAGAAAACTTTGTTAAAGGTACAATCATTGAGAGGAGGGGTGAATCAGTGAGCCCAGATATTTTAATTACAATTTCAACATTTTAAAACTATTAAATAATCATCATATATTAAATTGATCAAGAAACATTAATAAAAGAGATCATTCATTCAATGCATACACAAGATCAAACACATAGCACATAGTTCCTATGGGAAACCCTCATGGGGAATAAAACCCACTCTCTAGCCTACAACACATGGACTATTGTCCTATAATAAATTACAAACAATAGACTGATCAAATATTTTAGACCATTAAAGCTTGATCATATACTCCTAACTAAAGGTATTTATTGAAACACTTATTTCACAATGAGGAATTACCCCTAAGGAAGATCAAGTCCTTTAGACACTCCTTGAAGTGAACACCTCCACCTTAGAAATAGTGTCTTCAACACCTGATGATGGATCTATATTTATATAACCACTATATAAAATTCCTTTCTATCTCATACAAGCCTCTCACTTAGGCATGCCATAATCTTTCTTTATTCACTCAAAATATCCTCATATGCATACTCAGACCACTTTCCATATCTTCAAAATATAATATCACTTTTATGACATCATAAATATGGCTTTTAGGTCATACATATAGTCATCAATATTCTCTAATTATCATCTCATCCAACTAGGCACTCTACCTCTCCTTCACTCCATAAATCTCACATCCACCTTGCATAACTCTCTCTCACAAGTCTTCCATAGGCCTAGAAACCAACACATTTGGTTTCACTATATATAGATAAATCATGAATTATCAAGTAAAAAGTATTTCCTTGTCAGCCATAAAACATTCCTTTACCCTTAAGGCATCTCACATGGGTCACACTTAAGCACAATCCACTTTTAAATAGGCATAAGTCACTTTTAGGTCCTATGGAGACCTATTTAGATCTTTGACACTTATTTGAACAAACTAAGAACATAATAATACTTTCCAATTACATGTAATCATTCAAAATGATCTATAGGTCCTCCTTATATTCTAACGACCATCACAATACCCTCTTGCTTAAGCACAATTTGCTCAAACAACTCTCTATAGACATAGTCAATATGAGTGAGCACATAGTCACATTCTAAGCCTTTGTTCATAATGCATATGATTTTTAAATCCTTAATAATACACATAAAACATTATTATGAAGTCTACAACATGATCCAATATCTAATTCATCATTAAACATCAAAACAATACCAATACAAGCTTGAACATCCTTCCTAGTTTACTTGTAGGACATACATGAAAACATAGTTGAATTTGAACCTCAATATATTTAATTTAACTCAATTTAAAATCATAAAATATATATTTCTAGATCTACCTTGGAGTCCTCTACAAATTCACTTTTTACACTGTGAGAAAATTTATCATAGATTGAAAGATATGGCCAAAATACAGAACACTAGTTTTTTCCTTTATTAAATTCAAATATTCAAATGCAAACAGTCATAGTTAAAATTTAGACACTTATCCTCATCTTTTTTCTTCTTAATATTTTTGAAAAAACTTTCCCCATCAAATCTCCTTTGAAAGATCTCAGTCTTTAACCCATAGTACTTTACTTTTCAAACGTTAAACTTCAATCACTTTGACCTCATCTCATGAACCCTTGCAATATTAACTCAATATGCACCATAGATCTTTGTGGATCAACCATGTATTTAAATAGCAATTCTTAACTTTATATATAGTTCAAAACTCTCAATATCATGGCACTTGGTACCCTTGTGTGCCTTTTGAGCACTTTATTGCCATTCCATGCGCTTGTGCCATTTGGTAGCCTACTGTGCAATGTTGACATGTTGAATTCATACACAACATACGAATAAGATACATGATTTAATGCACTCCATTATATATTCTAGACCAAATGAAATCATCCTTCAATTTGAATAAAATTGATGGTTTCTAACCCATCACTGTCTATAAGTGCAACTTTGAAGATTTATATCTCAAGTTGGGAAACACTTTAAGACCCCAAATTTTTAGGGTAGATTTTTGATATTATAGAAAACATCTCCAAGATATCCTTTAGCCAATATTTACCTTTTTTATACCTAAAATAAATGAAAAATCTTATTATTCATCCACATCTACATGATGGTTTGTGATGGTCTAGAAAACATTACAAACTGCATGAAAAGCCAACTTTGTACTTGTATATATTTTATCATACTTTAGTGCTTGACCTAAAAGTTAGTGAAAATCAACTAGGAATAAAACTAAACAAACCCATATGATCACCTTCTCCTGACACCTTCACGTATGTTAGATATTGCATCATCAAAATGCTTACTTGACTCTTTTTGCCACATTGTAAATTTGGCTAAGTTTTTGAAAACACTATCAAAATGCTTGGAATCCTAACTTTGCAGTTGCATATCTTTGGCTTCACTTTGTAGACACCAAAAATTGGCTACCGATAACCTCCAACCAAGATTTTGACCAATTTTTACCCAAAATGTACAATTTGGCCTAAAAACACTAAAACATGTTAAATGATGTGAAAATGACATATTAAAGTGCTGATTTTGGCTAGGGTATCCCTAAATGGGGCAATGCAATTTATGGGCTAGCTAACTTTGATTAGATCAATTTGAGTCAAAATACCAAATTTGCACCTACATGCTTTGGACTGCTCTTTCCTATCAAAGCTTTTACATAAGACTTGTACCTTTGTTATTTGTTTTTGGCAACATTATAAATTGGAATACCCATCAAATGCATCTGACGTGGACTTACAATTCAAATCTAGTCAAATTTAGGACCAATAACAAGGTATTCTAATCAATTTGGGTAATTTGTGCATAATTTGCTTATTCATGCCTAAGAGCTAATTAACCCAAATCAAGGCCTAATAAAAAATTCCATGGAAACTTGTTGAATAATTTTTTTTAGAAATGAATATTGAATATTTGCATCATCAAGTGATCTCATTTCTTAGGAAGACATCCCTAGGCCATAAATGCCATAAATATCAGGATTCATGCCCTCCATGCCTCATCAATGCCTTTCATGATGCCCTCCATGCCTCTTAATTTACCCTTCTTCCAATGCCATGATGAGGATAATTAAAAAATTAATTCCAAAAATTGAATCAATCCTCAACCAAAAATCTTAATCTTAAGATGGATGGTTGAGGTTGATTCTGATCAAATAAAAAATTATATAAATAGGAGGCCTCACAATATCATTTCTAAGCTTAATTAGTGCAAAGTTATAATGCAAGATTGGTTCCAAAAAGCTTCAAGAAACTAGTGTTATAGTGCCAAATTGATTCCAAGCCAGGCCAAGCCACAAGCCAAAGGTGCCAAGGAGAGATGGAAGTTATCAAGCTTCCATTGCTAAGGACTTCATGAGCACAAGCCGAGTAAGCCACCAAAACAAGCATTTTGGAGCATCCAAGGAAGGTAAAAGAGTTTTCTTTTACATTTTAGTTGTGTGTTTCATTCATGATTGTTAACTAAGCTCTCCCTAATGTATATGCCTATAAATGTTATGCTATTAGTGTGTTTATTTCATTTTTTTTCATTTTAGAACTAACACAATACTAAACATCCTCTCTTGAGTCAAATTCATAGATCACATATGGCATGCTCGATGGGACTAGCCATATCCTACACCTGAAGGAGATCCTTTTGCAACTTTAAAAAATTTATTTGAGCCTTTAAAACTCTTAAAAAATGATTTTCTAACTTTATTTTTCCATTTTTGGTTGCCACAGTTTTTACACAGTAATTGACATCGGCAGAAATACTGACATCAGTTACTTGGCTTAACCAACGTCATTCAATAGAACTGACATCGATCAGATCTTGGTTGGTCATAACTAATGTTGATGGTATTGACTGATGTCAGTCACTATGTTTTTCTAAAAACACAAACCCAAGACCTACTTTTTCAAAGTTTGTTGTTTCAAATTCAAAAGGGCTTCAAAGCTAAAGGACATGCTAATAATTTTGTTATAGGACCAAGTGCGATATTTTCTCAAAACATGTTTAAATAAATTTTGAATGCTTAAAATTTGATTAGGAACTTTGTTTTTGTGTTTAACAAGGAGTTTTTAGATGTTTCTGGTGAATGTTTTTCAAATTTTACAACTAAGACCAAGGGGTCAAACGAACACCACCAAACATTTCATTTGGATTTAAAATTGAACTCATCTTTCCAATCTTTTGTCTTTAATAGTTGCTTGATCTAATTTTTGTTTGGCAAGAAGAGGGATGTTGTGTGTATGCTCTTCCATTTGTCCCCTTTAGGGATCCCTTAGAATCAAAATCACCTTTCCTATTTCAAGTAGCCTAGTCCAAGGCTTAGAAATAATGTCACCTAAAGCACTCCCCATAAACTTGTCAAAGTTTGGGTGATCTTGAAAATGACCCTAAAGTCTTTTTATTATATTCTTTATTTATTTTCATGTAAACTTGGCTTGCAAGGGGGCTTCATCACCTACCATAATTTATTTATAGAAGCCTTGACCTAGGGCTTCATCTCCCAACATTGACTTCATTTAACTCTTTTAGAGTTGCACAAAGGGTGTAGTGGCACTTTGGACATCGTACTACACTAAGCGAACAACAAGATGTAGTGGTTGCAAAAAAGACTAGATGTTTTTGAAATAATCCAAGTGATATGGACTCAAAATCCATGCTTTTTTTTGCATTTTTTGGCATGAAAGTCATTATGAAATTGATTCCCCTAGATACATTCAAAAATTCATAGTTTAGTCAACCCCACATGACATACCCTTGCTATGATTTGGATAATTATGCTTAGTATATTTTGGATCATTTTATCATTTGATATGTTTTGAGACTAAAACTTGTTTGTTTTTTCATAAAGCCATGTCAAAACCAATTTGTCTATATGTCACTCTTTTGACTAAAGAGGTGTTCTAATAGCTATTTTACACCACACTTGTGCCTTGAAATTTTTTCTAAGCTTGTTTATGTGTGTGTCATTTGAGTTGCAGAGGGTAGCATTATGCTACCCAAAATCATGACAAAACATTTTTGAGCCTTTTTAGTCTTTTGAAACATAACATTGGCAAAATTATTTTAGTATTCTTATGCCATTAGGCTACTCAATTTTTTTCAAGAATTTTTTACCGTTGTGCCAAAAACCATTTTTTTAAAACCATGTCATGCATACCATTTGGACCATTGTCTTGTGCTGTCATGTTGCCCAATCTTGTCTAAATTGTTTGGTCAAATCCTATTTTTCAATGTTGAGTTTTCAATTAGACTTGTTAAGTTTGGATTTAAACATTGATTAATTTTTATTTAGGCCTTAATTTATGGGGTTGATACATAGATCTTTTTATTTTAGATTGCATAACTTCAGTTAATCGATTACCCAAATTTGAAAACTATTGATGGCTTATTTGTTTAAAGCTTATCATCATCATTGTTTATGCCTTTATTTGGGAGAACATAGCCTTTCACAAAGAACCTTTTGTCTTATTCCTTATGCCAACTATCATGTTTATGTTTGATTTCATGTTCTGATTCTATGTTAAAACTATTTCCAAAATTGTTAGATTAAATAAAATCACATCATGCCTATTTATTTGAGCCTAGCTTTTGACTCCTTGTTTGGACAAAAAACTTAGCAACTCAACTTTTCCCTTTCCTAGTTTAGACCTTATTTGGAACACTTTGACCTAAACCTTTGACATGTCAGTTTTCATTCATATGCTTAACCTTTTGTGCATTTGAAATTTGACATTTGGCATTAGGTTGTTTTATGCCAAGTCTTAGCACAAACCATTTTAGAGATATAGCTCCACTTTTAGACCACATTGGAGATATAGCTCCACCCCTTCAACCAAGTTAGACCAAGCTTGAACCATCAGTCCTTTGGATATAGTTTTTTAGATTTTTTAAGACTCTAAGTCTTTTTATTTTTAGAGCTTTCATCATTTATGCAGATATGTCTCACTACACTTATGGTGGAGTCACCTAAAATCCAAATTATGATGGAACAACTACACAAAATGAATTTTATGGATTTTTTCAAGACCCCAATGATGCTAATATGGTTTTTGAGATAGATTTCTATCCACCTTGTATTGATTATTCATGGGAACAAAGTCATGAAACAACTTAGGATCCAACTTGAGACCTTGATTAGTATGAAGAGGCTTGTGAAGAGGAATTTGAAGACCCAACTATAGATAATGTTGTTTGGGATACAAATCCATACCATCTTTATGATAATTAGTATTTGGAACATAGTCAAGAACTAGCTTATGAGTCAACTCGTGATTGGGATGATATGGTTTATGAGGAAGACTAGGATGATTTTGCTTATGCAAATAATCAAGTTCCATGACATCATTTTTTTATCCAATCATCAACTACCCATAACCCTCCTTTGGATTATATGAGTAGCCAAGCTCTAGATTATCCAATTAATACCATTACCATTCCTCGACCTTTTATTTTGGCTTGTGTGAGCAATCAAGCTCCACAATGTCCTGTCATCATACCAAGACCTAGTCCTTTGGCTTGTGTGAGCAATCATAATCCACACCACCCTATTGTTACCATATTAAGACTTTGTCCTTTAGCTCATGAAATAAGTCATCCTCTCCAATGGCCTACCATTATCCAATCATAGGCCATTCTTCCTCTAATACCAATCCCATCCAAACATCAACCCATCCAATCCTTCAAAGACCAAACTATGTTCAAAATTGATATTTTTTAACTCATTGAAAACCAAGGCCAAGAAAACCAACCAATCCAAGATTTTTTTTTTAAACAAACCATTTGTAATAAGTCAACCTATGATGAATTGCCTATTGATCCTATACTAGTTATCGAGGAGTGTCACACTGATGAGCCAATATTTGTTGAGTCAATTCTTAATTATTATAACCACCTTTGGGAAAATCATTACCTTGACCATGTGCCTATTTTTTAAGAGCCTCCTATTGACAACTCAATCTCTAAGGATTTGTCTCTTGACCTATTTCTAATCCTAGAGGAGTCTCACTTTGAAAAACCAATATTTGTGGAGCCCATTATACAATTACAAGCCATTACTTGTCTAAAACCAAATATTCAACAAGACATCATTATAACAGAGTACCCATCAGAATTAGAATCAGAGTTAGTGTTAGGTTCTATTCTTGAAATGACATTAGATTTAGAATTAGAATTAGAATCAACATCAGTCTCAACATTAGATTTAGAGTCCTTTGAGTTAAAATCAAATTCAAAAGAATAATATGTTCATGACTATTACAAAATTGGTTATGCATGCCTCATAGATCAATTTGAATACATTTGTGATCTTTCTATGGTTTTTGAGGATGATTACTTCATATTCAACACAAGTTCTCCCAATATCTTCTATAAGGATTGTGAAGCTAACACCCATTCCATTATCATTCCATAGGCCATTACCATCAAGTAAGATAGCCATATTATTGACATTCCCTTTCCTAGAAGTGTTGATTGGGATCAACATAATCACACTCTATTAAATTGCATCCATGGTGACATAGCAGTTGAATAAGATCAAAGAGGCCAAGACAACATTCATGTATCATCATAAAATCTCCTAGTATGACCTTTTCAAAGGTGTTAGGGGATAATCCAAGTCAAAACTCAGCATCTCTTAGTGAATTTTTTTTTAAAGCACTAGAAGGCAATCAAAGTCAAAAGTCGACATTCCTTATTGAAACCTTATAAGAGGTGCTATGGGAAAATCAAGACAAATTTATTGGTGAAAAACTCATTAAGGCACCAACAGTTGAGCACAAAATTTCTTCACTACTTGATGAAGACAAAATCAAAGATCAAATCAAAATAACTTCCAATTTATAGCCTAATTAGATGGTAGCTATTCTCAAGATCAAAAAATAAAAAAATTAGGTGGTCCTATTGAGAGAAAAATTCTTTGGCCCCACCATAACCAAAGTTATGTTGAATATGGCATCAACAACATTACGTGTGATTGAATGTCATGATCTTCATTTGTTTCCTCACCATTATACATTCCATTCTCATTTTCCATTCCATTTCAAAATCAAACCTACCATCCATTATTTATCCCTATTTACCATCCATGGTCATACTTTCCTTTGTAGAGGATACAAAGAAACCTTGTCTTGACGCTTGAAGGAATCTGAATCAATGACCAAAGAAGATCACAAAAGTATATTCAACAACTAGATCTGCATCAAGTTCTTGACAAAGTAGTTATCTAGATGAGGTGTAGGATATAAATTAACATGATCAAGTATTCTATTTGTATCATTTTATGATTAGGATGAGAATCTCCCCATCAATAGGAACAACATAATCAAAAACCACACCCAGGACAAAAACTTGTACCATATCATTTCACATTTCCATTATCATTGTTACATATCCTTTTACTATTATTGTATATTCCATCCATTTACCCCCGTTACTTGGGGGAAACCCTCTTACCATTTTATACAATATATCTAGACCATAATTATCCTTAGCAAGACCATACCATCTTATCATTCTATTCTTATTTAGACCAAAGCCTATTTTTAGTCATTCTATCCAATCCTGTTATGATCTTGGTTCATTTGGTTCTTCCCACACCTTTTGTGAGAGGATTAAAATAAAGTTTTAAAAATTAATCAAATCCATGTTTATAATTATAGTCTATGAAAGAAGTGTGACAATTGATCTGGAAAGATATCTTTCATCCTATATCCATGTTTGTTTATGTGAGCTTGATTATAACTACCTATGGGCAAATCAGTGTTTCACTAGTCTTGCTACTAATTATAACCACCTATGGTAAAATTATTATCATTGACATATTTCATTGTATCTTAGTTATAACCACATATGGGAAAACTAGGGGAAACACTTGTTTATCACGAATTTCCACATCACCTTGCCTTCACTATTTTCATTTGACTGGCCATTTTCCAAATTTGAGAACTTGTTAGGAACTAGTTAGTTTTTCACTATATTTTCTATGGATGGAATTACTATGAATTTAAGTCATTTTAGGACTATGTGGGTCATACTAAATTCATGCTGAGGTCACCTCAGTCCCTCTTTTCATACGCTCTCACCATTTTGTGAGTAACCTAAGCCAAATGATCTCACCATTTTGTGAGTAACCTAAGCCAAATGATCTCACCATTTTGTGAGCAACCTAATCCAAATTCTCTCATCATTTTTAGAATAGGTATCTTGTCATTCTATAATGAGTTAAGATACCTCAAAATTCAAAAAAAAATTATAAAATTTTAAAAATCCAAAAATATTTATCCTATTTAAGCCTAGTCAGATATCCATGATTTGCCTTACTGCGGAATTGCCATTGTTAGGATGCTTTCTTTTGCTTTTATTTTTAGGCCTTCCATTTGTTTTTTTTAATTTTAGGTTGTTTTTTTGTTTGTTTGTATATTCACTTTCCTATTTGTTTATTTTTAGCATTGTTTCCTTGATTCAGTTTATGTGTATTCATTAGATGATTCCTTGCCCATACTTACACTTGAATCCATCCATATTCATATGTTTACATTTTCATCATGGTTTCTATCATTGGTGCATTGTTTTATATTAACTATTGGATTATGGGAGTCAATCCTTATGCATATTTTGGCCAAGTCTTCATGGTGTTCTATCATGAAGCCTACCATCACATGTTACAACAAAAATTATCTTCAAGAAGGTCTATAATCAATGAAGCTACAAAAGTTTCTCCTTGGTACCTTGGCAAATCCTTCCATCCCACCCTTGATCAAATCAATTTAATGACCATTCTAGTTGTATCATTATTAATTAGGACAAGAATCTCCTCATTGGTAGGTATAATTGAATCATTCACACTAATCAATCTCATTCTTTTATTCATCTATTTCATCACTTTGCACCCACTCATCTTTAATCTATATTCTAGGTTATATACTTGAGTTATGCTTGCTAATCAGCCCTAACTGGGGCACAATCATCTTTAGCTAATCTAGGTCTCTTAATGATTATAACCACCTATGGGCAAATCATTATTTTGACTTTTATTCTTAATTATAACTACCTTTTAGCATGCCTTTTACATTAATGCATGCAAGCATTTTCTCATTTGGATTAATCTCACCCATGGGTTAATTCTACATTTCTTCTTGTTTTTTTTTGAGGGACCATCCATCAACAAATGTGATGGACACTCCTTTTAGGGGGCATCATCATAGGCTTCCAAAAAACTATTTAGATCATTGTTCTTCAACCATCATATTCTTTTTGGCATACAAGCCATTTCTCATTCTTTGAGAATACATTATTGTGCTTATAGCTTGAAATTCCTTCCATAACAAGGGAAAACTATAGACAACTAAAAATGGACATTGATAACCTCCATCCAGGCTTTTGACCAATTTCTACCCAAAATGCACAATTTGGCCTAAAAACACTAAAACATGTTAAATGATGTGAAAATGACATATTAAAGTGTCGATTTTGGCTAGGGTATCCCTAAATGGGGAAATTCAATTTATGAGCTAGCTACTTTTGATCAAATCAGTTTGAGTCAAAATGCCAAATTTGTACCTATGTGCTCTAGACTACTCTTTCCTATCAAATATTTTACACAAGACTTGTGGCTTTGTTATTTATTTTTGGAAACATTATAAATGTTAATACATAGCCAACACGTCTGATATGGACCTCTAATTCAAATCTAGTCAAATTTAGGACCAATAAGAAGGCATTCTAATCAATTTGGGTAATTTGTGCACAATGTGCTTAATGATGCCTAAGAGATAATTAATCCAAATCAAGGCCTAATCAAAAATTCTATGGAAACTTATTTAATAATTTTTTTTTGGAAATGAATATTGAATATTTGAATCATTAAGTGACCTCATTTCTTAGGAAGACATCCCTAGGCCATAAATGCCACAAATATTAGGATTCATGCCTTCCATACCTCATCAATGTCTTCCATGATGCCCTTCATGCCTCTTAATTTACCCTTATTCAAATGCCATGATGAGGATAATTAAAAACTTAATTCCAAAAATTTAATTAATCCTCAACCACACATCTCAATCTTAAGATGGATGGTTGAGGTTGATTTTAATCAAATCCAAAAATCTATAAATAGGAGGCCTCATAAAATCATTTCTAAGCTGAATTAGTGCAAAGTTATAATGTAGGATTGGTTCCAAAAAGATTAAATAAACTAGTCTTATAATTCCAAATTGATTCCAAGCCAAGCCAAGACACAAGCCAAAGGTGCCAAGGAGATATGGAGGTTGCCAAGCTTTCATTACCAAGGTCTTCATGAGCATAAGCTGAGCAAGCCACCACAAAATAAATTTTGGAGCATCCAAGGAAGGTAAAATATTTTTATTTTTCATTTTAGTTGTATGTTTCATTCATTATTTTTAACTAAGCTCTCCCTAGTGTCTAGGCCTAGAGATGTTATGCTATTAGTGTGTATTTCATTTTTTTTTCATTTTGGAACTAACACAATACTAACCATCCTCTCTTAAGTTAAATTCCTAGATCACACACTTCATTTCATGGATTTAAAATTTTCACATAGTAACTAGGGACTAATTAGATAAAAACCATATGAATAACTCCCCCTGACTCATACACATGTGGTAATAGTGACATTAGGAAATTGCCTACTCAAATTTTCTACCACTAGACTCAATCTATCTAGATGAAAAGTAAGGACTACCAAATGAATTCTACATATGATATAAACTCTCCAATCATACTTGACCATTGATACGACCCCTTAAAAATTATAAAAACACCATACTCATCCCTTAACATCTCTAATCATGCCAAAATTGAAGATCAACCAAGCTAACTTCAATCACACTAGGACAAACACATTACACACTTTGTCATTGTCACTTAGGATATCAAAGAAATTTATACACTCACCAAGACACCTATATTAAATCACCATAAAATCATTGAAAAATCACTAAAAATATCCTCCTTTGTCATTGATTTCAACAAACATCATTCAACTCACCTTTTCTCCCTTCAAGCACTCTCACAATAGGAACTTTCTCCCACTTTGGCATAATGACAAAGTGGGAACCAACTGATCCTAAAGACTTAAAAATAATATTAATTAGGAGAGGACCATATTATAAATATGATACAAACTCCCTCTTACCTTTATCCTACCTCTTCTTGTCTTGACAACATCCTTCTTGCTACATGCCAACATTCTTCTTCAACTAAGCATTGCAACCAATGAAGAAAGAACACACAAAACATTTAAATCTAATGGAACTCAGCAAGAAACATATGATAAAGACTCCCCTTAATATATTTGAGATAGTTAACCTATTTATAATCTTTAAATCTTCACACACCATGAAGAACCATCATTCAAACATTCTAGCCTTCCATTTTAAGATTCTTCCATGACCACCAACTCTGCATCTATACTATAGCTTCTTTACAAACCTCTAGAGGAATATCATGAACTTGCTGCTCCTCCCTAACCAAATACCTTCCATTAATTCATATAATAATAAATGACACCCAAGCTTTATCTTAGATACTCAAATGTAGATTTTGATAATGGTTTGGTTATGATATTTGCAAACTACTCTTTTGTAGGCACACACTCCAACTTAACATTTTGATTATTCACTATTTCTCTCATGAAATCATATTTAATGGGAATTTTATTAGTTTTTGAGTGCATAACAAGATTATTTGAGATACTAATTAGACTAGTATTGGCACAATAGATAGGACAAGGTCCATTTTGTCTTACCTTATAATTTTCCAAAGTTTGTTTTATCCACATGATTTATGTGCAACAAGAAGTAGATGCTATATATTCAAATTATATAGTTGATAGAGAAACCAAGGATTTATTATTAATTATTCAAGACACCAAGCATCCCCCCATGAATAATACCCCACCATTGATACTTCTCCTATAATCCACACAACCTTCCCAATATGCATCAGTATAGGATTTCAAAAATAATTATTTACTCCTGGGATACCATAAAATATATTATATGGTGACTTTGAGATATCTAAAGATAATTTTGAATTATTTTAAGTGATATTATCTAGGGTCATCTTTAAACCTTCCTATAATACCCACTTCTTGCATGATATCAATCTTATAAGTAGTAGAGTACAAAATACTTCCAATCATGGATCTATATAAAGTTTGATCAAATTTTGGTGAGTCATCCAATTTACTTAACTTGCACCATGTGATCATTGGAGTAACCATTGGATTAAAATCAATCATGTTAAAATTCCTTAGCATATACTTGATGTATTTATCTTGTGAAATGAATATCCCTGCATCAAGTTGATTAATTTGTAGTCCTAAGAAGAAAGATAGTTCTCCAAATACTGACATTTCAAACTCAGTCTTCATAGTATCTACAAATTCTCTACTCATTTTATCATTGTTAAATCCAAAAACTATGTCATCAACATATAAAAAGACTATCAATTGATGATTTCCTTCTATCTTAATGTACAAATTACTATCAGCTACCCCCTTTTTAAAATCTTGACTTAAAAGATACTTATCCAACCTATCATACCAAGCTGTAGGAGCTTGTTTAAGACCACGTAGAGCCTTATTTAGTTTACACACAAAATATTAATTAATTGAAATGAATGATCCTTTAGGTAACTTAATGTAGACTTCTTATTCTAAGTTGTCATTCAAGAATGTAGATTTTACATCGATTTGATATATCTTAAACCCATTAAAGCTTGCATATGCTAATAAGAGTCTAATTGCTTCCATTATTACCATAGGAGCAAAATTCTCATTAGAATATATTCCTTCAACCTTATCATATCCTTTAAATACCAATCTATCCTTGTTCCTTGTGACTTCTTATTTCTCATTCATCTTATTTTTGAAAACCCATTGGTACCTATCACATTTTTATCTTTTGGTCTAGAAACTAAGTCCCATGTTTCATTCATTTCTATTTGATCAATTTATTCATTCATTGCATAATTCTAACTTTCATCTTTTCTAGCTTCCATGAATGTTTTGTGTTCAATCATGGATAATAGAGCTAAGTCTTGTTGATTCTTATTGATCAACATTCTGTTTCTAGTCTACAACCTTGTAGCAACATTTCTAATAATTTGAGAAACTAGATGATCTTTCTGAATTCTTCTAGATGGAGATTTAGAATCTTGTATTTCTTCATCCTCTTCATATTCATCATCTATTTGAAGAGATAACTCATCATTGTTTTCAACAACATTTTGAATTGAGCCACTTACCTATAATTTTGGCTTCTTGACTCTACTAGTCACATTTACCCTTACATTTAAACTTTCAAAAATATTGTGAAGTCTCTTGTTGAAGCATCTATAGCTAGTATTGATAGAGGAGTAACATAAGAATATGCCTTCATCATACCTTGAAACAAAATTTCCAAGATTTTCTTCATCTCTTTTGATGAAGCACCTACTCCCAAACACTCTAAAATGTTTGACATTAGCTTCTTTGTTCTTCCATAACTCATAATAAGTCTTATCACCATTTACTCTAATTTGATACCTATTTAGGATTTAAACTAAAGTTTTGGATTCCTCTTCTCAATAACCATCTGAGATTTTGGAATTTTGAACAATGGTTCTACTCATCTCTTGAATAGTCCTATTCTTCCTTTCAATAATACCATTCTATTGTGGTGTTCTAGCAGTAGAATATTTTCTCCTTATCCCTTATTTTTCACAAAAATCATCAAATTCATGAGACCAATACTCACCTCCTCTATTTGATCTTACACACTTTATCTTTGACCATTTATCATTTTCTACAAGAACTTTGAATGTCATTAATTTTGTAAAATCTTCTAATTTTTATTTAATAAAAAATATCCAAGTCATCCTAGAAAAATGAGTAATAAGAAGCATGAATCAGCTATTACCTTGAATACTTTGGGTCCTCATAGGTCCACATAGACCAATGTGGATCAAATATAATGGTTTTATAGTGGATAACTCCTTATATTTGTATATTATTCTATTTTTCTTCCATGAAGACATGCCTGCAAAGGGAATGAGGAATTATATAAATCTTGGACATATGCCTTACCAATCGCATTGAACTAATATTTACCATGTTATCAAAATTTATATGTCCAAGCCTTCTATTCCAAATCTATCATTCTTCCAATTAACTCATGAAGAACTCTTTCTTGGATTCATGGAATACATACATGTTGTTATCTATTTTATAAACATTTTCAACTAATTTTCTAGCTTTTCTTACTTCACAAACATCATCATGAAAATTTAACACATTTCCTTGCTTAGACATTTAGATCAAAATTAGAAGATTATGTTTCAAAAATTTTACATATAAGACATTCTTAGTCTTAGAATGACCATTATCCAAACTCACAGTACCTTTGCCAACTATGTTAGTAAATTTGTTGTCACCAAATATCACTAAACTAGGGTTGGCCTTTCTAAGGGATATAAACTTGCTCTTATCTCCTGTCATATGATTTGAGCATCCACTATTTATGAACCATCTCTTATTCCCATCTTCTTGAGTATGTAAGGATGTTTGAAAAAACATTGATTCTTCCTTTGGTGGACTACTTGAATTATGATTTTCTTCTTCTTCTTCTTCAGTCTTAGACTTAGTCTTCTTAAACCATTTGATGGTGTCCATGACTTGTATATCCTTTTTCCAAAAAGCTCTTTTGTAGTTTTTTTCTATATGACCTTGTTGGTTATAATTATAGAATATAATATTCATTTTTATCTTTAGAGAGAAAGCAAAATCCCTATATCTATGACCAAATTAATTAAAAGAGAAACAATACCCATTGAAGACCTCATTTAAATTTGACCTATCTTTCTCCTAATCATTACATGTTCATGAATTTTCATTCTTGACCCTTTTGGTGGAGATAAAATCCAATTTTTCCTTGGATAAGAGCACATCTAAGTAATTCATGACTTTATTTTCAAATTGGTCCTCCCTTTGGTTGAGACCATTAAACATCATGACTTGTAGATTCTTGACTATTTATTATAGATATTTCACTTACATATTCATAGAATCCATGCTTGAATTGAAATTTGATAAAACACATAATACAATTTCTTGAAGACAATACATAGCCTCTTGGTCAATCAATTTACCTTTGATCACCTTCTAGTGGTTAAACTTAAAAGAAGGACCTGCTCTGATACCAATTGTTAGATGTACAATAACTAAGGGATGAATCAATGATCCCAAATATTTTAATTACAATTTTATCCATTTCAAACTATTAAAAAATCATCATATATCAACTTTATCAATAAAAATTAAAAGGAAATCTCATTCTTTCAATACATACACAAGATCAAACACATAATACATAGTTCCTATGCAAAACCCTCATAAGGAATATAACCCACTCTCAAGCTTGCAACAAATAGACTATTATCATTTAATAAACTACAAACAAGAGACTTATCAACTCCTTTAGACCAAAAAACCTTGATAATATCCTCCTAACCAAAGGTATTTAGTGAAACACCTATTTCACAAGGAGTATCTGCCCTTGAGGAAGATCAAGTCCTTTAGACATGTTATAATTTCTCTCCTTCACTCAAACTATCCTCATATGCACACTCAGACTTATTTACATATCTTCAAAATATAACAACACTTTTTTGACATAAAAAATATTACCTATAGGTCATACACATAGTCAAAAATATACTTTGATTATCAACTCATCTAACTAGGCCATCTACCTCTCCTTCACTCTGTAACTCCCCATTCACCTTGCACAAGTCTCTCTCATAATTCTTCCACAAGCCTAGAAACCAACACATTTGGTTTCACTATATATAGAGAAATCATGAATTATCAAGTCCAAAATATTTCATTTTCATCCAAAAAACATTCCTTAACCCTTAATGCATCTCACATGGGTCACACTTTAGAAAAATACACTTTCAAATAGGCCTAAGTCACTTTTAGGTCCTATGGAGACCCATTCAGCTCTTTGACACTTCTCTGAGCAAACTAAGAACACAAAAATAATTTAAAATTACATGGACCCATTAAAAATAATCTATATGTCCTCTTTAAGTTCCAACAACCATCACAATACCCTCTTACTTAAGCATAATTTGCTCAAACAATTCTCTATACACATAGTCATTATGAGTGAACACAAACTCACCTTCTAAGCCTTTATTCATACTATATAAGATTTTTAAATAATTTATAATAAACATATAGAATACTTATGGATTATAAAACATTATCCAATATCTAATTCATCATTAAACATTGAAATAATACCAATACAAGATCAAACATCCTTTTGAGGTTACTTGAAGGACATACACAAAAACACAATCAACTTTGAACCTCAATATATTATACTAAACTCAATTTAATATAATGAAATATGTATTTATATATGTTCCTTGGCTTCTTATACAAGTTTTATTTTTACACCATGAGAAAATTCATCATAGATTGAAAGATATGGCCAAAATACAGAGCACTATATTTTTCCTTTTTTAAATTCAAATAGAAATGGTCACAATTAAAATTCATACACTTGTCCTCATCTTGTTACTTATTTATATTTTTGAACAAACTCACTTCATTAATCTCCTTTTAAATAGCTTAGTCTGTAACCCATAGTAATTTACTATCCAAAATTTATACTTCAATCACTTTGACATCATCTCGTGCACCCTTATAATATTGACTAAAAACACACCACCGATATCTACAGATCAAATAATTGTTTAAAAATAAAAACTCACCATTATATATAGTTAAAAACTCTTAATATCATGAAACTTGGTACCCTCACATGCCTTCTAATAATTTTACTATTATTTCATGTGTTTGTGCCACTTGATAACCTCTCATGTAATGTTAACATGTTGACTTCACACGCATTGTAAGATCAAGATATATGATTTGATGCACACCATTAGATATTCTAGACCAAATTTAATCATCCTTAAATGTGAATAAACTTTATGGTCTTTGACCCATCACTGTCTACAAGTATAACTTTATAGATTTATATCTTGAGCTAGATAACACTTCAAGACCCCAAGTGTTTAAGGTAGATTCTTAACATTATAGAAAACATCTCCATGATATCCTTTGACCAATATTGACCTTCCACATACCTAAAATAAATTAACAAACTTACTAGTTCATCCATGTCTACATTTCAATTTGTGATGGTCTGCAAAACATTACAAACTGCTTGGAAAGCCAACTTTGCACTTGTATATCTTTTATCATGATTCAATGCTTGACCTGAAGGTTAGTGAAAGTCAACTAGGCATAAAATTAAAAAAAACCATATTATAAACTTATCCTTACACCTTCATGCATTTTAGATATGCCATCATAAAAATTATTAATTGATCCTTCTTGCCACATTGTAAATTTGGCTAAGTATGGGAAAACACTATCAAAATGCCTATGAGCCCAAATTTTCACTTGCATATATTTGGTTAAATTTCATTGCATGACTTGAAAATTTTCACATATAAATTAATGTTTAATTTGATCACAACCATATGACCAAATTCACTTGACTCATCCACATGTGGTAATAGTGATGTTAACAAATTACCTACTTAGATTTTTTACCACTAGACTCAAATTGTCTAAATGAAAACTATGGACTACTAGATGAATTCCACTTATACACACAAGCTCTCAAATCATCCTTGACCATTGATAGGAACCATTTCACATTATTAAAACACCATAGTCATCCCTAAACATATCTAATCATGCTAAAACTAAAGATCAACTAAGCCAACTTCAAGAACACTAGGACAAGCACATTACACACTTTGTCATTGTCACTTAGGTTATCAAATCACTTTATCCACTCACTAAGACACATTCATTACATAAACATGATGTAATTTATAACTCAAAAACAAACCCAAGGTTACACTTAGGGTTTTGAAACCAAATTTTTAGTTTAGGTTATAAAATTTCCCTAACACTTAGTTATTGCACTTAGGGTTTTGATGCCAACTTTGCACTTACATATCTTTTGTCATGCTTCAGCATTTGAGCTAAAAGTTAGTAAAAATAAACTAGGAATAATTTTAAAAAAAAAAAAAAAACATATAATCACCTTATCCTAATACCTTCATGTGTGTGAGATATTCCATCATCAAAATGATTACTTGACTTTTCTTACCACATTGTAAATTTGGCTAAGTATGGGAAAACACTGTCAAAATACTTGGAAGCCAAAATTTGTAATTGTATATATTTAGTTGTACTTAATTTCATGAATTGAGAATTTTCAAATATAAATTATGGACTAAATTACTCAAAACCATATGACCAACTCCACCTGACTCATCTACACGTGTCAATAGTGACGTCAACTTATTGCCTACTCAGATTTTTTACCACTAGACTCAGAGTATCTAAATGAAAACTATGGACTACTAGATGAATTCAATTTATACACAAAAGATATAAAATCATCCTTTATCATTTATAGGACCCATTTAATATGATAAAAACACCATACTCATCGCTAAACATTTCTAATCATGCCAATATTGAAGATCAATCAAGCCAACTTCAAGCACACTAGGACAAGCACATTTCACACTTTATCATTCTCACTTAGGCTATCAAAGAACTTTGTACAATCACCAAGACACCTCCATGACATAAATGATAACTCACCAACAAACCCAAAGTCAAATTTAGGGTTTTGAGACCAAATTGTATAATCTAAACTCAAAATTTGACATGATAGCCCCCTCTAATTCTAAGCACACTGGAATGACATTGACATTGGAAAATTTTTTAGAATAATTGGTAGATTATATAATTTTATATGACATTGTCATAATTTTTATATTTAGTGGGGGTCTATCATAAGCACACTTACGGTCACATAAAGGTTAAGATTATAAAACTATTTTAATCATAAGGGTAATAAAATAATCTATAATAGGTAAATTAATAGGAAATTTAGATTGATGATATTCTAAATTTATACAAATATGATAGATAAAAATAGTAAAGTACAAATATTGAAATATATTTCAATAAATGGAAAACAATGGTACTTTTTTAGTTTTTTATGCATAGGTAGATCTAGATTTCAAACAGTGTAAACTATATAGGATCAGTATTATAGATCAATCATTAGATTATGTACATTGTACTTATGTGACCATTGTATGTGGATAATATCATTGATTCTAGTGTTTGAATATGATGCATGGGTTCAATACATAATAATGACTAGATATGGATGCAACCAACTTTTTTATTCTATTTAACCCTAAATTTATAGATTGGGGTTATCTAGGGTTAAAATAGATAGATATATTCTAAGGTACACTGGTGATAAATTATCTTTATATCAAGATAATTAGATGCTAAAATCATATATAACATATGCTAAATTCATTAAAATAAGAAACGATAAAAATAGTAAGTACAACTATGCTAGATATGTGAATGATAAATAAATAATGTATTTAGTTATTTGATGGTGACATATTTATAGATATAAAACATGTAGGAAGCAAGATGGAAGAGAATTTTGGAAAAACCACTAGATTATAGGTTGGGTGCTTTTAAATCCATAGACAGTAGCATCATCCTGGGATAGTTATGACAACACTATTATCTTAACTTGACATAGGTGTCCTATACAAAATAAATATTTTAAAAAGGATGTAACACCTAGATGCTTCTAAGTTTGTCTTTCCCTTCACTCTAGTGAATTCATATCTAGGTCATGAACTGTTGCTCCTCATAAAATTACAAAACCTTAGTTCTTCATCTTCATTGAGACACTAGGGAAAAATATGTTAATGGGCACATAGTGTCCAATTGACCCCAAAGACTCCTCTTTTATTGAGTGATACCTACATATCCAATACTCCAAGGATGGCCTCAGATTGATGTAGTTCTATCCTTCATGTTATCTTGTGTGTAAATAATGTAATATGTGAAAATCAAGTACAATAGTGACCTAGATTGTAATTTGGAAGATATATCTCTTGGGATGCTCCTTTATTACTTCAAAATTATATGTGTTTCATCCCTATGATTTATATAGAAATATGAGAAAATATGGAAGCTTTGGTCACTTGAGTACTTGATTAAATGCCTTTTGTATGTTGTTAGGTGAGTAGGTAAGAATTTTATAGGTGAGGAATGAATGAGGAGTGATCTTATATTTATATTAATCCTTTTAGATAAATAAATCACATTGAAAAACTTAAGTTGTTTATTAAGATACATTTCATTTTCAAATTACATGAAATTAGGGCACTGGACACTTGTGTAAGAGTAGGACACTTGTGTTAATGCAAGTGTTTATCCAAGATACTAATGTTAAAAGAACAAGAAAGTAGGTACATTCCCAAAATATGTAGAGGTGGAAGATAAGTATGTTTTAATCATTATTGGAAAGATATAAGGTTTGGGTCATCAACATATTGATATTCAGACCAAGAGATAGGCCATATGACATAAGATATAGTAGATACAAGACTCAATAAAGTGATAAAGGTTCATAAATAAGAGGAAAAACCAAGATATAAAGTTTACCAAATGTAAAATATTGATGTTATATATAATCCATAAATATCATCTACATTTCCCCGCTTAATCTAGTAATGTATTTGTTGGTTTAAAGGAGAAGAAATGCATATCTGGATGTGCATAACACACCTTGCCTTTACTTTAGTCCATCTTGAGTGATTTTTTAGTGGTTGACCTACAACCAAGAAAATATTACAATACATAATAAATTTAGATAATATGTAATTAAAAGTATTAAAAATATTGGAATTTAAAGAGCAAGGTTTAGGATTACACATGTGGATCGAAGTACCACCTTACCTATTGGTAAGTTGATTTTAAATAATTATTATTGAAAGGATCTAAAATTTAGTTTATAAAAAATACATATATATATGTAAAGTGCATATATCTAAGGAGATAGAGATATATTGGAAGGCACATGCCCCTAACCTTGGAGAAAAGGTGAGTTTCCATATGATGGTTGAGATTAGCTCAATCCTGTAACCTAGTCATACTTATAACCTGGTAAACATAAATGAACCAATTTAACTCATACTATAAAATTGGTAAGGATGGATGATATAATCAAGTAAAACTTAAAAATTTGGCAAGATTGAGTGATTTAATCACCTCAACCTTACCAAAAGTGAATCAACTACTACATTAGATTAGCTCAATATAGTTTATAAAAGTACATCATGGTGGGTGATGATAGTCCATGAGAGTGTTTTGAAATGTGAAATTTATTTTAATTTTTCAATATTAGGTGCACATTTCATAACATATACACCTTATATATGTCTCATTCTAAAACTATGTATAACAATGGTAATAATGTATATAATTATACCAAAACTATGAATTTGAATTATATAACTATATGGTTTGGCCAATTTAGAAACTATGTAAGTGTGGATAACATGCTTGCAAACCATTCCCACATAATATATGGATAAATATGAAAAATGAAATAATTCCCAATGTGGAGGACATGTTTCCAAAAAATCCTCCCACTAAATCTAGGTATTTTGAATATTGAATAATTGTGGAGAATCATGCTTCCAAAGCATGCCCCTATTGAATATGAAAAACTATGAATGTGTGGAATCCATGCCTATATGACATGCCCACACTAAATATAAAAAAATGATATAAGTGATAAATATTAAATAAGTGTGGATAACATGATTCCAAAGCATGCCCCCACTAAATCCTAGAACTATGAATGTGTGGAAACCATGCCTATATGATAGCCCCCACTAAATCTAAAAATTATGCCAAATATGGAGAATATGACTCTATGATATTCCCCCACTTATATTTCCCCATTTATGTGAGTTAATAATAGTAATTAGTAGTTACCTCACCTCAAAAGAATAAACAAAACATATAATCTATGTATGTAACCATATAACATATAGAATTAACATGTCTAGGTAAATGTAGAATTAAAACACATATAACAATGTGATCACATGAAGGCCTAATATGCATAATAAATGTTGATACAACATATATATATATATATATATATATATATATATATATATATAATAAAAACACAATATCAATAAGAAAATAAATCACACACATAAGAGCACTCAAAATAAAATCAAAGGTAATGGTCCAAGGAGACCACAAACAAGGGGAATGTTCAAGTTCCATATAATTTAAGGAAAATGACTTAGTAAAATGTCCATAAAATCAATAATGACATTTAAATTTACATACAATAAATAATTACATATTTAAATGTCAAACAAAGCATACATAGGCATAGGGTCTACAAATAAATGAGCATATTAAAATGCTCAAACAAGAAAGACAATATCAAGGAAAGAAACTCAAGGAAGTGCATATAGTAAATCATAATCAACTAGTATAAACATATTATACTAGCCTATGGATCAAAAGTGTTATAAAAAAATGTCAACTACATAACTTATTGAGTACCATGTGAAATATATAATCATGGATAAAATCATGCATACGTATATATGATCTTAAACATGATAAAATAAAGTGACCATAGAATGATATAAAATAAAATTATCATGATCATAGAGGTGGATACACCCAATTTCCATATTACATGAGTAGAGGGAAGGCCCAAAATCCAAAATAATAATAGGTTGTGTATCTATGTATTCATGTATCACACTCAAGAAGAAGCGTGACACACACATGTATGTATATGTAACTAATATTCCATCCAATAACATGTAACTAACACATATATGCCAAGGAACCAATATAATATGTTTTATGTTGAAATTATTTTTGGAGTTTTGAATGTTTTTTTTTATTTATGATTTTGTTTATATATTTTAGAATATATGAAGAGACTATCCTATGATCCCATCCAAATAATAATCTTATTTTTCTCCCTACTTAGAACGTGGTGTAAGGAATTTATGGTACTACCAAGGAGAATGTGTATGTGAAATATATGTCATTGTAGTGCTTATTATGTTTTGTATATGTATAATAGGAATCTATGGCTATGAAGGGACAATATGAGTAGTAGGGGTTCATGTTACCCATATTTATGTACTATGTGGTTTCTTTGGAATAAAAATCATAGAAACATGTTTAGGTGCTTTGGATGTATAATTATGATGCATAATAGAAGATGGGGATTTTGTGAAATCAATTGTATGTCTCTAATGTAATTATCTCTCAAGTATTGGCCACCTAGTAAATGGGATTTCATGTTGCTTACCATTTTTTGGTGGATTAACCTTAGTAGGTTTGATAGTTAACTTCATGTGTATAAGTTTTTATTGCTCAAGAAGATGCTCATATGAGATTTAAGAAAGTGTAATTACCTAATTAGCACAAATTTATTTAGCACACCCACACAATGTATAAGGTACTACTCCAAGTGTATGGATTCAAGGTATTCATAATAACATATCAAAGATTCCCATGGAAGGTATAACTAAAAAGGTAGTAACCACATGTGTGGGACCAAATTGTAAAGGTAGTTCAATCTCACCAAGTACCTTCTAGGAGGTCCCATTGAATTATCTAACTGATCTAGTAGAAGTAAGTAAATCATGAGTATAACCCAAACACACAAGTAATTCCAAGGTGAAAACATTTTTGCTTATGCCATTATCAATCATAACACTATGTATAGGCTTGCGATCAAGGAATATTTGAATAAATAAATAATGAAGATCAGAGTCATAATCTTTGATCTCAGTATCATCCAAAGTAATCGGTACATTAACCTTAGGAGGTACATGTCTTGTAAAAGTAAAAATTATCCTATCTAAAGGGTTCCATAATGTGATGAAGGAGGATGTGAATTATATTCCATTTTCACTTCTAGTTCCTTCTTAGAGTGGCCTTACAATATATTGTTAAATATTTTTTGTTTATGGTGATCACCAAGTTATGAATGTGATTCCTTTAGAGGATCATCGAATGTAATCTTTTGGTCAAAAATAAGTTCTAAAATCTTATACTTTAAGATAAAACATTTATTCATAGAAGGTCCTCATTCCTAGTGATAATCATAATAGACATTTACAACATATACTTTGGGTAGAGGTCTATTCATATCAACCTCTATAGGATGAGGGAGAGATATAAGATGACACTCTACTATACATGGGATTAATGAGGTATGAGACTTAGGTAAGTGTGTAAATATATATTTACTGCATTAGATAAGACAAGTTAATTAGGCTAATGTGAAACTATGTAAACCATGTTGGTTGTTTCTTTTTTATGTTCACAAGGTTTTACCTTATAACTTGGTTTGATTGTTAACTTGGTACTAAATGTAGATACAACTAGTGTGTTTACCACATACTTGATTTTATATAATGAAATAATCAACATTTCATGGTTTTGTACAATGTGGCATAAGTCATAAAATGATTTGAACTTCTTGAAAAAAATAGACTCATGTTAAGGAGAAAATAAACTTTACTTGAATATGTCTTGTAATTATTAATCTGTCATAGGATTGGTCATTTTAGCTGTCATTGTATTGTACCTAAATATATATTAATTGATAAGTTCATTTTTTCTTTATATGATTAGTAAACCTTTTCATAAATATTAATGTAAAAGTGTGCCAAAAACTAGTCTATAATAGGTTCGAATGATTTCATGGATTAGAGTGGTAAATCATAGAACCACCTCAAAGCGTAGTCTTTGAGGCTTCTTAGAAATAATTTTGTCTAAAGTTTATCATTGGATTCATAATCAATGCATGCCTCATAAAAGGATTGAATATGTTTTTTATTACCACCCTTCCCATCATAAAATGTGAACTTATGTATAACAAAACCAACTGGAAAAGGTTGCAAATATATCCCAAGTGTAAGAGGGTTATGTAACACATATTTGGAATCAATAACATGAGGATATTTTAAATCATTTTTTTGTGACCTTATCCTCCAAGGTATTTATAACTTGAAGGATTGTTTTAACCATGTACCCATTGGGATTTAAATTAGTAAGCTGAGAAGTCACTAAAGAGGATGTAATCATGGTTTGAATAGGCATAAAAACTAGTATTTGAGTTAAAATTTTTGTTATCCCCATGTTAGATGTAGAAATATTAGTTTCAAGAAACAAAGGTCAAAAAACATATCTTGTTTCCCCATTAGAAATATTAGTTTTTAATTTATTTACGGATAGGTTTTTTAGTATATGAGGATGATCCATAGTTATAATAATATGATCAATAGATGGACCTATTTGGTCATATATGATTTTTACATTTTTAGTTTTTAAAATAATTTTTAAGATTCCATCAAGATCTTCAAGGTTTTGATGAATACATTCATGAAACAATGTAATTGATTCCACTTTCTCATGTTTTATTGTTTAGGTGCATTAGTTTTATTAGACTAATGATTCTCATTATTATAAAATTCTTCTATGATAACCTCATAAACATGATTTAGGTTACAAGTAAAAAATACCTACTATAAAAGGATGTGACCACCTAGATGCTTTTGAGGTTTCCTTTACCTTCACCCTAGTGCATTCATATCTAGTCATAGACTCCCATTCCTCATGAAATTACAAAACCATAGTTTTTAATCTTCAAAGTGACCCTATGAAAAAATGGGTTAGTAGGCACATGATGTCAATATGACCTCAAATATGACTCTATCAATGAGTGTTTATAATATAGCCAATACTCTAAATAATACCTCAAATATATGTAGTTGTCCCCTACATACTGGATTATGTGGGAATCATGTAATATGTAAAAAGTAAGTAGAATAGTGCCTAACTTATAACTTGTAAAATATATCTCTTAGGATGCTCCTTCATTAATTCACAGCTGTATATGTCATGTCCCTATGACTAATATGGAGATATGAAAAAATAGGGAAGATTTTCTCACATGAGTGCTTGATTGAATGCCTTTTATAATGTTCTTGGTGAGTAGGAAATAATTTTATACATGAGGAATGAATAACTATTGAATATTGTATTTATATCAATCCTTTGGAGAGATAAATCATATTAAAGAACCTATGCCAACCAATAGGATACATTTCATTTGAAAATTAGAATATTTTAGGGTAATGGACACTTGTGTCATAGTAGGACACCTACATTGATGCAAATGTCTTTCTAGGATGCTAGTATCTATGGAACAAGAAAGTAGGTACAAACATAGAACTTATAGAGATTAAAGATATGTAGGTTTTAAGAATTATGGAAAAGACAAAAGGTCTGGGCCATCAACATATGATTGGTTAACTAAAGAGATATGCCAAAGGGCACAAGATAGAATATATGCAAAAATTCTAAAATTGGGAAAGGACTAGAAATGAGAAGAACAACCAAGGTCTATGTTTTCCAAGTGTAAAATATTAAGGTCATATATAATAAATAAATATCATATAAATGTTCTAGGTTTTATACCATCTTTGTTTTAATGTATTCATATGTAGGACGTAATTTGTCACTCTTCCCTGATAGATCAAACCTTAGATATTCACCATTCTTCACCCTTATAATGAATTTGATAAAAATGGAATTAGTGTTCTCATGGTGTCGAGATAAACTTAAATAACCTTCTATCAATGGGTGTTTCCCACATAGCCAATACTCCAAGGAGGGCCTTATAATTTTATAGTTCTCCCCTATGTGTGAGAAAATGTTTGCATAAGGGTGAAATATACTATATGATTATGCATGCAGTGATCTATACTATAATTTGAAAAATATCATTCATGGGATGCTCTTTGAATGATTCATACCTATAATATGACTTTTCCTACATTTGATATAAAAATAGGGATGAAAAGGGTTGAATATATATGTTGTATAGTTTATTGATTTAACTTTTTTAGGTGCTTACTTGGTATTTTATAGATGATAAATGAGAAGTCTTAGACTTGTATATATGCCATAACTTTTGAAAATATATCATGTTAGGTTAAGTAAGACAAATAATATGACCCATAGGTCTCAAATCATTTGTAATTCGGATGAATTTTGGAAACTAGATGTTATACAAAGATTTGGACACTACCATTAGTGATAGTGTCCATCTAGGGTTAGTAGTGTGCAGAGGGCTAGAAAATAGGTTTGTATCTGAAAGTGATAGTGAAGGATGTTTATCAAGTTCTAAGTTTTTCATACAAAATAGGAGACCTAATTCATTAGAATGATATGTACCAAACTAAGAGATAATCATTTAGGCATAATTAGATGATGAATGAGAGCCTTTCAATAACATGGAGGTGTAAAAATGAATGGTAGAGCCTTGATTGATATTTTAAAAATGTAGAAGACTAAAATAATATAAGTATTTAGTTTTAGTATTTACAATGGTAGATAAATTGAAATAAAATTTTGACATTTTTCTATTGAAAGTATCCCACATAATGATAATTGTCATGCTGATGCAATGTCTAGTGTGAAGTCATTAATACTACTTGATGTTAGTTATGATTACATAAATTCTGTGATATTATAATCATTCCAATCATAAATTACACCAAATGAAATGAATTCTTAGTGTCTCTTGAAAAAACATGTAGTATGACAAACACATATTGGTACGATGACATTTATATTTCATATACAAGGTATTTCTACCAGATCATCTTACATGGAATGATGAAAAAAAATAGAGAGACACTCCATTCTATTATTATCGATAATGCATTGTTTAAAAAAAGGTTTTGATGGGTAGTTATTGTAATATATTAATAAATATGAGGAATAAATTATACTTATTAAGATGCATGATAATGTTTTTAAGGGACACTTCAGTGGAAAATAAATGCCCCATAAATTATTATGGTAAGGTTATTATTGGCCTATAATGGAAGATGAATGTATTGAGAATGATAAATTATGTGTCCAATCTAAAAAATATACCAATTTGAATCAAGTTTCATCTCATGAGTTACAACCAATTATTTCACCTTTGTATTTTTCCCTTTGGGGATTTAATTTGACTAGATAAACAAATTTGGTATAATTAGGAGGCCATACATTCTTAATCACAACTAAAGAATATTTCAAAAAATAGGAAAAATCAATCCCACTTAAGTTTACCACTGAAGGTGACATATTCAGGTTTTCGATGACTAATATCATTTATTGGTTTGGTTTACCTTTAGTTATTATTATTATATATAATTAATCATCATCCAAAAATAAAATAGTAAAGCATTTTTTCAATAAATATAAATTTAAACACACCTTCTTTACACACCCTATTACCCATAAGGTAATGGTCAAGTAGAAGAAATCAATAGGACTATTGTCAAGATACTTTGTAAAATAGTTAAAAGATACTATACATATTGACATCAACAAATGGTTTATGCCATATGGACATACCAAAATAGTATCAATACACCTACTTGGGCCATGAATTATTATTTAATCTATGATACAGAAGCAATTCTACAAATTTATCTTGAAATCCCATCTTTATGGGTTTCTCTTAAGGAAATTATAAAACATAATGAGTATTGAGAGAATCTATTACATTAGTTAGAATAGTTAGATTTAAAACACTATAAGATATTATTAATTTACAAGTTTATCAAGGTTGGGTTAAAAGAGTATACAATAAGAAAGGCCAACCATGTGAGTTTGATGTTGATGATATAGTAATAAAAGGAAATCAAAAGAACACCAATGCAAATAAATTAAAAAAAAGAGAAAATTTAAACTAAATTGGATAGGTTCATTTGAAGTTTCATACCAAAGAGACATTAATCCTTAGGGAATTATGGAAAACAAATTCCATTTAGTTTGAATATGTCTATACTCATGCTTACATATTATATAATTTATTTGATATTCTATGATACAAGACAGTTTTTAGAAACATGTATGCAGGGCCTAGTATGATATGCTTATGCTAGTTGCTTAGATATTTCACTTATTCATATTTTTACATGGATTACTTGACTATATTTTTTATTTTATACCTTATCTTGATTGTGGAACATTTAAACATATTAATTGTTTTTTGGACACAGTGCCCTACTTGTTGAAACTTTATTTAGTAGGTGGACATTTGAACATGTCCTATCTTTTAACTATGTGGAATTTGAACATGAACCTTTTTGAAAATATCCTTAGACCCCTTTTTCATGACATTAAGTTATCTTGTATATGTTCTTGATTGTTTTATGAACTTGTGCTTGTTGATTCTAGACATTTGCATGATCCATATCATCCATATTACGTCTTGTTATGTTTATATATTGTAAGCTTGATTGATACATATAGTTAGACATGATACCACTATATGCTTCTTTACTACATGATTGATACATATATAACATGGTTATCTTATCCTTTTGAGATAACATGATAGTTGCATTGCATTTCCCTCACCTTAAAAGGGGCATATCAATTTGGGCATGTCATAGATATATGATTCAATGTACACAAAGTTAATAGATTTGGCAAAATTTGATACAATTTACATGATTTAGATACACACTTGGGTCAGAATGTTATGCATTTGGTAGTGATTTTCATAAATTTGAGATATAGTTTTTTAAATTATTTTACATATATTATACACAATTTATAGAATAGAGGTTACATATTATAGATAATTCAAATTGAGACACATTGTAGGTTCATATGCTATGAAAATACACTAAATAATAGATACATAGTTAATTTAAATACACATTTTTTCACCAACCATATAAAGACATATAGATTGAGATTTTATCTATAGTAGAATTTTGGCTCCCTTGAGTAGTGTGATCAAGACTCATTTTTAGGTCAACATGGTAGATATTGGATAGATTATGTATACATTGTATCTATGTAGTATATATTTAATGTACTCGATGGCCTTAACATAACTTATCTTTGAACTAGATTTGTATCATGACTACCATATAATTCTCATATTAAAATATATAGGGTTAATTTTTGAACTTCTCTTTCTCTCCAATGCTTCAGCTAGGAATTATCATTACCAAAGCAAACTACCAAGGGGAAACATGGTTTCATCGATACACATGTGTAATCATTCCTTGATCTCTTTATTTTCAAGTATTTAAATTATTTTAAATTCAAAATTATATATACTAATTACACTATAAAATACTATTGGTTGAAGATAATACAAAATTAGTAAATTAAAACATGTTTAGATTCACATCAATTATGTTATACATCAAGATATGCATTTATTTTCCTTTAACCTTGTAATTCCATCCTTATACATCACTAGATTAGGGAGGGGTAGTAAATGTAGATACTAAATGTATATTCTATATGACAAAATAATAATTTATACTTGGAAACTATCACTCATAGCTCAACCATTCAGTTCATGACCTTCTCACTATCGAAAGGCTCATGTTTTCCATATCATTATGCACAAATGTTTATCTTATATTTTTAACCTGATATTATAATTCCCCAGATCACCTATAGCTCACAATATGCTTAAACTCAGATATGTGTGTGTGTGTACACATACATATCTATGTTTATATATATATATATATATATATATATATATATATATATATATATATATATATATATATATATATATATATATATGTATGTATGTATGTATTTGTGTGTGTGTGTGTACACACACACACATTTTAATTTCACTTACAAATATTTAAAAAAAATTTATTCTTCGAGACACGACCATCCATATTTGGACACTAGTGATGATACTAGTGTCTTTGTTTTAATGCTACTGTTTGGACCTTACAAACACTTAAATCTAAAAATATTTTGACATGTATGGTTCAACCTATATTTTAATTTTCAACCCCTTCTAATAAAATTTCAAAAGGTGTTTTATAAATAAAAGCCAAATACCATTCATTATCATCAAGAAAAATCAATTACTTTTTAAACACAAATCTATCTAAAAGCTCCTCTCAAGACTTAAAAATTGCCTTATTCTTCCCTATTTCCATATAAATCATAGGGGAGATATTCTTATAGGTCTGAAGCATAAAAATATCAACCCAAGAGAAATATTTTTCTAATTTAAAAGATATTTCACTACATGCACTCGCTTATAACATATTGCTCAAGGGAGAGAACTATGTTGGTGAAAAAAATCTCTTGTGATGATGGTAATATTTTGGGAAAATTATTATAGATTATAATATTTAAACAATAAGAATTAAAAAGTGCTTGATAATTTATATTATAAATTTTATCCTCTTAATTTTATTTATATTTTATCCATGATATAGCATAATGAATAAGATCCTGAAAGGGAATAAAATATGAAAAACTTAATTTCATAATCATATGAAACATGTGAGAGATAATTTAATTCTTCAAACCATAGAGATAATAAAAAAGCATAGTCATAACCATATTTAGACTGAAGGTATTCATTAAATAGATTAAATATATTGATTCACAAAGGAACATATGTTTATTAAAGTCTTTAACATCTGGCATATACCTATATAATAAATAGATTAAGGTAAACAAAGTAATCACTACACACATTACAATGATAAAATATATTTAGGAAAACCATTTTGAAATAGTTGTATTAATCTCTATCACATTTGGAACCATATAAAACTACACATGAGAATTATATATAGAGTTTTAATCAGTTCTATGTCTTGATATTTTAGACTTTTGACATGCCCAAAATAAGTTACTCTTCACATTCTATCATCTATCCTTATGATTTATAAATTTTGAATACATATAAAGTATTATAAAAAATACAAAATGAATCAATTCACACACATATTCATCAAATATACTTTAACATTTTAGTAATCTCTATTATTCACCTAATAATTTCATAGACATAAACCATTATCTCATCTTGAGACAAAGTCATAAAAAGATATTCTATCCTAAATCTGAGGGAATAAACTAGAAAAAAGAGTCATGGTTATCCCTCTAGGTATCACTTACTAATTTTCATCATTTTGAAAATAATTATCTTCCCTTTAAATTTTTCATATAATTAATATACTATCTTACCACCCTTTTAGGTTTTTGATATACTAGCATATCCAAGTGCCCACCCTTTATAGGTTTTCAACCAACCTAGCTCTGCTTCTAGTTGTTAAGGCTATCTTACAAAATTGTGAAAAACTTACAAAAAATGAAAAATTGGAATGCACATTACCTAATAAGTAGATGGTGGCATAATTTGAAGTGGATACATCATAGACTAATACTATGTTGGTTCTACTTGCATAGCAAATGAATCACTTGGTTACACAGAATCTAGTGGTGGAGGTTATTGTTTTTACTAGCTATCTAATTTTGGCTTCACAATTATTTTATTATACTACAAGACCTATTAGATTTAATGTGGCAGAATGTATTAAGGGTCATTGACAAGTTTGGAAATGGAGATATTAATCTAGGAAAGATATTGTTTAAGAATCTTCCAGTCCATTAGCACTTCCTAAACCATAGTAAGTAATATGCACAATGGGATCTAAATTATCATCAAGTTTTGCACATATTCATATTATATGATGGTGATTAGTGATTTAAAATTTGATACCTTAATTTATATGTACAAAATAACTAATCCAATTGATCTACATGCCTTTGAGATTATAGGCTAGTAAATGTAATACATAAAGTCTCATTGTACCAAGCCTGAAGTTTTTGCATGGTATTATACCTCAAATCCAATAATTACTTGTGGGAATTTCTCATTGAATTATAAGTATCCATTTAATCATCCATTACATATTTGGATTTTTTTTTTAAATTTTTACCTTGGGTTTAAAATAAACCAATGAATTTTTAAGGTGTTGTCTCTAGTTCAAAATCCCTTGTACTAACTACTTTTCTTGGTATACAATGGCATTCAAAACCTGTTCATAATCCTTGATTAGTTCATATATTTACTCCATTTATAATTTTATATTTTACCCTTGTTCTCTTATTATTTTTATCTATTGCATATCCATCTTGTACTTTTTGATTTATTTCAATAAAGTTATAAGCTGATTTTCTTCAGACATCACTTTATCACCTAGGACTTATGCAATCAGTGTGGGAAAAGTGATATTAATCATATGACACACATTTATAAGTTGGTGTCTCAAGTTTACATTATCAACTCATAGTTGGAATACTTCTTGTTCCAATACTAAATACTTTAATGATATTCACTCTTGAAACATAGTTACACCCTCAATCTTATTGGTTAGTGTCAACTAGGCAATATCCAAAGATGTTTCAATAATAGTGATAACAAGGGCCGTGGATGCAGTTGGAGTCACTATAGGATCTTACATGAATTAGGCCAAAGGAAGATAGAAGTTGGTGCATTGTGTGGATGATGTGGGAATATCCCATAAGCACTGTCTATTTTTTTGAGGTTTTGGTTGCAAAGCCTCCTCTTGCACACCTCCTTACATTGTTAGTTTTTTATGTTCTATGTGATCTACTTATTTATTGACTTTGGACTCTTTTTATTCTTTGTGTAAGCTTCAACTTCAGCATTAGCCTTAATATATGCCTTTTATTGGGATTTGGCTTGAACTTTAGAATTAACATTAGCTTTAGCTTTGAATTTTACTTCAACCTTAGCTTTGGCCTCTATGTTGGCCTTGTTCTTGGCTTTAACTTCCATATTAGCTTTGTCCTTAGCTTCTTCAGCCACACACTTGGCTTTTTCTTATTTAATGTAATTCTATTCTTTGAAATTTTACTCTTCTTGATCATTTTATTGTGCCTTTGATTCTTCCTACTTTTGTTATATAGCCTATGCTTATTAATGTTTTCATGTTGCTTCTTCTTACTCCTTCACCTTCACTTATTCAGCTCATTGATTACAAGCCTATGCTTCCTTATCTTGATTATTTGGATATTTTATTTTGATCCTATTCTTTGTAAGCTTATTTATTGTGCTCTTCCTCTGTATTTTATTATTGGCATTTATATTCTTGTGTAATTGCATGTTTATTTCATTATTCTTCCTCTATAGTGACCCTTCACTTTGATTCTTTTTATTTATATTTTTTTCTTCCTTGCCCCCCCGACATCTCTACCTCCTTTTTTACTTTTATAGGATCATCCTATTATTATGTAACTTCTTGATGGAACTTTAACTATGGTACATTTATTTCTTCAGCTTCTTACATGAGGGTTGGGGAGTTTAACATTGTGAGTTATTGAGTCTTTTAAAGTGTAATATTCCAAAACTATACCATGACACACAACTATATATGTTTGGGATGTTGGAGGAGTATTGACGCCCTAATTTTACCTCTTCACAATTTTTCCCTATGTCTATTACTTTATCTCTTATTCTTAGTGCATTACACTTAAATCTACTAGGTTTGAGAAGGACACCATTCTATACTTGAATGTTGGATATGGTTGAATGGTGGCATGTGTACCTTATCTATATGGCAATAGTGGTAGTGGGATTTCTTGTGCTAGTAGTTCTTCTAGATATGTAGTAGATAATCCCACAACTAGATCTCTATGGAATATTTCAACCTTCAACTTTTGTGAGGTAATTTCATCCCTACAGTGTTAACATCAATATAGGGGAAGTTGGGTGATGCCAACTAAAATTTATTACCTTACCTAATTAGACACTTAATAGGTGTGCAATATTTTAGAAGTATTCCTTATCTTCCTCATGCTCATACACATTGTCATCAATGTCTTCCAGTATGGACTTCAAGAATTTATGCTCATTATCTCTTAAATATGTCAAGTCACTGTCATCTACAATTTTTGGTACATGGATATTCTTCAACCTGAACTTTTCTTAAATTTTTATTTGGTTTAGTGGTGGTGGTGAGGATCACTGAGTTGGTGCTTTTTATTTCCATTTTTTTGATTGTGCTAGAGTCATTATTTGTGGTAGTGATTATGGTCATGCTTGTTATTGTGGTTGTGATTATGATTGAAGTTACACTTGTGGTTATACTAGTGGCTAAATACCTAGAGGAATAGACCAAAATGGTGGCACCAACCTCAAAACTAATTATTTTTGCCTAAACACTTCTACCTTGGCATCTAAAATAGTAATGAAAAATGAAATGGAAGTCATAGTTTATTTTGGCAACTCATGTACCTTGAACTGGATGTCATTATGTATCTTTGCAACTAAAGCATGTTGTCCTAGATATTGCATGACATCCTAGGGTATTATGGGGTGTGACTAGATTGTGTTTAAGTCATCTATCCACCATGTGTTTAATCTCCCTACTTTCTTGTAATATTTCCCTATTTTTGTCAATGAAATCTTTGTGAATGAAACAACATGGAATAAATCTACAATAGCATTGACTAGTCCTTCTGATGATTTCTATTGTGTAAAACATATGAAAAAACCAAAAACTAATACTAAAATGTTTATCAGATGCCTACAAGGATCTTTTCAATGTTGGTTAACTATTATGTAAGAAAATTGAGCCAATTGAAGTTTTTTTGGAGGTGTATCATGTGATACATAATGTCGATCACACCTTTTATCCCCTACTTCAATTACTTTATTGGTTGACCAAACCATTTTGTAATTCATTCAACTAGGATGTGAATTGAAGCATCATATATCAAATCAATTGGTATGCCTCTTCATACCCTTATTGTGTATTTATCCCTAGTTTCAGAGTAAATTAATGAAGTAGTCAACTTGTAATCCAAGAGGAATTTTACATGAGTTGGGAGACTTGTTTCTCATGCCATAGTCTAAGGAGTTATCTAGATTATAACATCATGGGACAAATTAATATCCCCTTCATTATACCTACTAATAAGAGTGAGCACTAATTCATCTATTTATCCAAATGTAGGTATTTTTATCAATATATCTACATCCTAGCCTTATAGTGGATGTTGTAGAGCTAGGTCTCCTACATGTACTACTTCTTATGATTCCTATGCAAATAAAATGATTTATTATGTATCAATGAAGTAAAATGGGTCTATATCTTATTATTCAATTTTACATACACCTAGGACTTTCCCTATTTCTTATTTTTACACATCTGATGATGGAATCAATAACTAAACTCTATCCATGGTAGTTGTTGTGTCTTGGGTTAAATACTTGCTTTGATTGTTCCAGATATATTATTAAATATTTGCATAAGAAAATGTTTTAAACACATATCATATATTTCAAATATTGGTAGGAATATGTTGTCCATGCCCTTTGTTATATAATGTTTGGCACCCAAATTTGTATACCTAACTAGTTTAAATGCATTGCACTAATTTTGCATGCATTTAACTCCCAAATTAATGTCAATAAACTACCATTTGATATTAAATCTACCCTTTTACATCTAGATTATTTTATACATGCATTTTCAAGTAGATTATGTGACTCAATGTAATTTCATCTATCCCATTGTTTTTATAAACCCACTTATCATTCTTCCACATGATATAATTTAGGAAAGATGCAATATACTCAAGTTATTTATCAATAATAGTCTTAAATGACCATTGTCCATCATTTTTTACATACTTTATTATCAATTTCATCTTTATAGACTTATTTTATGACCACCATGTAGTTGTTTCTAGATGTCATCTGTTTTTACTCTTTCTATGAATTGATCACAGCTTATGATTTTATCTATTACAAGTTTGTTTTAATGTTTTGTGATCCAAATATCACACTATAATAACACTCTAACCTTAAAAAACAAATAAAATCACAAATCAAAATTAAAAAATACTAACTACATGGTGCTACTTAGAACCCTCTCTCATTTTTAACAAAGAAAGATAGAAACACACTATGGTAAGTTTTAAGCCTACATCCATTAATATATCTTGGTAATACATTTACCTACATATATTTTATAACAATGGTACCTTGTTGTGAGAATTCATGAATAATATAGGTTCCCTTCCATCTGATGCACAATTTTCCTAGGAATGCATTAAACCTACTATTCTATAACATTACCACTTGTTTTAGATGAAATTGATTAAATTATAAGTTGCAATCATGCCAAGCCTTTTGGCTTAACTTTTGGATCTCTTAATTAAAATATTAAATTTTTAAACATTCCTCCATTTTAACCAATTCCATTAATATTTTCTTTAGGGATTATTGGTTTCCTAGTTTCTTAAATATTGTAATGCACATAATCAAACCAATGTACTCCACATGCATTAATCTCATCAAAACCATAAATGAGTTGAAAGGGATTAAACCCTTTGACATGCTTTTAATTTATTTTGTATTCGCAAATAATCATAGGAATGTGATCATCCCAATCATCCCTTTGAACATTACATATTTTTGTTAGCATTTTTGCCAATAATTTATTCGATGCTTGAGCTTGCCCATTTGCTTGTGGGTGATAATAAATTCTTTTATTGTGAAAAATCATAAACTCCTTAGTGAGATTATTGATATTATTACTGAGTAAGTGAGTTCCTCTATCCTTGACCAACTTTATTGGGCATCCAAATCTTGTAATGATATTTTCATGTAATAGTTTCGTAGTGTCTTTTGTACCATAACTTGGGGTTTTAGTAACTTCCACCCATTTGGTGAAGTAATCCATCATAGTAATTATGTAACACATTTGAATTAATTTTTTAAAGGGGTTTATAGGTCCAAAAAATTCAATTCTCCATTATTCGAATGGTTATTATATAAGCATTGGGGCTAGAGGCATCTCATTAGATTGATTGGGATTTGTCATTCTCTAACACATCATTTGGATACCCTATTCATAACCTAGAATAAGGTTGAACACTAAATTCCACTCAATAAGATTTTTATTAGAGTTGATTCACTTGTGAAGTGAACCCATAAAATTCCTTGATGTGCTTCTTGAATAAGCTATGGTCGTTCATGCTCTAATGTCACTCTATGCAACACATCATCTTTACCAATTTTGTATAGAAATATGTAGATAATACTATATGGGATAGTTCAAGTGACGATTTTGTTTTTATCCCATTTCATATAATGTGTAGGGAAGGATCCCTTATTCAAGAATATTTTAGTGTCCTAAATATTATCTAGGACCATAGCAACCCTGAACAAGTACACATATGGGGATTCATCCTCTATTTCTTCTGGTTAATATTGTGTATCCTATATAGATGATCTAGTACAAAATTTTATTGATTTGGATTTACATTAATTTAGAATTAAAACTATTGAAACAATATTATCCACCCTGATATCCATCCTCCTAATATTATATTGTTAACTAGGTATCACAATGCCTAGTGTTTTATGAAAAGCTCAAGCGGTGTGGCCAATAGATAGTGTTGAAACTTTTGAAATGTAAATACCATAGCTAATGCATCTCTTTCTATAGTTATATATTTATTATCTACTTTTGATAGATTCTTACTAGAAAAATGTGTGGGATGATCCAATCCACCATCCCCTACTTGTGTTAAGACAAATCCTACTTAAATACCAAAAGCATCCACATGTACATGGAATGGCTTATTCTAGTTAGGAAAATCTAAAATAGGTGTTGTTACCAACCTTTATTTGAGATTGATAAATGTTTTTTGGAATCCTAAGGTCAACTCAAACTTTGTACCTTTTCAAAATATATTCTCATTGACATAGATATGGTTATGTATCCTTTGATAATTTTTTTATAGTATCCTATATGACCCAAAAAGGTATACATCTCTATAGAATTGACTGGGGGTGGTATCCCAACTATTACAACAATGTTATCTTGGTAAACCAAAATTACATCAATACATACAACATGGTCCAAAATAAAACCAAAAGGTGTGAAAAAAAACACATATTTTAATTTATAAATATGTAGAGTTCAACACAATTCTAGAATTAATCATAGTTTCAATAGATTCTCTTTAAAAAAGGAAAAGGCATCCCAATCATCCAAATATACTTATAGGAAATCATGAATGAAGTATTTTAAATTTATTTACTATAAATCTAAAGAAAAATTTTGATACATTATTCATACCAAAGGGCATGATCTTATATGTGAATGAACCCCATTTAGTTTCAAAGGTTGTATCAGCTTGGACCTCTTATATGGTTAGAATATGATGGTATATGTTGAATTCATCTTTGAATGAGTACACCTCTTGACCTAAAACTAACTTGAGGGATTCGTACATGAATGGTATTAGAAATATATCATTGATGTATGTGTTATTAATTGAACATTAGTATCCATAAATCTAAATCACCTTAGACATATTTGGTTGTATCACTATGGGACTCACCTAGTCTACATTTTAAATTGGATAAATCACTCTACATTCTTACAATCAACCGAGTTTAGATTTTAATTTTATCTATATGTTTGGGTTTACCTATATGGGCACATTTTAATGGGTCAAATGCACTATTTCAAATCTATGTGCATCTCCCCCAATGGAGGATCTACACCTTTTACTTAAAATAATTTGGTCAGGAAAACATCTTGATAGTCTTACAATAGTTTCAATGACTCTGAGATCTATTCCTACCCCTAGTAGTCTCCCATAGTATTAAGATTAGTAACTAATTCTATTCTAATGTATTCTTTAATATTTTTTAATTATTCTCTATACACTTTATTTGATCCACTATGTAGAGCCTCTCACAAATTGTACTCCCCTTCCTACTCTAGAATGTTCATGTTGCATAGTCTTTCCTCTTCAACTAGTTCTATGCTTTGGGTTGGTGTTGGTTCAACTTCTCATTCTATTTCAAATAATCCTTATAAATCTAGATATCCATCATTTTCACTAGATTCCATCAGCTCATCTATTATTCTATCAGAAAGCTTAACAAGATCTTATTGTTGTTGACTAGCCTTGTAATTGTGAATCAACATATTTAAATCATGATTTAATTCCTACTATGATGATTACTCCATTATAGCTCCCAAATATTATGATCATCCATGACATATAAATATTTTAGGTTTTTATAATGCATTGTGTATAAATGGGATATCATCCTCAAAAACAAAGGTTGAAATAAAGTCTTCTTGTACTTGTGTCAAATGTTTGGTCTCTCCCCTATCCTCTTGATGCATGTACTAGGTCATTAGTAGTGTATCTAGCGTGTGAATATAAACTTTTACCCAATACCTTGGATCCACTCCTAATGTAGACAATATATATATATATATATATATATATATATATATATATATATTGTCTATAGTAGGAGTGGATCCAAGGTATTGGGTACAAATTTATATTCACACACTAGATACTATATATATATATATATATATATATATATATATATATATATATATATATATATAGTATCTAGTGTGTGAATATAAATTTGTACCCAATACCTTGGATCCACTCCTAATGTAGACTATATATATATATATATATATATATATATATATATACATTGATGAATGTGTAACTCATGATATTGGCCTTATTTTAAGAATGACCAATATGATTTTAGAGTAAGTGGTAACTAAAATTGAAAACATTAAAGATCACACAATTCCTCTCAATGTATCTCTAGATCTATATGCACTACCCACAAAGTCATAGTAGTTCCTTTTAGTGCATAGTTGAATGCAATGACTCATTGATCCACTTATGGCACATGGTTTTCTAACCTAAAAAAGAATGGATTAAGATCATTTATTATAAATTATTTATGTAATTAACATTTGGTGGTGAACAACATGCACAAATTCCATATCTTGTGATATCCCCTAGCCCAATTCAACATATAGGTTTTGAATTACCACTTATAGAAGATGTTTCCCTAGGTATAACACCCTATATAGTAAGTTCTATATAATACATTATTATTAAACTTGTATTATATAGGAATTCCACCATTGAATTAGTAGGAGATTACATTGATGGAGAGGTACAACCTTCATGTTAAAACTAAGGCACTAGATATTTTGTTATCACTGGATTATAAAATGGCTACTTTGCTATATGTGATTTCTCGATTTATAGGTTTAGTAAATTACACTCAGCAACTCATAGTGAATTATTTTGTGTATCTATGATAAATTTAAACTAACTATTATCACCATAAATATATAGTGACTTTGTTTCCTTAGGAATTATGTTAAGAATCGTCTCCACTTTGTTCAAAGGGATGGCAACTATCTTGTCTCCTTGATGAGCCTCTAGTTAATTTCACATTATGTTAGTAGTCATTTGACCATCATAATCCAATTTATAAACAATTAAGGTAGGGTAATGTGTCTTAGATATCATCATATCAATGAATTCAAAATCACCACACAGACTTAACTCAACCAGTTTAATATTCCCATCCTCAAGGTGACCAATTAGTTATACCTACCCATAGTCTATGAGGTTGAGGGTGACAGGGTTATAGCTCAAGTGTGGCCTACCAATGGATTCCCATATAGATCTAAAGATCATATTAATAGTAATCATGAATTCAAATACTACATTGGGGATTTCATATCTTACAAGATCAATGTCTATTCATGAATCTACATCCCATAATTTCTTTATTTTAACATACCATACCACCTTGTCAATATGTTATTGTCCCTTCTATACACACTCTAGAATATTATGCAAAAGTTTTGTAATATTATGATAGATATTTTCATTATGAAGTTTGTTGAGTAATTGTAACATGTCTATGAATTCTTTCACAACACCTTCCTACTTCTTGATCTATACAATTTGGCCATACACATGTGCACCTATGATTGTGGCATCTCCATCTAGAACACTCTCTTACTGTATGTCTTGGAGGACCTATATATTTTGGTATATTATACCATTCTCTATTCTAGGGTTAGGATATTTATCCCATTACACCTTTCTAATTCTTTAATGATTTGACATCTCTATTATAGGCAATCCTTGCTTTATGCATTATTGCTTTATCCTTATAAAATTGGGTAATCTTCCATTTTATTCTATGCTTACACTCTATAATACATGTAATATAATTATCTCTATGGGTTAGTAAGAAAATTTCACACAAAATGATTGTACTCACCACACATATAACAATATATGGGATGACAAACTTATCTATTATCATTATAATGACCACCTTGATAGCCTCCTCTATTATATGGATAACACAAATTATGTGACTACTATCCACCAAATCCTCATTATTTTTTTGCATTATATCTACCATGCTAATTTTGAGGTGATATAGGACCCCATTTTGATTACTTTTATTATAGGCTCACATTATTCCATGAATATTGGTATTGGTTTATGGTGATGATTATGTCCAGTTAGATAAATCATAGGGTTGATATTGATATTGAGTTGATATGGGTACCCATGTGGGACTACCTTGTGTTTCACTCACCATTTCTACCTTTGAACCTATGAGTCCTTGATTCATAGGAGGTAATTATTATACTATAACTATGAAGACATTCTCAATAATATATTCCTTTAATTATTGCAAGGGTTAATAGATATTTTTTCATGGTTATTTGACTTATAAAAACTATAATACAAAATCTAAGTCTTCTATATTTATTATTATAGTATATGACATTTAGTATTTATTTGCCTTACTACCCTACAAAGTTCATAAAATTCTAATTTTAGCTTAGGGAAGTCATTCTTATGATGTCCATCTCACACACACTCCATGAACCATAGCCCCAGTTTGGTTTATAATTTTTTTGCATCTCATCAATCATCTTCATGAAATAATCTATCTTTGCTTTCACTTTGGATACACCATCTGGAGCATCTCCATAATATTCAATTTGATCTACCCTTAGTGTAGTATATTGAGCATCAACCTTTGTTGTAAATTGAGACTGTGTAATAGAAATATGATTCTTGATCATAGACCCTCTATGAACCAAGTAGTTTATCCTTATCTTCCATGATAAAATCAATTTTATTCATCACATATGATAATTTATGATCATAGTCCCACAAAGATTCTCCATTGTGCTGCTTAATCTCCTTTAGATGTTGAATAGGCTGACTTACACTATTCTTCATTTTGACTTCTACTACTAACTTCACCTTAACTTACTAGAGATCTATGTTATTTACATCTATCCTAAAAATAGATTCCAAAGTGAAACATGATAAAGCTCCTACAAGATCTCACTTCTTCACATCATCGACATTTATTGCTCTGACCTACCACTTAAGGACTATTTCATATAATTTAGACTTATCAACAATCTAAAATTTTGAAAACTCACTCTAACACACTCCCTTAAGTTTAAAATAAGGATTATGAGAAGAGAAAGCAAAGAGACTGAATGGGTCCCAAGAATAAGGCCTGATCACATACCCATGTACAAATCATAGTGAAATATAAAGTATCCTTATGGTAACCAATCCATCTTATCAGAATCCATGGATGATGAATCATTGTAACCACCAAGTCAAATAGAAGATGGTACTCTATATGAGGTTAATACTATACAAAAACTACTCTCAAAACACTAGGAAAAAGAGTCACTAAGGATGAAATATATCATTGTAAGGTACCCAAAACTAGTAGAACAATAGTGAGAGTGAAGAATAGAACATATGATAAAAGGAAACCTAAGAATCATGAATTAAAAATATCAACATAATCCTATAGTAGGTACACTTGATGGAATGAATCCCATCAAAAAAAATATGCACTTAATCAACTGCCTCTAAAAGAAAAAATGATGTAATAACAATGAGTATAACACTTGAAGCAGTATGCCCACACAATCCCCCAATAATTTTGAAGTGGGTGTAGTGACACAAAAAAACATCTGAATGAATGGGCCAATCCTACTATGCAAATACTAAAATGCTGACACTATGCTACACTAGACTAGCTATGCTCTATAAAGAAAATAAGATCCACCAAAGATAGAAGGAAACTGCCAAAAATTAGATACAAATATGAAATATATCAATAATGATGTCCTTAGTGATGATGGGATAGTCATGCAATTGGAGAAGAAGGTGCTCAATCATGGAACACACACATGAATAAAAAATCTCCATTAATCTCAGTATGACTACAAACAAAATCCTATCCTACAACAATATCATTAAGTGATGTAAGAAACTCCATAATGTAATTAATTTGTGGAGTACATGATCTATGTAATGACAGGTGTATGCCCTAAAATAACACATCTACCTGATCAAGGAGCTCACAATAATGAGCATAATAGGTGAGAGGATCAATGTGCAATCAAAGAAGCTAAATAGTGGAGGAATGATGTCTATAGTTTCCTCACCAAGAATTCTTCTTAAACCACCAAGAATGATTATAAATCCACCCCAAATGGACTTGAATGGTGGATGTAGATACCTGCATATGTGTGGGTGTAATGTCCATAGTAGAAGAATGCAAGGTAACATCTAAATAAGTGTCAAGTAGATCATATTTGACCATTATAATCTTAGGTTTCTCAGGCCTGAGTGAAGGTGAAGAAGAACCCATATTTAGCTCATAATCCTCATAAAGAGTGGAGTGAACAAAAGATGGAGTTATATCAATAGATCCCAATAAAGATGAATCACCTACATCATAACCAAGGCCATGTAGAGAAATCCACATAACAAGTTGAATAGGGTGAGCAATGCTCTATAAATGCTTCCTAATGCCTACAAGTATGGTAGTGTGACCCATGAAACAAAGTATGTGGGAGCTAAAGCCAGTGGTATGTTACTCAAAAGAAGCAAGCATAAGTGTAAGTGGAACTAAAGTGGGATGTGTAGAGTGTGTAACAATAAAAGTAGAAAGAACAATGGGCTAGTCAAAATCTAGTAAATCACACTATAAAAGTGCATCAAGTGGATGAGTACTAGATTTTGTAACACTGCATGATGACATACCAACTATTTAATTCGATAGAGAACATATGAGGGCATCCTTTCCATGAATTAGGGAGCACATAAGAGAATTTTGCATCAAAATTTTATTTTTTGCTTCTTGAAGTGATAGGAAAGAGGTCATATGATCAATGGATTGCTTAGGATTTGGTAGGGTACTGCCAAGACTCATACCAAAATAAAAAATAGGATTAATAACCACTATATCAAAATTTGCATCTATAGGTGGAGGAGGTGAAGGTACCTCAACCAAATGACCACTAGTAATAGGTGTCTTATCCTCAAAAAATATGTCCTCACTAATAATGGAAAGGGGACAAGAAATAATATGAGAAGATGAAGATGCCAAAGTGTCCTCATGCAAATTACTATCATGAATCACACCCACACAAATGGGAGAAGATGGTGGAGAAACAATGTCACCAATAGAAGAATCCTCACTATGAGAGGAAGGTGAAAGAAGAAGAACATATGGAGGTGGTATGACCTCTTCAAACAATGCAAAAATAATGTCTTAGGCTTCTTTAGGTGATATGGCATGATCAATATGAGATTTCATACAATCTAAAACATGGAGGTGAATGAATACAAGTGACTTCTTTTGCATGGATGAAATCCATGCAATATCATCCTCATCTATAAAAATGGGAAAGTTACTAATGAAAACTCTCCACAATCCCTTCATCTGCAAGTGTAACATCATCTTATGCTTCCATGTAGTGTAGTTTTAAGAAAAAAGGGGTTTAATCACCTAAGAATCCATATCCAGAGACATGAAAAACTAATAGTGGCATAAAATATCCAAATGAAAATAAAATAGAACCCTATAATGGGCATTGATCACTACCAAAAATACATTTGTAAATACAACACATGGACAAACAGGTATAATGCACACTAAAAGGGATGTTGGTCTTTGCTAAAAATTCATCTTCAAAGAAAGGACTAAAAATCACACCACAAAAATGAAGTGTTTTTCAAGGGGGTCTCACCACCTATGAGACCATACCTCACCCTCCATCTTTGACAAATGAGGATGCAAAATGGTATCCCAATTATAAAAATGGCCTTAAAATTATAAAAAATAAACCCCTATTACAAAAATTATGCACCACCTATTTAAATTATACCCCTTTTATGAAGAATTTGTACCACCTTCAAAACATATAGCTTCCATAATAATAAATTCCACCAGCCAAAACAATGACTACCACCTTTTTATTTTAAATGATATAAAACAATATTGCATCACCTTTTTTAAAAATAAAATTTTAATAGATTTGGATGTCAAAAAACATGTCGTGTTGTTGGTGAAGGAAAGTTGACTAGTTGCAAAGGCTTGCAAGGATGGTAGACTGACTATTGGAGTAAATATTTGACAATAATGATGTGGCAACAAAGGATTTTTCCAATTATAAACTAGCTCACCAATACATTAATACTGGAGTGCATAGGTTGTAAAGGAGACTAAGTCATTTCATGGTTTAGGTGTTGGTTGACCAGTGCTAGAAGTTATGCCATAGTATGGAGGATTTATAAAAAATTTAATCATTGATTCTTTCTTTATCTAAGGAGGGTGGAACATGTAGGGGAAAACTAAAATTCCAAGAATAAAATGTTGACTAGATGGAGGATAAAGCCAAATTCATCTTATACAAAATCTTAGTAGGTGACAAATTGACTGATAGTTGGAGGATAAAGTTGGATTTAGGTGGATATTAATGCAAAAACCAATGCATGCAATCATTTATTACTGAATGAACTCTAATAAGTGAACCACAAATATAATGACATATTCATTTAATCCACATGCATTTTTGCAATAAATGGTGGGGTTGACATGGAGATAATAAGCTAGGTGGTTGATTGTCATGACCAGTATAGGAGTCAGCTAGGAATGATGAAGATGGCTAGTTTGTAGTAAGGTTCAACAGAGTTTTGCATGAATAACAATATTTTTAGGTTCTCTAATCACCTATAAAAGCAAATCAAAAAATAACTCAGGGTTAAAAAATGCATACATGTACACTTTGATTAAGTGGATACATTGCCAATCATTTGGCTTCATAAAAATAATTAATTTTGATCCTCTCTAACTAGCAGACTGATAGTCAAGATGGTAGATACAATAATATTTTTGAGCCCAAATGAAAGATCCATAGAATAGAGGTGTGTTTGGATTGACATATCTGTACCATAGAGAGGGGTCAACCAAATCAGTGTTAAAAAATGTTGATGGTACATAAGCTCTAGGCTTGTTAATCAAGGTGCTTGAAACAAAAGTGGAATGAAAAAATGTCACTAAAGATGATGCCAATCCATAAAAACACATTGATCCATAAAGATAAACCATATTATTTCTTTGATCTAGCCAATTGTGCCTTCTATGTAATAGAAACACATATCATACCAAATAAAAAATTATGATAGCCTTGAATGATGGGTCTTGACTCCCAATGCATAATTCTAAAGGATGTTTAGGTTTAATGGCTAAAAAATTTGTTTTGATACCATATTGGAATTCATAACAAATTCATAATCAGTAGGATCTCTCTTGTAAACCATTACCACAACAATAATAACATAGACATTATGCACAAACCAGTCCCTATATTATTTCCTCAAATGAATAATACAATCCATAAATCTCTATCCACTGGTCAAGGCTAAGCAATAGGAGTGCCTATAAAATAGGCATAAAATACTATCACACACAATAAATAATTTGTTGTGTGAAATAAATATTAGTTCATATGGAATATTTTTATGCACAAAACAGGTGTGCAAATATTTGACATATAACAACTAATTAATTGAATCCTAATTAAGCTTAATTCCACGAGTGAGTTTTAATGATCATTCCAATAATTATAAGTCCAAATTATTTAAAATGGTCATAAATAATTTATTTATTAGTGGTTGAAAACTATCATAAATAAATTGGACGTAATCAAGAATTACTTGGACTTATAACAAATAAATCACATCTATATTATATATTTACAATAAGTCCAAATTATGTGACTATTCAATTGGTTCACAAACCATGAATTTATAGTTATTATAAGACCTGAATGTATATTTATTAAGGAAAAATAATTCATACATCAATTTCATGCTTGATCGAGATGTGATTTATAACACCTGAGATGATTGGGATGCCATATGTCATTGGTTGATTGGATTGTGAACTATTTATTTACTTTGATTCGAGTGACATCCTCATGATCATCAATGTTTATCTCATATTATCTCACACAATCTTTGATTCCATGTGAAAATATGAATAACATTTATTGATACACAAATACTAAAGAATAAATCTTGATGCGCAAGTGGGACATTCCAAGGTGTAAACCCTAAAGACCTTTTCAGATGCACGAGAATGCTAAATTATATTTTATAAAACACAAAAGTTGTAGTGGAACAAATTCTCAGATGTGCAAATTATGAAGACCTTTTGTTGAAGACAATTTTGATATATGAAATTTTTTGAAGTGGATGATCCAATAGTCAAATGCTATTAAATATATGCATAGTTACTGAAATATTGAATTGTCATAGTAAAAAATATAAAACTCAAATAATGAAGTGTATTTCCCAAGACCCAAAATGTGAAGTGCCACTATAAATAAATAAAATAATAGAACATTATACATTTTCAAAAAATGGACTAAATTAAAAAAAAACCATTCATATTTCTCATTCCAAAATTAAGGAAACAACATTTCAAATTTCCCAATCCTTTTATCACTATTTTTGTTAGTGCCTAGTGTGATGATGCATTCAAACAATCTATTATAATGCCTTTCAAAAAATTAGTGAGAACAAATGTTTAACCTCTCTAATTTTTATTTGGTTTCCAAGTGTAGATGATACTATATATGAGTATGGATGTTAAAGATGTGTTAATTGGGTTTGGCTTCTATTTCTTGTCTAAGTAGCCTAAATAAATTTATGATTATTCTACATCATTTTTATCTACATGAACTTGGATGAACCAAGATATATTGACCCTTCATTTTATATCCCCATTTGTTTTTAGTATCTCAATATTAATTTTAGCTCTAGTAACCCATACTATGTAGTCCACTCCTATAGAATCATTAGGTCTGACAAATAACATATCTCCGATTTGCACACCTTGAGTTGGATCAAATGAAATTCTTGTTATTTTTATTCTTGGAGCAACATATGTATCTGTAGAGGCCACTCCAAAATCAAGGGTGACATCATTAACCATTTTGTGTAGATCTCTATGCAAGGGTATGTTGTGATGAGTTTTAGGCCAAAACTCTCCTATGCACTCAACTTTAGAAGGGAACATGTCTTCTTTCATTATGTCATGGATGTTCTGGAAGTAATATGATAGATCTTTCTACTTACTATTTTTATTCAAACCAAACTCATTAAATTGATGTACATACTTATTCAAGTTATATTTAATTTATTTTTCACTCTTGTTTCTACTTCTATGTAAGTCTTTAAAAATAATTAAATCTTGAGACATTTCTCTATTTTTCAAATATTTGAAATATATTTTGTTAGATTACCTTCTGGAACATTTGGCTCACCATTTTATTTTGTTCCCCATAATGTAATCATGGGGGGGGGGTGCAATTTCTATCTCTTATAGATTTTTTGCAATGCATAATGGGCTAACCTTACTCCATGCATAGAATAAATTATTGACCTTTTATCAAGCCTATTATTTCATTTCTTCCCTTTAGCTAGTAACTATTAACATACTCTTTGAAATACACTACCTCTCTAATCAAACATGGCATGAAACTTCTTGTATTTTCACATGTCCTATAAGTGTTCATCATCTCTGACATACTCCATAAGCCTTTCCTCTTTATACATTCAGATAGGTTTCCAAATGTGTCATTGATGTCCTCATGGGTATGTCCTAAAAGCAAAAATCCAACATCAACATCAAGAAAAACACATTTATAGATAAAGAGAGATAAATATTACAACACATACCTATATTAAAAGACATTATTTTGTGAATTTATAATTATAACATTAGTTCCATATAAGGTTTGACATTTTTTAAATATAATTATGGATGGAATTACCTATTCTTATTCTCCCCACAATAGTTATCTAGTTTAAGGTATAGCCTAGAAGGAAGTTTCTTGAAGGCACCAATTGATTGTGCTTTTTATCTATATTTCTTTCATTCAAGGTAGCAGTTGTTAGATAAATGTGCATCATATAATGGATATTTTGAAGATCTAGGTTTATATAGTAAAGATCCATAAGTATCTAGAATTTTTGTTTCCATATCCCTGAAGCACTTATTCACTGAGGTGATAGTAATGTTATACCCTCTAAGAATGTATGGTAAAAATAATTCCCATATCCGCCTATACCATGACCATGTGTTATAATCCATACCATTGACAACTCTAATATTTTGTTAGTAATTGCTTTACTTTTTTTCACTATCCTTGGCACAAATGGTTTTTGATGTTCCACCTTGTCATGAATGACACTAAGGCATTCTTTAGTGTATTACTCTAACATTTTTTAATGCATGTATTACATTTATCTTGCATAAAGTATTTGATTTGAGTGCATCATGAATTCTTGATTGATAAGCTCTTCTTGATCTCTAGAGAGTGACATAGAGCATTTCTATTGATTCAACAAGATGTATGTTTTTCACCTATCAAAGTTATCAAATGTGGCAATGGTCACATAATGAAAATTATTTCTCCATATGTTATTGAATTTTGGCTGGGATATTAGCTCATATTCCATATCTACTAGTTGTGCATTGATGTGGTGCCTCATAAATTCTTGAGTAAAAGATGATGGAAGATGTTAAAAATTTTCTTATGAGATGTCTATATCTACTTGGCATGTTAGTCATGGAGAAACATCTGCAAAATCATCCACTAGTTGGTCTAACAAATATTTATCTGCCATTGTCTTCTTTTGTGCCTTTTGTCAAAATATCCCTACATGGAACTCATTTCATGCCCCATTTATTTGATAATTCTAAATTTCAAAAAAATTACTTCTTTTCAATCCACATATTTTAAGCTAATATTTTAAACAAATCTCTATACCCTAAAAATCAATGCTAGTTTTGTTTTTATTTTTCTTAAACAAACTGGCAGAAAGGGCATCCAAGACATGTTGCCTCCTATCTATTGTGGCAGAATCAAGCAACTTCATCTTTGTAGATTTTAGAATCTCAAATGAAAATCTCAATTTAAAACATTTTTTGTTACAACATTTATTTTCATACATTATTGTAATCTCATTATCTATGCTTTCATCAAACTCCACTTGGTTGAGTGAATTATTTGGCTGACTTATTTTTTAGATCGAGTATTTATAGGAATGAGCTTATTTTTTTGGATACCTTTGTGCTAGGAATGTCAGGAAATGACTAACTTCATTGTCCACTATGTCCCAAATGTTTCCAATTTCTTTCTCCTTTGGTTTCATATATGGTAAATTGATTGCTCTAAAAGTCTCAATGTCCACTATTTTGTTGGAAGGCCATCTAATGATAGATGTTTCAATTTACTCTATACTACAAGTCTTATAATTTTATATAGCATGCCTTATGTAAATTCCCTATTCATTTTCTAACATTGGGACATGAATGCAACCAAAATTCTCTCTTGGTTGTGCAAATTCAACATAACCAGAAGCATTTTTTTCATCATTTGCAAGATTTATACATTTGTATAAAAAATGTACCCTTTTCCCAATAAAAGTTATTCCTAGTCTTTGAAATGTGGTAGAATCATCGATATATCGAATAAATGAATCCAAGTAAGGGTTTTCTTATTACAATGGTTGTATATGTAGAATTAGACACAAATTATTTTGACTTTGTTTCATGTCATTGTCTATAGAAAACTCATATGTGACATGTTGCATCATTCTTGTGCTCCATATAGTAAAACTATCAACTACATCCCCAAAATTATCCACAAAAGCTCCAAGAAATGGAAGTAGTGGAGTTAGATCAAAATCTTTAGTCACATCAACACTTACACATTCAATAGGTATTTTCTCATTGTGGCATATGGAAGTGAGATTTATGGGTTGCAGAGATTCAACATTTGGACCTGCCACTTTGTGTATTATTCCTTTGCCAATGACCTTACCATTATTTATGAGAGAAACATAGTCTCCACATTTGAAAGCCATCGATGTATGATTTTTTAGCTAGACATTTGTAAAAGATATGAGAAGAGTTGTTAATCAATTTATTTATAAAATCAATCCAATTTATACCTTTTTATAGGAGATAAAGCTATATTTATACTAGAACATAAGCATGGAGATATGTTAAAAATTAAAAATGTTAAAAAGGTAATGTATAACATTTTTTTAATGACACATTTTATGTCAATAAAAAAAAAATATCTTTTAATATCATGTACTGCATACTTCAAATCTTGCTTCATCCCACTTTGAACGTATCTCCTAGGAGATACATTTCAAACATGCATCAGTGCAGAATAGCTATGTAGAAAAAAAATCTAATCAAGTCAATATTCAACCATGTATTTTATTAAAATAAAAAATGATATTTAGAAATAGGGATTTTGAGAAAAAGTATGGAAAATAATTATCTTCTTATATTTTGGGATCTTGTATTTGATTTTAACTTTTGTTGTGGACCCAAAAGTTTGAAGGTATCTCTTAGGAAATACCATTCAAGGTTTGAAGGTAGTACTAGGTGATACCTTCAAGGGACTTTTAATACCTTCAAGGATACCCATGACATTAAGATTAAGACTTCATTTTTTAATAGTTAAGGACATGTGGCATGCACCCATAAACTTACAACATTTCAACACTAGAAAAATACTTTAAGTTCACCAGGCAAGTGAGTATTCATGATTATGCCAAGTGTCTCCATCTCATTTACCTAGAGACTAACATATAGAAATTTATGAACTAACTAACTGATATGTAAGAATCATTGTGGTGACATGTGTTTCCCTCCAAACTACCTCTACAATTCTTGTTAAAAGTGGGTCCCACTTCTTTGGGCCAATGGCACAACTTTTCTTTAAATAATAACTCCCTTCTTTATTGAGGAGTGTCATGATGACACATGTCATCATTGAAAGGGACTAATAATTCAATTTTGTGATTACACTCACCTGTGTACTTAGTCATTGTGAGTTTATGATGAACCCAAGTGTTGGCTTCATTTTTGAAGCCACATTATTTATTCTCTCCAAATAGGATACCTATGGTCTAGGAGTGGGTGGTGAGGTTATTCTTCAACTACTATATTTCTTAGTCCTTAGTAAAGGACTCTTATTCCATCTGTGGTTGCATCTATTGTTGTGTGTTTGTAGAGTCCAAGACCCTCTTATGGGTATGCATAATAAAAATTATTAAATGCATTTAATAAGTTAGTCTGAAATGTAAAATATCAATATTTGTAGTTTTTTTAAGAAAGGAGATTAAGGAGAAATCTAGTAAAAAAATACATTGATCTAAAATTAAGTCCAAGAAAGTGGTAGTGACAAGATAGGTATGGTAGAAGGATTGCTAATGATCATGCAAGACCATTAATGACATGGTATTTGGAAAGATTGTAGATCAATTTGGGACGTGATAGGATATGGGGTAATTTCAATATTTGTAAGACAAAAAGGTCACCATTAAAGCCAAAATATTAAAGATGAGTAGTAACACTCATGTGCAGGTAGTCAGTGCATTTAAAGAGGTTGGAAAGAACAAATTGGATGCCAAAATCCATAAAAAAATTAAAAGGAAAAATGAAAAAACATTATATACTTGTGGAAAGAAGAACATTCTACTTTCTAATCTTGATATACTCTCGTGAATAAAAATTGATACCTAGATTTTGGTAGAACAAATCAATCAAATAATGTAGATTACCAATATAGTCATGGATATGAGCAAGTTGTTAATGATACTCATAGATGTGGAGAAGAAAAAAATGGGGATTGGGTTAGGTCTTTAATAAACCAAATTCAATAACCTAGATCCCTTCAAATCTGTGGAAATGACCAAAATTTCTCTCTTTAGCCTATCAACACAACTAGGTGAACAAGCAAGAACTCTTACACTTTAACATCTACTTTGGGGTTATGATGCAAAGAGGCTAATCAAGTTACCTACATTTATACAATTGGATGAGGTCATGCATACCTTGTTAAGCAAATACAACCAAGGGGATATTCATTTGTCTAGAGATATCACCGTTTGGATCAATGTATAGACCATGTCAAGAGCCACATGCCTCCTGAATCATGAAAAATCATTATTGTGATACAAGTCCACCCCACCACAAATTCATCCATATGTTCAAGATAAGTTTCCCACTGGGGCAGGTAGAAGAACCCTAATTGACTCTATTGAGGATGTTGCAATGCACATTTTGGTAGAGTGTATTGTAAAGAGGTTTTGGCAAATAATGAATTAGGCAACAAAAAGAGTAATTGAAATTATGTATCACATGATCTAATATAATGTGAACTTCAATTGTACCAAGTTTCTTACATTTGAACTTACCACTAATATCGATAAGGAACTTTCATGTAGCTCACAAAATTTCCAATATCAATTTTTGGTTTTGTTGTTATGCTTCACCTAATGGAAGTCCCTGCTAGACCAAGTTAATATTACTATAGAATTTTGGCCTACTACTACCCTCATAGGCATCACTTGGAATAAGACAAGGCAATATTATGATCAACTAAGGTGGTTTAACACATGGTGGCTTGAGGCTCTAACTTTGATCAGGTTGCACTCTCAAATTCCATAGGATGTCATGCAATATTTAGGGTAGCATGCATCAGTAACTGAGTTCTGCAATGGTATTCAAATCAAGGTATATGATTTGGCCATGCCAAATGTGACTCTAATGCTTTTTTCATCACAATGGTTGAAGCACAAGCTAAAGTATGGAGGTAAAGAGCCCTAGTTACATAATAAGGTTGATAAGAGCAAGAATATCCACATCCAATTGCACAACCACAAGCCTCACCCCAATAATCCATATCTCTTTAAATATAAAGTCAAATCAAGTCTTTGTTAGACAACCCACATGTGCCAAGGATAGCTTTGGATTATTATCTCACAATGTTGTGGGTTGATGAATAGGAATTTATTCAATGCATATGATCAAATACATTAGTCAAAAGGTCTATGATAACGAGTTGTTTTTTTGGAAAGTAGTATGCACTTACTAAGTGCATAATAAGGTAAGCAGTGATCATGTGGTTGACATTATAGAACCCCCTCCCTCTACTATTTTGGATACTATAGGTTAAAAATAATCTCACCATGAACTTGTGATATAAAGTTTTGAAAAAGATTTAGAATCTAGTTCATCATTTACATAGTTTGTAGATCTACCAAAGGAAGGGATCCTAGTATGGTTATTGATGTGCAAAAAGCATAGTCTTCATTAGGTGAGTCCTTCGACCACCATACTAAAACATTTGGTATATTTTAGAGAGATAACTATAACAATTAGTGCCTATCAGGTGAAGTTTAGGGGCATGATGAGACATAAGGATACACTTGTCCCTTCGACCAAGTTGAGAATTTTTTTCATGTGTAGAGGTATCATGGTTATAAAAAATGAATCTTTAGAGCACTCATAATTTGATATGGAAATAAATGATGTCTATGTAATGGAGGAATCCCTAGATACCACTATCTAAATGAGATCTATTGAATTTGCTTCCACTTCCATGGAGACATCTTTGGATGTTTTGTAGCTATCATTATCCAAGGAAATTGAAGGAATAGATGCATTCCAAATATCCATTGCATGAAAGGCATTGAACTTAGAACACATGGTTTTTTGGTTGCACAAGCAGAAAGCAAAAGTACAAAATCAAACTGTGGAGGCTAGGTAGCTCATCAGTGCATCTTGTCCTACTCTAGTTGCTCAAGTCCTTGGTGATTAAGTAATGTCAAATGACAAACAATTCACCATGTTTTTGACTTAGTTAACAAAATATTGGGTGAGTGCACATAAAATATACACCCAAGGATAAGCTTTCCACACTAAGATAGAAGGCATTTTCAAACTTCTAGAGGAATATGTATAGTTTTTGGATATATTTGTGCATTAGGATAAGTAGATTACATAAGGAATGATTGATTGGAGGTAGCATCTTGACAAATCCTTGGATTCTACTAATCTAGAGTTTGTAATGGTAGATAAATCTAAAGTTATAGTGAATGATTGAATGGCTACTAGGGAACACTGAATGACACATTTCAATAGTTTTTATAAGCTAGGGATACCATGATGAAAAATCTCTAGGTCTGGTAGAATGAGACAATGCAAAACATATTTATGGAAATTCAAGCCCAAAGGAATATAGACAAGTTGGATGATATTGTGTCAGATATCTAGCTTAAGCTATCAAATTCTAGAGACTTCCTTATCATCATATAATATGCATATGTGCATAATTTGATGGTCATTTATATTCCACTATGCATTTTGCTTACCATGGTGTGGGAAATACTTGATAATTATAAAATGCTTAAGCATGAACTCTCATAGGTTAAACCAGCTATTGTACATATCATAGATGAAACTAATTTCATTCCACTATAGGAGCTCCAATTAATTTTTTAGAAGAGAAAGCTAGATATAAAGGCATGGTCTAGGCAACCACAACCAACATAGTAGGTAAATGTGCAGTTCAAGTTTTGTAATTTAAGAACTACAAAAGGAAGTAAACAAGTATAAAAAACTAGAAAACCTAGAGGGATTACTACCAATTTTTTGAAAGGAAAATCTTTTCCATCTTTCACTGAGATTAGAGTTTAGATTTTGTCATTTATATGATCCTTTAGATGTATTTAGCCTTGTTAGGCAAGTGATAGATATAATAATGCCATGTCTCTTTTCTTTTTGTATGCTAGAAAGCTATGAGAAGAGATAGTACCATGTAAAAAGCTATATATAGTGTTATGATGTAATGTAATATTTTTTTGATGTTATTTATTCCTAATATTCTTTTACCTATGCATGGTATGTAGTGTTTACTTTATTTTGTTTTGGCTTATTCTATTATGTTGTTTATGATCCAAAAATTTTAATGCCATGTTAGTTTATCTTTATATTTGATATGGTGTATAAAATTAAAGATAGTGTAAATTAACTCATGCTATTATGATTATTTTCTACTTCCTAATATGAAATCTATACCTATAATTTCCATGTTCTTGAGAATTTCCACAAAAATCTACTAACATTCCTTCAACATACACACGATTAGAATTTTATTTCAAGGTATATATGGGGAGATACATTTAATGGATTTATAGTACCTTTGAGTGTACCATAATGCATGTTTTTAAGGTATTAGGTATCTCATATGAGAAACTTTCAAATATGCAGTTATAGTACTTTCAATGGGTATCCTAGTAGATACCTTGAAAATGCACATGATTGAAATTATTTCAAGATAATAGGGCCTTTTAATACCTTAAATGGGTATCCTAGTAGGTTCCTCTATGCATAAAGGTATATTTTAGGAGATACCTTCAAGGTAGAGATGAAGGTATTACAATGCCCTTCAATGTATACTATTTTTTGTATATTTTTTTTATTCAATTGGTTAAAATCTAGGTTGAAGGGGGTTGTTCCCTTTACTAAAGAATCTTGAAAGATAGACATGACAAATCTAAAGGAAAAAAAAGGATCAATAAGTGAACCCTATAGATAAATTCCCATGCCACCAAACTTATGCAAAGTATCAACCAAAAAAACCTGAGACTAAACAAAAAGAGATAGAGAAAGCCCAACTATTCTAAATCAAAATAAAAGATCAAATTCTTGGTCACAGTACTATCACCTTTGTTGTTCCTTCCTCTAGGATGACTTCCCATGAACTGATCCTTATCTTCTTCCTATATTTTTCATTTGAGGCTGGTAGACTAAATCTTCACTTTTTCTTCCTCGAGATCCTTATTGACATCCTCCTTTCCACCACTCTAAGTTGATTTTTTGCCCTAGGGAGTGCATTCTAGATGATCCTTGCCTAATTTAGAGGCTACTGACATGTGACCTAAGATCCCTTACAACATTTTGAACTCATCTTCTATTTCATTATAGAGAAGTTTTTGGATGGAAATCTTTATGTGTAACTTTTGAAGGGAATTTATGATATCTACCTTGGCATTAGAATCAACAACCCCTCTACCTCTGGTAGTTAATGGAGAGACATAGGTAGGATTCCCCATATCTAGTCTAGGCTCCTCCTACATTGGTTTGGTAGAATCCCTGTCACTCTAGTTCATGATCAGAAGCTAATTATGTCAAAAATTACTCCCCCTTTAGTTTCTTCCTTCTCACTGGGGATATCAATCACTTCAATGACAATTTTGGACCATTGTGGTTCCCCTCTCTTAATCAATAGTAAAATTAGATCTTGGTGAATTAACTCTACTGAAGAATTCTTTTTGAAGTTTAGTATTGAATCTTCCAAGGTTTGTAGAAGGAAAAATGGAATGTTATTGGTGTGGTTTTTGAAATGATTGAGTAATAAGATGTGATATGGAAAATCACAATATGTTTTCCTTCTAAGGTAATATACCTCATTATCTGGAGGTAAACTTTAGGCCATTTCCTTGATATTTTTGACCTAATGAAACCTTTCTATGATGAAATCTTGGGTTTCTTCTTTTCCTTATTAAATAAAATGCCAATAATCTCCTCTTTTCTATTCTTGTCATTGAATGATTTGATGTCGGAATAATGTATCCTAGTAGTCTCTTTGATGAGCTCTTTAGTGATCAATATTTTCAAGCCATGCATACAAAATTCATGATCTTTTTAGCCATGAGTGAAGTCCCTAAAAAGACCTATATCATGCCTAGTGAGACATTCCTAGAAAGGATCCAATCTAACTTTGAGAATTTTATTCCAAATGTATTCATTTTCCTTGACATCAGACCATGAAATTGGTTTGAACCAATCCTAGTCTCCACCCATATTGTAAAATTTTAAACTTATTCTACAAGATTCATTGTTTAAGTTTGTAGAAATGGAAATGGACAAGTTATGGGACGAAAAGACAAATAAAATAATGTGATGTGATCTTGGAGAGCCCAAAATATATAAGGCCTTAGGAATAATTACCTTACACATGTTAATATCTAAGCTCTTGATCTAAATTTGTGTCATCATTAATAGAATAATCATGATAATGTAGGGTGTGGCCTTTTTATGATTCAATAATCAAGATGAATTCATCAAGAAAATCCCTCTCATGCCAACTTATAAAATTGCTCATTTCGACCCTAAGATTGGCACATATAGGGATTCAACATTGGTGAATGTGGTGATTAAGATAGTTGAGTTCAAGTTGATTCATATTTTTATATGTGTACTAGTGCTTTCATTGGTGTAGTTTTTTGTGTGTGCGTAATAACCACCTCAAATAATTCATAAGCCCTAGCCAGGTTTTTAGAATTATTATTTGGGACTTTGGGTCTTCAAACATTATTTTCGTGTATTTGCATCAAACATTTTGTGCGAACAAATGTTTTGAATGACTTATGTAAACAATAGTGGATTTCCCATTCAAGGTATCTCCTAGGAGATACATTTAATATTTGAGAACTAAATCTCTAGGTCTAAATCTTAGATCCAATAACTTCCTATCACACCATAACTTATTCACTTATTATTAGATGAGCTTCACATCACTTACATGTTCCCTCACCTCTTGGATTTTTCTAAGTGTAATTTTCAGAAAAACTTAAGAGTGGATTTCTCTAAGTGCAATTTTTCTTTACATGGAAAAGGTACTACTAGGTTATATTTTTAATCCCCTTGTAGTACCTTCAAGGTATCTCTTAGGAGATACATCTCAAATATGCATAAGAGTGGATTTTATCATTTAAGGCATCTCATAGAAAATATGTTTCAAATAGGTATAAGAGTGGATTTACCCTTCAAGGAACAAGTGGAAGTTTATTCTAAATGAAAGGAATATTAGGTGATATTTTAAAGGCCTTTGTAATACCATCAAGGTATCTCTTATGAGATACCTTTAAAACATGTACAAGAGTGGATTTACCCTTCAAATTATCTTAAATAGGGACAATAGTGGATTTATCCTTCATGGAAAGAGTACAATTTTCCTTTAAATAGAAGGCACTACTAGATGCCTTAGATGAAGCAGTCTAGGATATGAAGATTCACTATGAGAAAATAGAAATATATCTAGGTCTCCTTGCATACATTGATTTGCTACCTTATGCTCAAAGAATAAATGTTCTGGGGCCTCAGGTGAAATTTCCATGTTGCACCATCAATGTGTTTTGGTGACTGAGGTTAGGAATTGCTTGATGAGCCAAATGAAAGACATGTGGTTATCTCAAGGGACTTTTAAGACTATTTTTGGGGATAAATTGAATCTTACATCCTTATCCATATCAAGAAGGATGGTACAAAAGTAGAGAGTTGGATGAGAGTCTAAACTAGAGTCTAATTTGGACATGTGGTGGGTCCTCAAGGTTTTGGAGATTGCCCCACTTATCTTTTGGTGGGCAAGGTGAAAAAACTAACTGATGGCCCAAACACCTACATTTGAAAAGATAAGTGATGACACATGGAATATTCTTGGGACTTTTCAAGCTCTGAGCCCTTTTTGAAATTTGCCTCACTTACCTTTGGGTGGGTAAGATGCAAAAGGTCACCAAAATCCCAAAAAATGCCACAATGGAAAAGTTTACTTATATGAATCCATGTGTTGGAAGGAGGATTGCTCAGTATAAAATAAATATTTGTACCTTCTCTCTTATTTATCAAAAAGAATCTCAAATAACTTAAAGAGGGTAATTGCTAATTAACCATTAAGCTTCAAAGCATTAATGATAACCCTAATTTAAAAATGCAAAGGATTATAACCAAGGTGATTGCTTTCATTCACATTTACATTTTGTATTCAAAGCTTCTACTTGCATATTCAAGCCATTTGTCTAACCTAACATCATGAAAGAGTGATTATGGTTAATTCTTCAAAGGTCTTCAAATTCAATTATGTGCAACCCTCTAGATTATTAGTAAGTGATTTTATAGCTCCTTGTATTGTATTCTTTGAGGAGGTTTCAAGGTGTTTCAAGGGTGATCATAGTGAGAAATTCATTTGATTTTAAGGTATTGCATTGAAAGAGATATGAAATAATGATGTCTACTTCAAAATCTGTCAAGAGCAACATTATTCTATTTTGGATGAAATCAAATATATAGATGTTTAGGGGTTAGACTTTGTAGCCCTATTAAATGTCTTGTAAGAACCAAATCCTCTCCTAGTATTCTTTAACCTTGGAATGAGTTATATAAACCCTATAACAACATTCCCCTTAACTTCCACATACCCAAATTTAGTGATTGAATGTGCCAAAGTATACCAACTAGACACTAGGACTATCATTGATGGAAGCCAATCAATTATCTACTCTTTCAATCCTTTGTCCCTCAGCACCATGCTTGGGATTCCCCCCCAGCCTGAAAGTATCACACTCTCTCTATAGGAATTCTAAGAGTATGCATACAAAAATGAAAAGACAATATGGGACATTATCAACTCATGTTGGCTAGTCAAGAAAAGGTAAAAGGTCTCGAGATTGTGTAAAAGTTTGAAATTGGTAGAATTCAAGGAATTGCCATAGTATGCAATTTCCATGACAACAAGAGTTTATGGGATGCCCAATATAGATAAATTTAAACCTTGGATGGCCATAATATTAATCTATGTTAGAACAAAGAATCTAGACTGGGATACCATTCTAAGTGATAATGTGCACAACTAGATGATATAACTCCAAATTACAATCCACTCAAACAAGGAGTTCATAGGTATATTTTACATGTCTTCCTACCTAATGTACATATTGGTGCATAATAGGACATTCTAGGGTCTCACCAAGAATCTTAGTGGGATGAGAATATATAAGGTTTATCTCAAAATAACTCTACATGGCTTTAAGAATAATTTTTGTAGAGTTTACAATTATTTCTTTAATACTATGATGAATGTATTTTATCCTCTAATAAGCCTCAATAAGATGTCCAAGAGGGATAGAGACACAATTTATAAATATTTTACCTTGTATATTCAATTTAGATCATTTACTTATATTAGGGTATGTGGCTACTCAGGGTCTCCATACAAACTATCAAGATAACTAGATAATAGACTAGCAGTGATAGAGTTAAGGTAGATGGTGCCCATACATGAGATGATAGTGGAAAATAAATTAAATAACCCTTTCAAGTTTCTATTTTCAATTGGATATTATTAATGTCCTTTTATTACCAAAGTTAAGGGACTAGAGCAAGACATGGGCCAGTATGTGATTAACAAGATGCCACATAGGTGAACTATGATATTAAATGGTGGGTGAACATGACCAATGTAATTATAAATCAATCAAAATTTGAATACATATGGTCTATTTGTACTACCAAGGAAGATGTTAAAAAGTTAGATTATATGATACTAACAGTGCAAGAAGTTATTGCTTATAATATCACTCCCATCCCCAAGGACATGGAGGATGATAAGAGGACACTGTGTAGAGTATATAATTAGTTTAATATTGAAGCTCAAGCCATGTCATAGGTGGAGTTAACTACTAAGGAAAATTATTCCATTATATAGAGGGGCACCACAATCATGATAAGAACCTTTAGGTAGTTGAAGGAACATCAGGTTGATCTTAGTACTTATGACAACCCTACCCTCTAGGAAATCAGACAAGTTCAATATTTAAAGGGTTTCCTCCTAGAATATAGTGGTTATCCCTTGGCTCCACCATTATTGGTGAAGGGCAAAGGGAAGAGCAAGGTTGGTGATGTTGACCTCACCAAGCTAATTGATATGGAATCCATAACTGCATTATAGTCTAAGTCAAGATTATCCTTCTCAAAGTTAACAAATATAGCTAAAAATTGGAACAAAATTAATACTAGGGAGGTTACATTGGCCAATGCCACCCCAATATCCATCACATCAAAAAGAGCCCAAACTGTACCATCCATCCTATCAACCATCCCAGTGGTTAATCCAACTATTGTCCCACCTGCTCCACTAGCACAATATCCAACCCTTGTCCCTCCCACAAAGATTTATTTAAGGAACAGAGGAGGTGAGGAAGAGGTAGAGCAGCCCAAGAAAAAAAGAGTCAAAAGGGCTTGACAAAATCTAGTTGGCATTCCTAAGAAGAGGAAGGAGGTTGTGTTCAAACACCTACCTTCTAAGGAACTCCCTATGAAGAGGAAAGAGGATCAATCCTAATATGCTTAGAGATTGAGAGATATGAGTGATAAAGAAGACTTAGATGAAGATAGGCCCATTGTAGAGGTGATGAATAAACAATGAGCATTCACTCCTCCACAAGTAATAACTAGGTGAATAACTCTAATGGAAAGACCATAGACCCCAATGAAGGTCCCAATGGTTGGTTTATTTTTATAAAAGGGTATTTTAGGAATAGAAAGTAAGGGTGATAAGGAGGAAGTTATGGCCTTAATTTATCCCCTCTTTTGAATATGTTGTGAAGGTTGGAGTTGAGACAACAACTCAAGTTTAAGCCCCTCAAGAAAATGAAATGATCTCATTGGATATAGATACATTTTTTGAAAATGTCATCACCCATCCACCAAGCCAAGATAATCAAGGTGAAGTTGAGGAAATGAAAAAAAATTGATGAGAAGGATAAGGTAGAGCCAGAGTAGGATACTCAAGTCACCACTAATCTTGAAGGGCTGGTTGCACAAGAAGGACTACAGACAGATCCATAGGCATCACAAGTTGTCCCTTCCCCTCTAAAAGTGCCAATTTTAGCACCAAAGGAGAATGTGAGTATAGAGGAAGGTGGGGGAGAAAACCTACAAATGGGTACCCCCACCCATGTAGAAATAAATAAGGAATTGGATGAGTCTATTAAGGGTGTTGATGAGAGTACTTCAAGTAATGTTGCTTCAATTAAAGTACCTTGAGGTCTCCTTCTTTACATCAAGGTCCATGATCTAACCCACATCAAAGGTCTAGAGGCCATAATTGGTAAGGAGTTTCTTGAGGGAAACAAATAGGTCACCATAGCCTCATCTATACCTAAGGTTAAAACAAATAAATAAGGTTAAGCAGGTGTAAAAACTTTTAGTTAGCTAGTAAGATGAGGAAGCTCCATTGAAATGTTTCTCAAGGAGTCTCACCAATTTGGTCCAGATTTTGAAGTTTTGGAGCAAATAGAGCCAAACTTGGAAGGGGAACCTAGAGCAAACAAGGGTGATGAGGAGTTGGAAAGTGATGAAGAAATTGAATAATTCATTTTAAGTCTATAGCCCATTCTTATGGCACTTCCTACATCAAGTAATATAATGACACCACCCTTTACTATTTTGAGTATTGCATCTATGTCTAGTACATCAATGTGATTTTAGACCAGACCCCTTTTTTGGGTCAAGGAAGAGGTTAAGAAAAAGAAGGAAAATATGAGAAAAAATAGGGAGATTGACATAGTGAATATCACTCAGGCATATCAATATAAACCCCTCAAGAAGGCCAAGACATATTCTAGGACCATATTCATTACCATAGGAGAAAGGAATGTGGAGGTAACATTCCCCCACTAGATGCTTTGAAGAAATATGCTCCCCTTGAGAGTTATACTATTTATAGCTTCAGTCTAGGGGATCCATCAATGAATGAACTGAAGCATAGCTCACATGTTTTTGAAAACATGATGGCTCATAGGATGGATAAAGACAAAGCCACCATGGAAGAGTTGAAGGCATAAAATTAGACTATGATCTAATACTTGTAAAACATACTGAGTGATCCCAAGGTAGTATCTCCAACTACTAGTATTTCTCCATATCATCCTCTCTTCTCAATAGAGTCATTTGATTTTGGTTGAATTGATGATTTGAAGTCTAGAGGAAGAGCAACAAAAAAATGGAAAGAATAATTTAACACAAGGTAGAAGAAATAATGCACTCGACATTGAAATTCTTGAACAACATATTAGACAATAAGAGGGAGCCTGATGTTCAAATGCTTTTCTATGAGATATATGTCAAGATGTGGGAGGAGGTTTAGCATAAAATGGATGAGTTATGCAATATAGGCATAATTACTTTGATCACAAAAAGAATAATTGCTCTCAATGATCACAAGAATCCCAAGGAGTGTAAAATAGAAATCAAGCATCATTTGATGATGATCAAAGATGGCATCTTCAATTTAAAAGGAGAATAATAGTCCCTCAAGATTGTAACAAAAGAGATAGATTCTATATTAAGGAATATTATAAGGCTTGATGATGAAAGTGACTTAGAGGAAGAGATGATATACATCACTTTGAAAAACCTCATCAATGCACCATAAGAGTATTTTGATGTTGATAAAATAAAATAGTTGGTGTCACTTAAGAAGTCTTGTGACCATCTTAAAGAACTCATTGTATGAAATTAGACCATGCTTCAGAAGTTTTCAACTTGGCTTGAAGAGTATAGAGTAAAATTAAAAAACTAAGTGGGCCTAAACCAAGGGAATATTACCCCTATGCTAGAAGGATATACTAGGTATAAAAACAAATTTTTAAAATATTCCATCATCTAGATTGACTCTAGAGCATAATCAGATATTTTGGTTTTTTTGAGATGGTACCACTTATTTCTTCCCTTCCCTCTCTTCTTATTTCTTCTCATTTCTTGTTAGGAAACCATTGTACTTGACTTATTAGTGGCATGTCCCTTTCAGTTAGTTTTTGTGTAATCATGAGGATAGGAAAGGGACATTTTTGTCTATTGTGCAAGAGGACAAAGGTTGTGTTTTTTCCCTTACAAGATCTTCCTCCATGTAGATAAATATAAAATATCCCACTATGATGGAAGATCAGTTTTGCCATCATCACATGATCATGAGCATATCCATGCATGTTTTATTTTTACATTATTCCAAACTCTCATTTTTATTAATGGACATGTTTTTAGATGATCATGGTTTTACCTCTTCCAATGTTGTTATGAATTATTTCTTGTGTTTTTGCAATAGGTTCAATGGACATACTTAGGTTATTTCAAAGGAATTTATTAGGAGATACCTCAAAGGGCCTTTGATTACCTTCCATGTAAATTAAAAATTTCCTTGCAAGGTATTTGATATAACTATGACACTTTTTTATTTGGTAATAACCCTGATGCACATGATTGGAAATTTCTTTTGAGGTATCTCCTGGGTTATACCTTGAACATGCCCACAATTGAATTTTATTTTAAGGCATCTCTCTTAGGAGATACCTCGAAGGGAATTATAGTACCTTTCATGTTTATTTAAAATGTCCTTACAAAGGATTTGATATAACCATGATAACTTTTTATTTGGAAAGAACCTTAATGCACACTATTTGAATTTTCTTTCAAGATGTCTCTTAGGAGATACCTTAAACATGCACATGATTTGTATTTTATTTCAAGGTATCTCTTAGGGTATACTTTGAAGGCCTTGTAATACCTTCTATACTAATTTCAAATGTCCTTGCAAAGGATTTTATATAATCGTGGCACCTTTTTATTTGGTAAGAACCCTAATGCACATGAGGTATCTCTTAGGAGATACATTGAACATGCACATGATTGGAATTTTCTAGGATATACCTAAAAGGACCTTAGAATACCTTCCATGTTGATTTCAAAGTTCCTTGAAAAGGATTTTATATAACCATTACAACTTCTTATTCTGTAAGAACCTTGATTCACACTATTGGAATTTTATTTCTAAATATCTCTTAGGAAATACTTTGAACATGCACATGATTGGAATTTTATTTCAATGTATCCCCTAGGAGATACCTCAAAGGGCTTTGGAATACCTTTCATATTTATTAATAAGGTCTTTGCAAGGGATTTGATATAACCATGAAACCTTTTTATTTGATAAGAACCGTGATACAAATGATTAAAATTTTATTTGGAGGCATCTCCTAGGAGATACCTTGAACATGCACATGATTGGAATTTTATTTCAAGGTATCTCTCCTAGGAGATACCTCAAAAGGACTTGGAATACCTTCCATGTTGATTATAAAGTTCCTTGTAAAGGATTTGATATAACCATGAAAACTTTTTATTTGGCAAGAACCTTGATGCACAATTGGAATTTTCTTTTGAGCTATCTCCTAAGAGATACCTTGAACATGCACACAATTGGAATTTTATTTCTAGGAATTCTTTCAGGGGAATTGCTTTGGATAAAATTTCCACAAAAATTTCCATGATAGAATAAGTTCAAAGAAATTAGGTCCACCACAACTCCCTAAATTAATTAAGGTCAATCAACACATGAAATTTAAAATAGTTGTAGTCCACCACTCCCTAAATTGGGAGGAGTGGACAGGTCTAAAAAAATATGGCCTTCCTTGCCTGATGTTTTGACAAAAGCCCAAAAGAATCAAAAAGGAGTCCAAGAGGAAGTTGAAAAAGAGGTTGTTGTCACAAATTTTGATTCACACCAACTAGATATCCCTCCCTAGATAATGGATTTGAGAGTAAGCCTTCTCGAATGCCTACTTTCACAATCACATAGCTCCCCTTAGTGTCCACTTTGTTTGATCCTCCAAATAGAACTATCTAAAAGGTTAGGAAAAGGAAACTAGATGACGACCAAGGTGTTGGAATCATCCTTGAGGAATGAAAATTAGTGTTCTCCCTCACCAAGAGGTAGAAAAAATAGCTATGATAGTCTATATATGAGGAAAATCTCTCAGACCTAGCTCAAGTGCATAAGGATGATGTCGTGGCCATCCATCAAGGCACTGAGCTAGAGGAGGAGGTGTAGGAATTAACTACATAAATTAAGCAACTAAAGTTCATGCAGTGATCTAGAAAACACAACATTGACAGGCTAAAATCCTTATGCATGTATAATTTTTGCATCAACTTGTATACTTAGATTTTCCTTGTAATTGGATCAAATCATTATAAAATTGAATTTATATTTTTTTGTATAAACACACATTACATAATTTTGTAAAATTTGATTAATCTATTTATAGCCAAATTGTAACCAAATAGTACCCTTGAGATGTCATTTTATTTTGAATACAAACATGTATTGGCATCTTCTAGCTGAACCTTGAGATCATTGATAAGTTTCTCATCCTTTTTGGAATCTTTCTTCAAAATACATATCTGATCTTCAAGTGTATTGATCACAACCTTCCACTATTGATTCTATTTCTTCAACTATTTAACCATCTTTATACCTATTTAGAATCTCTTTCAAGCTATTAATCTTCCTCCAAAGGACCTGCTTTGATACCAATTATTAGAGGTACAATCATTGAGAGGAGAGGGGGCAAATCAATGATCCCATATAATCCAAATTCAATTTCCAAACCCTTTCAAGATCTTAATTAATTACCACAATCATTCATGAAGCATACACATCATTTATAGTAACAAACAAGAGAGATAATTCAAGATCAAGCACATAAAGTTAGTTATACATGGGAAACCCTCTTGGGGAATAAAACCCACTAGAACCTATAATTGGACTACTATTATATAATAAAAAAACCCAATCTAGACTAGTTGTAACTGATTAAGGCACTACCATCCCTTATTTAGTGAGACTAAAATTCCATAAGGTGCTTCTACACTTATCTAGATAAGCAACCACAAAAACTAGACTTTTAACAAGTTTCATCTTGCAAGGAGGCAACAACCACCTCATATGTTGAGCAACCATAATAATACCTATGAACAAATCCACCTTTGAACTAATGTCTTCAACACCAGATGATGAAAATATGATTATAACTATTCACCTTTAGCAACAAATATATAACCCAACACACCCTATTGGACAAAGCACATTACATACTTGAACCAACACACAAATATCAATTAAGACACATTACATATCCCAACTAGCCCCACTCCTCAACTTTTCACACTCAATGCATCCAAATCCACCTTTTGGATCACTCTTAAATCCTCAAAAACAACTCTATTACCACATCTACAACATGACCAAATGGTCATACACACAGTTCACACACTGATTTTCCTCTCAGATCAATAACCAAGCTCATTCAGACATCGTCAATCCTTCACTCACAAACAAGGCATCCATACCATCCTTTTTGATGAACTTAAAACTCTTCATTCATCCTTAACCTATAAAAGAACTATTCTGACATTAAATTATCATAATCACCTTTGCTCACCTATGTGTATGCTCAATCAACTCTAGTATAGACCTTGTGCATAGGAACACTATGAATGCATACAAAATCAACTTATTAATCTTTTTTCATATTGAATATGGATTGGTCTCACCTCCAAATTCCATGCAAATCATTCTCATGGAGTCTAAATCACCTTTCAATTGCTAATTCATCATGACACATCTAAACAACATGAAAACGAGCTCAAACATCCTTCTTAGGTCACTTATAGAATATAGTCAAATACATAATCCACTTTGGAGATCAATATATTTTATTTTAAAAACATTCATATCATATAACTAAGTTCATTAAAAACACCATTGATCCCTTTACAACTTTGTTTTTTATTCCATTAATAAATTTATCCTGGATCAAAAGTTATGGATGTAATATAGAGTACTCATTTTCCCTTTGTAATTTTGAATATTCAAATTCAAACTAGGGACTAATGTGATCAAAACCATATGACAAACTCCTCTAGACTCATCGATAAATGTAAATGGTGACATCAACAAATTGCTTACTTATATTTCCTACCACTAAACTAAAATGTCTAGATAAAAATGATGATCAACTAGTTGAAGTCCACTCACTTCCATAATCATTATAAGCACCATTGAAACTCCATAGTCTCTCTAAAACATGTCTATACCAACAATATCATCCATTAAATTCCTCCCTTAGTCAAGCACTGAAAAACAATTTAGGAATATTGAGGGTCATTGAATCACACTTTGTCATTGTCATTCTAGCACACATGACACCTCATCAACATCCTCAATCATCTTGGAGACATCATTGACAAACCTCCAATAGTTTCCCCCTCATTTATAGCTAGAATATATTTATTACTATAATTAATACAAGGACCCAAATAATTTTAGAGTTTTTCTATAGTGTTCTCTTGGTCTTTGTGTTTTATCTAGGTGTTATCTAGGTTGCAAATATAAATGAAAGGAGATATGTTGGTCTTTGTTGTTGAAATGGAACTTTTCTTTCTTCCCTACCTTACTCCTTCCTTTTGAAATTTTTTAACATGAATCACTTTATATTAATGTTAATTATGTATATACATTTTTCTGTTTAAGAGTTTGGGCTTATATTGGAAAATACAAAGAAATTTACATCATAACAAATTAAATATGATTATGTCACTACCATATCCTTGTTATCCCTATAGCAGGGTTTGCTTGCAAACTAGAAGGTGGTAAGTTGTAACCACATAATCTCTCCAACAAAAGTGAATGAATCCCCAAGGTCTCACTATCATATTCTTATTGTCCCTATAATATGAAATTTTTTATTCTATTATTCTCATTACATCCTTGACACAAGCACCCATCAATAGTCTAGAAGGACCTAAGGACAAATCTTAATATTCTCAACCTACTATTTCCTATCATGCACTTTTAGGTATTACTAATTCTCCAAATATTAAGGTGGTCAATTTCCTCAATAAATATAAGTCCACTATATTTATGTACTTTGGGAGACCACATAAATTCATCAACAGTAAGTTGGCTACTCAATTGGACTATTTGGTTTACCCAGATCCAAAATTTCAAATCGTAATTACATGTGGGGGTATAGTTAATTGTTTTGGTAAAATCCCTAGTATAAATCTATGGGAGACTACCTATTATATTATATTATGTTTTCTATTATCATGGATGGGACTAGCATTTTTTCGGATTGTAATGGATCGCCACTTTATTCACAATTGAGATGAATTTTGAGTAAATGTTCATGCTAATTCATTTAAAAGGAAGGAATTTGAACTACATAATTTATTTGCTACATATATGAAATTATTTAGTTTTCACTAGATGATGGAGATGATAAAAAAAGGTGCAAAGTAATTATTGTGTGACTATTTTCCATAGAACTTAAACCAAACAAGGAGTCTACCCATATTGAATTACAACTAGTGGAATCTACCCATTTTGTCTTATACACCCACTTGACTCCTTTGACCTATTTTTATTTTGAAATGGGCTTTGCAATAGGGCTCACTACTACCTAGGCCAACCCAGGGCCTCCCTAAGCTTGACACATATTCTTAAAAAGTATACTATTTTTATAAAAAATTGATTGAACTATATATAGGTAGAGCATTTGGAATATATTTATTGTATTCTTTTATAAAATTTTAGTGTTGCAATTTGAATTTTTTTTTTGTTTGAATAGTAGACATGTGTGTGTTCCTTCAACAAAAGGCTCACTAACATCACAGTTGGGTGTGCTCCAGGAGGGAAAAAAATATTACAATAATTTAGGAAGACTGTCTAAATCTTAATGATTTCATAATATATTAAGGTGCCAAACTATGAATAAAAAATCTAAGTAAACATAAATAAATCACATATTTTAGATAGAGTAAAAAATATATTGAACACTATTAAGATTAAATACCTAAAAATAAGGTTTTTTTTACAATTTAGATAGAGTAAAAAATATATGTTGAACACTATTAAGATTAAATACCTAAAAATAAGGATCTATAGAAATGATAGTAACAAATATGGTCAACACTTTTGACACTCTACAACCTACTTTGTTTTGATCTGTCAATGCTCTACAGTGTATGTTTAGAAAAAACTAAGAATATGTAGGAATATGAATATATCTGGTCAAACATTTTTGGTAGTTTTTGTTCCTCTTAAAAGTGTGTAAAAATTATATGGACCCTATTTTACAAAGTAAGTTTGAATTTCAAATTCATTGGGGACTCCCGCCTATTTTTGAATGTAAATACACCTCAAGTAATCAATTTGAATTGAAGGTGAGTGATATATTTAATAGACTAAAAATGATATTTTTATATATATTATATTAAAATATGTAATATTTATTTAAAAAATATAATAAAAATATATATTATATAATGTAATATAATATTACAATATTATATATTATATTATTATTATATAATATATATGTTAATATATTTTATAAATCAAATTATAATAATATATAATATATTTCAGTATAGGAAAAAGGTCCCAGTAATTGTGCACCGTAACTTTGGACATCAAATTAAGGTGCCATAACATCACATTATATTTTTAAATTTTTAATATGTCATATTAACTACTTATAACTAAGGTTTCAAGGTATAACACATTATACATTTTATGATATAAATGATTTAATCAGGAGAGGTCATAAAATGTATTTTTTAAACCTGTGACCAAAACTTAACCTTTAGAGTACCAATAGTTGTGCATAAGAGTATCAATACTTGAGTCTTACTTGTCAACATGTGATTGGTTACTTTTAATTTTATCAACTTCTAGTGTACTTTAATATTTATACACACCAATATGATCCATTGATGGAGCACATGTTAATAAAAGTATTGTTCGATAATTGGAACATGCACAAACATTGGAACCTTTCCTCTAATATATTTAATATAAAATATATAATTTATATATAATATTACCTATTTTAATATATATATATATATATATATATATATATATATATATATATATATATATATATATATATATATATATATAGACACACACACACACACACACACACACACACACACACACACACACACACACACACACACACACACACACCCTAACCCTATGCAGATGCTATAAAAAGTTGTCTCAGAGCCCGCTCGAAAAACCACATAGATTTTAATAAAATCAAATAAATTTTTATGATTTTAACTCAACCATGAAATGTGTAGAGTTTCACTTGGTTTATTTTTCTCATGTGCATAGTAGGGGTTCAAAAAGTTGGAGACATATATGGATTTAAAGAATTATTTTGCTTCATTGCACACTCACTCTTGTCCATGTGCATATATTTTCACACACACACACACATATCATGACATATAATGTATTGGTGAGAGGCGTAAAATTATAATTGATAGTTAAAACTAGTAATTCCAAACCCTTGGCAATGTTAGAATATTAATTAAGTTCATCTTTAAAGATAATTGTGGGTTTATACTGATCAAGATTCAAATCATAATGTAATGATTTAGTCTATGATGGCTTGCATTCTATGTGTAAAGAGAGAGAATCTTATCCTATAATCTCTATGTCAAAATTGAAGTGGACATATATGTTCCAAAGACACCATCTATTCTAATGCATTACTGAGCATAGAGCACCATATTTGGTTTACATAAAATCCAATTAAAAGCACAACCATAATTAGATATTCACCCAACTTATCCTATCAAAAGATTTTTTAAAATAGATTAGATCTTGAAGTATCACAGACCATAAAGGAGCATAAAGCATGAACTATAGTCTATTATGTGACCAAAGACCAAAACTATAGAAGTACAAGCAAAGAAATAGGAGATATAGATAATTTTCCACTCCAAATAACATAGGACATCACATTATCATAGATAGATAATATAATATAGAAGGTCACAAGGGCACATACAAATCATCCAATAACATCTATGAGATGCACCTACTAAGGTTACAAAATGAAAAATGCTAACTATCACTACTCCTAGTCTATTATAATGGTTGGTTATAATTTGTTTGTATTATTGATTTTGTAAATAAGTGCATCAAATACATGAATATTAGTAAATACGAATTACAAAAAAATCATGAACAACGCTAAGATATACATGACTCAAAAAATGCCAAAAAGTCTTGTATGCAGGAACTAATGAACACATCTCCAGCTCACTTTGTGGCACCTACAGTTAGAAATACCAATAAACACATCTCACAATCAGACTTGAAAATTGAAGTTAGTGACAAAATTATCACTCTAATCTTATAAACTAGATAAATAAACCAAATGATTGGAGTGGAGAAATAAACTCACCAAGACAAATATTCATTTATGTTTTATCTTAATTTCAATGTTTTAAACTGAATAATTATGTATCACTAATTTAAATTGAAGGTCAAAGACCTGAGCATTAACTGAAATTTGATGGTCATTTTATATAAAAGTAGAATAGATTCAATTCCTTTGTATAATTTGTATATAATCTAATAGTGCAAAAACTTTTTATAAACAAGTTCGAAGGGATGAAAAGTAATAATTTACATGATTTACTGCCAATTATCCTGAGCCAAGTGTCATCTATAATATCAAATTTAATGCTTGTGGAAACTTGGTGATATGTGATTGAAACTTTTAATTTAATTCTTCACAAACGTAATAATGTTTGATAGATTTTCTCTTTGAAGCAATCCACCTCATCTTTTGTTCACATGGAAAATCATCATAGAGTTTTAAACTCATACTTGTGACCACATTTACCCATTTTCTAATGTTACGTGGCATTATATGGCACAAAAATTCATTTAATTTTGTTAAAAATTTAATATTATTTTTTGTACCATTAACAATAATATATAGATATATTATAATTTCTATAATCTTTATAAATGAAGTTTTTGTGATTCTTGATTTTACTACATTGATGTGATTTGGCCCTATACATGATGATTTTAAAATCACTTCACTACATATCCCATTGATAATGACAAATGGATACATGATTTAACCTTGTTGATATGTGGTTATTCTAATTTAATGCCCATTGCTTATTAATGTTTGATATATTTGCTCTTGAATGTAATCTGCTACGTACATGATTTTCACTAGATTTTTTGTGCATATAATATTGATTTATAATCTATATTAACATATATTTTATATAATATAATAATATTGATTAATATTAAAATATATGAAGGGATTTAGATGGTGAACTGACATTAATCAAGTATGGAGGGTATTATTGGTTGGATTGATGGCATCCCATGGCATGAGTGAGCTTAGAGGCTTCCCTTATGCCTCTTTAAGTTTACTTACATCTCAGTATTAAAGTCTTATGCTCATATACTATCAATTATAGTGTGTTATGTTGTGTTTAGCTAGGTACAACATGGAGAGTGTGAGCCAAATAGTGTTAGAAATTGCATGCATTTATGAAGTGAGTGATGTTAGAGAAATGACATTTGATGTACAAATATCTCATGATCACCTTAGGAATATCTTCTATATTCCTATGAAATAAATGCATGATATAATTATGTACATCTTGGGGAAATATTTTCTAGTAAAGGGGGTGAAAAGTAGGGTAAATTTTCAATTGGTAGTAGTTTTTACTTGAGTATAATGTTTATGGTATCTGATGCTAAATTTGTGGTTGAAGTGGTGGTTTTTTATGTTCATATAGATTTTTGTGTTGGCTTAGTAAAGAAGATTCTTTGGCATGATCTAACTCCCCTACCAAATCTATCATTCTCTAGGTGGGATCTCTTGGGAGTTATTCTATCTTTTGCCTTTAAGGATATTGAGTTGAGATTTATGATCCTCTTAGGTTTTTTGGAGGATTTGCAAAAGAATGTGAGCCTACTAGATATGAAAATTGGGAAATTTGTTTCTTTCATATTTATATCATAGTTAAAATGCTTAATTCTAGAGTTGGTCTAGTTATGGGAGTACCAGCATGAGTAGAGGTGAGTAGAGGCAATCAAAAAATTTGTAAGATGGGTTCTCAGAGGCAAGGTGGTGATGTTATTATGGTATAACACTATGTTGGTGGAGGAAATGGGCCCTGATGCACTAAAGGGCATCAGTCACTCAGTGCCATGATTATTTAGTGGGAAAGAGACATTGGAACCTATCTTTGAATAATTTGATTTTATGAAGGAGGAAATTATTGATGAAGGTCAATAAATTATGCACCTGACTAATACAGATGATGAGGCCCTGGTGGGTCTTAATTTCTAAAACTAGTCGATTTCATTTCTTGGTATTGCTTGGTTTTTTGGTAATCAGTTCCATTTTTTTCTATTTTTGGTGTCTTATATAGAGTGCCTATGTTCATCTAGGGCTATACATTCATTGTTGTATTTGGTGGTGGTTTATCTTTTTCTAGTCTTTTGGTTGGCATTGTGTCGTGATTTGTAGAACTCTTTCTTCATGGGCTGGGGGGCCTATACAAACCCTATAATGATCCAACAATATATATAATAAATTAGTTTAATATATAAAAATATTATTATATTATAATATGTCAATTATATTTATCTAATAAATAATATATTTTTTGTGTGTGGGGGGTAAGAGGGCTTATGTGAAGTGAAATAGTGTAAATCTACAATTAAACCTACTAGTTACTCCAAACCCATGACAATAATGTCAAAATAAGTTCATCTTAAAAATAATTGTGGGCACAAACTTATCTGAATCTAAATCACCATGAATTACTTTAGTCTATGATGTCTTTCATTATTTATGTAAAGAGATAGCCTCTTATCACAATCACTACGTCAAAATTGAAACTTCCTTGGTTTTGATCAAGGGGCATCTATATAGCTAGATAAGGAGAAACACAACAATGGGTGATCAATTTTTGTCTTGGTGATTACAATGGAGAAATTGCTTTTGTTATAATGGTGCTAAAAATATTAGAAGCTACCAAGAAGAATTATGGGTTTATAAATGATAAAAAATTGAAGTGGACATCTATGTTCGAAAGACACCATCTATTCCAATGTGTATGCCTACTATTATACCACCACCACTTGTTTCTCCTAGTAATGAATAATGTTACATCTTTAAAAAACTATGGATAAAACTCCACTTATTATGCATCAAAGAGCCTAATAATTATTTCTAAATCATTACCATTAGTTCCAAAGTTTCATGATGATAATTTTACTTCTATTTCCATATTTGAACTTGTAAAATTTTCATTGTACTATGGTCTTGTAGTACATTATTGAATATTTTCTAATTTTGATGATCCCTTGGATGTGATCCAAAAACCATGGTAGGAGACCCATCAAGTGTAATTTGATGTAAGGAGTTTGTTCCTATTTTATTGGAATGAAATTCCTTAAATTATATAAACCTACATTTAGATACAATTTATAAATTGATTCAAAATCTATATATAGTAAGTGTTCTAAGGTAGACTACTTAATATGCCCTCACATAACCATATTAATTTAGATAATCACACAAAACCCTTTCCCAATAGGTCTTTTGGTTACTAGGTATGATTTTGTGTCACTTGTTTTAATTACCATTTTGGGGTTGAATTCATCTCCAAATATTAGTTTGTAATTTCAAGAAAGGTGACTTTCCCTCATAGGTATTTGAATTGGTGACTTAAATTATCTCAAACATATAATTCCTAGGGGGGGCTAAGAATTAAGGATTTAAATCCCTATTAGATAATTTTATTATGTTACATCTTCAAAAAATGTTGATGAAACTTCACTTATTATGCAAAATCCTATTATTCCTAAATCATCAGCACAATCTCTATGAAAAAATTCTAACTCTCTTGGTTTCAATCAGGGGGCATCTATATTTGATAAATAAGGAGCACAATTTTGGGTGATCATATTTTGTCTTTGTGATTGCGATGGAGAAATTTATATTGTTACAATGGAAATAAAAAATTTAAAAATGACCAAGAAGAAATTTGGGTTTAGAAATATGATACAGATTTGAAGTGGACATATATGTTCAAAAGACACCATTTATTCCAATGTGTATACCTAATATTATACCACCACTAGTTTTTTCTCCAAATAATTAGTATTAATGTTACATCTTCAAAAAATGTGGATGAAACTCCACTTATTATGCAAGAGCTTAATAATTATTTCTAAAGCATTACCATCAATTCTAAAGTTCCATGATGATAATTCTACTCCTATTTCCATATTTGAACTTCTATAATTTGCATTTTACTATGGACTTGTAGTAGATTATTGAACATTTTATAATTTTGATGATCACCAAGATGTGATCCAAAAACCCATGGTAGGAGACCCATCAAGTGTAATTTGTTATGACGAGTCTATTTTTAGTTTATAATTAAATATATAAGCACACAAAATCCTTTCCCAAGAGGTCTTTGAGTTACTAGGTATGATTTTGTGTCACTTATTTTAATTACCATTATTGTTTCAAATTCATCTCCAAATATTAGTTTGTAAGTTCAATAAAGGTGACTCACCCTCATAGGTATTTGAATTGGTGAATTAAATTATCTCAAAGGTATAATTCCATGTGGGACCTAAAATTTAAGGAGTCAAATCATTATTAGACAATTTTTTATGTTACATCTTCAAAAAATATGGATGAAAATCCACTTATTATGTAAGAACCTATTATTTCTAAATCATTAACACAATCTCTATGTCAAAGTTGTAACTCCCATGGTTTTGATCAGGGGGCATCTATATTCATTAGATAAGGAGCATAGTTGTGGGTGATCAGGTTTTGTCTTGGTGATTGTAATGGAGAAATTGGTTTTATTACAATGGCATTAAAAAATTTATAAGTGACCAAGAAGAGTTTTGGGTTTATAAATATGATAAAAATTTGAAGTGGACATATATGTTCAAGAGACACCATCTATTAAAATGTATATGCCTACTATTATACCACCACCACTTGTTTCTTCTAATAATTAATACTAATGTTACATCTTCAAAAAATGTGGATGAAACTCCACTTATTATGAAAGATCCTAATAATTATTTCTAAATCATTACCATCAATTCAATAGTTTCATCATGATAATTTTACTTCTATTTCCATATTTTAACTTTTATAATTTTCATTATACTATGGTCTTCTAGCAGATTATTGAACATTTTATAATTCTAATGATATCTTGGATGTGATCCAAAAACCCATGGTAGGAGATCCATCAAGTGTAATTTGTTTCAACAAGTCTATTGTTATTTTAGAATTAAATAGATAAGCACACAAAATTCTTTTCCAAGATGTCTTTGAGTTACTAGGTATATTTTTGTCACTTATTTTAATTACCATTATGGGGTCAAATTCATCTCCAAATATTAGTTTGTATGTTCAAGAAAGGTGACTCACCCTCATAGGTATTTTAATTAGTGAATTATATTATCTCAAAGGTATAATTTCAAGGGGGGCTATAAATTAAGGAGTCAAATCCCTATTAGACAATTTTCTTGTGTTGCAACTTCAAAAAATGTGTATGAAACTCCACTTACTATGCAAGAGCCTATTATTTCTAAATCATTATAAAAATCTCTATGTCAAAATTATAACTCCCTTGGTTTTGATCAAAGTTCATCTGTATTCTTTGAATAAGGAGCATAGTTGTGGGTGATTAGGTTTTGTCTTGTTGATTGCAATGGAAAAATTGCTTTTTTTTCAATGGAGTTAAAAAGTTTAGAAGTGACCAAGACGAATTTTGGGTTTAGAAATATGATAATTTTTTAAAGTGGACATATAGGTTCAAAAGACACTATCTATTCCAATGTGTATGCCTACTATTATACCACCACCACTTATTTCTCTTAATAATTAATATTAATGTTACATTTTCAAAAAATATGGATGAAACTCCACTTATAATTAAAGAGCCTAATTATTATTTCTAAATCATTACCATCAATTCCAAAGTTTCATGAAGATAATTTTACTTCTATTTCCATATTTAAACTTTTATAATTTTCATTTTACTAGTATGGTCTTGTAGAAGATTATTGAACATTTTGTAATTTTGATGATCCCCTAAATGTGATCCAAAAACCAATGGTAGGGGACCCATGAAATGTAATTTTTTGCAATGAGTATGTTGTTATTTTATAATTTAGATAAGCACACAAAATCCTTTCCCAAGACATCTTTTAGTTACTAGGTATGATTTTGTGTCACTTATTTTAATTACCATTATGGGGTTGAATTCATATCCACATATTAGTGTTTAAGTTCAATAAAAGTGACTCGCACTCATAGGTATTTGAATTGGTGAATTAAAATATCTTAAAGGTATAATTCTAGGGGGAGCTAAAAATAAAGGAGTCAAATACCTATTAGACAATTTGATTATGTTACATCTTCAAAAAATGTGGATTACTCTCCACTTATTATGTAAGAACCTATTTTTTTATAAATCATTAGAAAAATCACTACCTCAAAATTGTAACTCCATTGGTTTGTATCAGGGGGTATCTGTATTCACTAGATAAGGAGCACAGTTGTGGGTGATCAGGTTTTAACTTGGTTATTACAATGGATAAATTGTTTTTTTTATAATAGTGTTAAAAAAATTAGAAGTGACCAAGAATAATTTTGAGCTACGATTAGACCACCACCACTTATTTCTCCTAATAATTAATAATGTTACATCTTCAAAAAATGTGGATAAAAATCTACTTATTATGCAAGAGCCTAATAATTATTTCTAAATCATTGCCATCAATTCCAAGGTTCCATGAAGATAATTTTACTTTTATTTCCATATTTGAACTTCTATAATTTTTATTGTACTATGATCTTATAGTAGATTATTGAACATTTTCTAATTCTGATGATCTCCTAGATGTGATCCAAAAACCCATGATAGGAGACCCATCAAGTTTAATTTTTTGTGATGAGTTTGCTTCCATTTTATTGGAATGAAATTACATAAATTATACAATTCTACATATTGATACAATCTATAAATGGATTCCAAGTTTATATATAGAAATACTATATATAGTAAGTGTTCTAAGGTAGAATACATAATATGCCCTCACATAACCATATTAATTTAGATAAACACACAAAATCCTTTCCCAAAAGGTATTTTAGTTACTAGGTATGATTTTGTGTCACTTATTTTAATTGTCATTTTGGGATTGAATTCATCTCTAAATATTAGTTTGTAAGTTCAAGAAGATGACTCACCCTCACATGTATTTGAATTGGTTAATTAAATTATCTCAAAGGTATAATTCCTAGGGGGGTTAAGAATTAAGGATTTAAATCCCTATTAGACAATTTGTTTGTGTTACATCTTCAAAAAATGTGGATGAAACCTTACTTATTATGCAAGAGCTTATTATTTATAAATCATTAGCACAATCTCTACATAAAAATTGTAACTCCCTTGGTTTTGATCAGGGGGCATCTGTATTTTATGAATAAGGAGCACAATTATGGGTGATCATATTTTTTCTTGGTGATTGCAATGGAAAAATTAATTTTTTTAAAATGGCATTAAAATATTTAGAAGCAACCAAGAAGACTTTTGGGTTTAGAAAGATGATAAAAATTTAAAGTGGACATATATGTTCAAAAGGAACCATCTATTCTAATTTATATGCCTACTATTATACCACCACCACTTGTTTATCTTAATAATTAATATTAATGTTACATCTTCAAAAAATATGGAAGGAACTCCACTTATTATACAAGAGCCTAATAATTGTTTATAAATCATTACCATCAATTTCAAATTTCCATGATGATAATTTTACTTCTATTTTCATATTTGAACTTCTATAATTTTCACTTTAATATGTTCTTGTAGCATATAATTTAAAACTTTCAAATTTTGATGATTCCCTAGATGTGATCCAAAAACCCATGGTAGGAGACCCATCAAGTGAAATTTGTTACAACAAGTCTATTGCTATTTTATAATTAAATAGATAAGCACACAAAATCATTTCCTAAGAGGTATTTGATTTACTAGGTATGATTTTATGTCACTTGTTTTAATTACCAATATGGGGTCAAATTCATCTCTAACTATTAATTGTAAGTTCAATAAAGGTGACTCACCCTCAAAAGTATTTGAATTGGTGAATTAAATTATCTCAAATATATAATTTCAGAGGGGACTTAAAAATTAAGGAGTCAAATCCCTATTAGACAATTTGATTATGTTACATCATCAAAAAGTGTGGATGGAACTCCACTTATTATGTAAGAGCCTATTATGAAATCATTAGAACAATCTCTACATCAAAATTGTAACTCCCTTGGTTTTGATCAGGGGGCATTTGTATTCAATGGATAAAGAGCATAGTTTTGGGTGATCAAATTTTATCTTGGTGATTGCAATGGATAAATTGCTTTTGTTACAATGGCATAAAAAAATTTAGAATTAGCTAAGAAGAATTTTGGGTTTAGAAATATGATAAAAATTTAAAGTGGAAAAATATGTTCGAAAGACACCATCTATTCCAATGTTTATTCCTACTATTATACCACCGCCACTTTTTTATCCTAATAATTAATATTAATGTTACATCTTCAAACAATGCAAGAGCCTAATAATTATATCTAATTCATTACCATCAGTTCCAAAGTTCCATGATGATAATTTTATCTCTATTTCCATATTTGATTTAATTTTCATTGTACTATGGTCTTGTAGTGGATTATTGAACATTCTTAAGTCTAATAATCCCTAGATGTGATTTAAAAACCCATGGTAGGAGACCCATAAAGTGTAATTTGTCACGATGAGTCTATTGCTATTTTATAATTAAATAGATAAGTACACAAAATATTTTCTCCAAAGGTCTTTGAGTTACTAGATATGATTTTGTATCACTTATTTTAATTTCCATTATGGGGTTAAATTTGTCTCCAAATATTATTTTTTAAGTTCAAGAAAGTTGACTCGCCATCACAGGTATTTGAATTGATGAATTATAATATCTTAAGGGTATAATTTTGAGAGGGGGCTAAAAATTAAGGATTCAAATCCCTATTATACAATATGCTTATGTTACATCTTCAAAAATGTGGATGAAACTCCACTTATTATGCAAGATCCTATTATTTATAAATTATTAGCACAATCTCTATATCAAAAATGCAACTCCCTTAGTTTGGGTCAAAGGGAATCTATATTCATTGAATAAAGAGCATAGTTGTGGGTGATCAGGTTTTGTCTTGGTGATTGCAATGGATAAATTAATTTTATTATAGTGGTATTAAAAAATTTAGGAGTGACCAAGAATAATTTTGGGTATGGAAATATGATAAAAATTTGAAGTGGGCATATATGTTCGAAAGATACCATCTTTTTTTAATGTGTATTCCTACTATTATACCACCACCACTTGTTTCTCCTAATAATTAATATTAATGTTACAAATTCAAAAATTGTGGATGAAACTTCACTTATTATGCAAGAGCCTATTATTTATAAATCATTAGCACAATATTTACATCTAAATTAGAACTCCCTTATTTTCAATTACAGGGCATCTATATTCGATGGATAAAGAGCATAGTTGTGAGTGATCAGGTTTTGTCTTGGTTATTGTAATGGAGAAATTGTTTTTTTTATAATGTGTTAAAAAAAATTAGAAGTGACCAAGAAGAATTTTGGGTGTAAAAAACAATAAAAATTTGAAGTGGACATATATGTTTGAAAGACACCATATATTTCAATGTGTATGCCTAGTATTATACCACCATCACTTGTTTTTTATAATAACTAATAATGTTACATCTTCAAAAAAATTAGATGAAACTCCACTTATTATGCAAGATCCTAATAATTATTTCTAAATCATTACCATCAGTTCCAAAGTTCTATCATGATAATTTTACTTCTATTTCCATATTTGAACTTCTATAATTTTCATTGTACTATGGTCTTGTAGTGGATTATTGAACATTTTTAAATTCTAATGATCCCCTAGATGTGATCAAAAAACCCATGGTAAGAGACCCATCAAGTGTAATTTGTTGTGACTAGTTTGTTGCTACTTTATTGGAATGAAATTCCCTAAATTATACAAATCTACATTTAGCTACAAATATATATAAATGGATTCAAAGTATATATATATATATATATATATATATATATATATATATATATATATATATATATATATATATATATATATATATTTGAACTTCTATAATTTTCATTGTACTATGGTCTTGTAGTGGATTATTGAACATTTTTAAATTCTGATGATCCCCTAGATGTGATCGAAAAATCCATGGTAAGAGACCCATCAAGTGTAATTTGTTGTGACAAGTTTGTTGCTATTTTATTGGAATGAAATTCCCTAAATTATAAAAATCTACATTTAACTACAAATATATATAAATGGATTCAAAGTATATATATATATATATATACATACATACATATATATATATATATAGATATATATATACATATACATATATATATATATATATGTATGTATGTATGTATATATACATATATATATAGATATATATATACATATATATATATATATATATATATATGTATATATACATACATACATATATATATATATATATATGTATATGTATATATATATCTATATATATATATATGTATGTATATATATATATATATATACATATATATATATATATATATATATATATATACATATATATATACATATATATATATATATACATACATATATATATACATACATATATACATAGTAAGTGTTTTTAAGGTACACTACTTAATATGCCCTTATATAACCATATTAATTTAGATAATCGTATGATTTTATGTCACTTATTTTAATTACCATCATGGGGTCAAATTCATCTCCAAATATTAGTTTTTAAGTTCAAGAAAGGTGACTCACCCTCAGAGGTATTTGAATTGGTGAATTAAATTATCTCAAGGGTATAATTCTTGGGGGGGATAAAAATTAAGGAATCAAATCCCTATTAGATAATTTTCTTATGTTAAATATTCAAAAAATGTGGATGAAACTCCACTTATTATGCAAGAGCCTATTATTTCTAAATTATTAGCACAATCTCTACGTCAAAATTGTAATTCTCTTAGTTTCAACCACAATATTTGGCTTCAATGTTGAAGTACTGAATGTGTTGTTGGCCAAAATGTTTAACCCTAATTTTGTATTGAGATATCACATGGCTTGTTGTCATGAATGAAAATTCAATGTTTATAGATTGGCATGGTGTAGACTGCTTATGCCCTCACATAACCAAAATTTAGAGAACCTCACAAAATCCTTTCCCAAGTCTAGGTTTTGAGTTACTAGGTATGATTTTGTGTCATTTAATTTAATTACCATTTTGGGGTTGAATTCATCTCCATATATTAATAGTTTGTTAATTCATGAAAGACAACTCACTCTCACAAGTATTTGAATTGGTAAATTAAATTATCTCAAAATTATTCTATGGGGGCTAAAAATTAAGGATTCAAATCCCTATTACACAATTTAATCATGTAATTTAATGAATAAATGTGAATAAACTTTTTCAATTAGAATAATTATAATAAAAAATAAAAATTTGTAAATATTTTTATATAAAAAACTATTAGTGGGTGTATTATTTATTTTTATTTATGTTTAAATCATTAAATATGTTTATTAAATAATTTACATAATTATTTAAATAGTTAATATGTTTAAATATATAAATATTTTTTTAAAATAATTTTTTCGTACACTTCAAAATTACAGTTAATTTTATCTTTTTCTTTTTCCATTATTTTCTTATAGTTTTTCTCTCTCCCTTTTGAAGGCCGAAAAAAATTCATTAATAGTTTATTAATTTAAGAAAGGCCACTCACTCTCATAGGTATTTGAATTGGTAAATTAAATTATCTCAAAGGTATTCTATGAGGGCTAAAAATTAAGGAGTCAAATCCCTATTACACAATTTAATCATGTAATTTAATGAACACATATGAATAAACATTTTTAATTACAATAATTATAATAAACAATAAAAATTTGTAAATATTTTAATATTAAAAAACTATCGGTGAGTTTATTATTTATTTTTATTTATGTTTAGATTATTAAATATTTTTATTAAATAATGTACATAAATGTTTAAATGTTTAATATGTTTAAATATATAAATATTTTTTAAAATTATTTTCTCGTGCACTTCAAAATTAGGGTTAAGTTTATCTTTTTCTCTTTCCATTATTTTTTCTAAATTTTTCTCTCTCCTTTTTGAAGGTCAAAAAACATTCATTTATTTACTATTAGGTTAACTTTGGCATTAATGGTGGAAGCATTGACCCCATTTTCACTATCATTTTTGTAGGTGTGGTATTAGTGGTGCAAGCTTTGACCTCATATTTCACTATCATTTCTATAGGTGCTTTTTGTTAGGTATATAATCTATGTAATGTATTATTTTACTATATCTAAAATGTATGATTTATTTGGCTTGACATGAACCTTCTATTCATTGTTTACTACTTTAAGTTATAAAATTACTAAGATTCAGATAGACCTAGATTTTTGTTATGAAATGGCTGAGATAATGAAATGGTAGAGATTATGATTGTTTAGCATTGTTTAGCACTTATATTCATTAGGGACCCAAATGGTGAATGTGAAGGAAAATCATACATTTTTTTATTAATTATAAGAAAATAATGAAATCACCAAGATAATGAAATGGCAAAGATTAGGATTGTTTAGGGCTTACTTGTATTTAATAGGGAACCAAATGGTCAATGTGAGGGGAAAGCTAACATTTTTTTATTAATGGTACACAAATAATGAAATGACTAAGATTAGGATTGTTTAGGGATTACTTATATACAATAGGGACCCAAATGGTGAATGTGAGTGGAAAATAGACATTTTTTATTAACTATAAGCAACTAATAAAATGACATAGATTAGTATTGTTTCACACTTGTATTAAATAAGGACCCAAATGGTGAATGTGAGGGGAAAGCAAATTTGTTTTATTAACTGTAAGTAAATAATGAAATGACCAAGATAATGAAATGATGGAGATTAGGATTTTTTAGTATTTACTTGTATTCAATATGGATCCAAATGGTGAATGTGAGGGGAAAATAGACATTTTTTATTTAACTATAATAAAATAATCATAGTAAAAAAATGTCATGATGTGATAGGGTTTCAATGGTTCCACCGTCTCTATCTCATCACATCATTCATCCATTGGCTCTATTTAAATACTATGAATTGCTTCTATTTTAGATTGAGTTAAAAAGTCATTTTTTGGTTTGATTATTATTTGAGTTGAATTGTTTCCATTTTATACTGAGTTGAAAAGTCATTTTTTGGGGTGGCAAACTTTTTCCTCATGTACTACAATAAAATTTAATGAATGAATGATTGAATAACACCTAGTATTATTATTTGGGGTGTCAAAAGTTTCCCTCATGCATTGATATTCTTCGGTAGAGGGGTCCCATGAATCATTATATATTAAAAAATTGCTTATAAAATATTTGCACATATTATATAAGAGCAAATATTATTTATAGAGAAGTTTTTGAGGGGTAGGAAGCATTAAGGGGCTGAAGATTTGTATGGCTACTCTTTTTTTTGGTTTCCAACTATCATTTACATCTTAAGAATTTTTTATTTTTTTTCAAATAAAATTTTTGTAGTAAAATGCTCCTAATTTCTCTTAGTAGCATGTATTACACATAATTTTTGTAGTCTTCAGAGCACATCCAGATATCTTTGAAGCATTTGGTACAAGTCTTCCAAACACCCTATACAGTTCTTTAGAGCATTCTTAGACTTATTTAGAGCATCTTGTGTATGTCTTTGGAACACACCTAGAGTATATTTGAAGAAATTTTGGAGCATCTTTGGAGTATCTTCTGAGCATTTAATCATTAGAGCTCATGTGCCAAATCCTCAAAATTGTAGCCGAAAGAGTTGTAAAAAATATGTGTTGCCTTCTCAAAATTACCCCTAATTGGGATATTTTGTTGTACTCAAAATTAACCCACCCTTGGGATGTGTTCCTCTACTCAAAATTACCCCATCCATTGGATGTGTTTCTATACTCAAAACTAATCTATTCATCCAAGTAAGACATAATAAAAAGGTAAAGACTCAATAATAAACTACATACAAACAATAAAAAAATTGCATTAATAGTCTACTTAGATCAAACTTTAACTATTAAATGTAATATAATATATATCCAAATGTAATACTTTAGGGATAATTTATATAACTATGATGAGCTATATGAAATTCTCATCATTTCTCCCCCACACTTTAACTTTTACAATTCTACTCATAAAGAAGTGGGATGACTAATACTTAATCCAAATTTTCTAATTCAAACCTCTGACTTAGATCATAAACTTCAAAATTATGGCCCCAATCATGGTGGCCTCTTTACAAGAATCTAAGATCTCTAAAAAATATATGCACCCAGACTTCAAATTTAACTTCTACTTGAGAATTCCAACACTACCATGGAGATAGAGGACACAGAATCATAGGACACCTAAACCTCATCCCAATACAAAAATCTAAGCTTCTTTCCTCTAAGCACCAAGTGATTATATATCAAACTAATTTGGGTCTTATTAGACTCCATTTAATATTGGTGGGGCTAACAACTTCCCTGTGCTTCAACTCAATAGGTAATGTCTCCCACTTGGCATGAATTGCATTGAAACCATTAGCATAATGGTGGTTTAAAAAATATCTAAAAGAATTAATATTATATTTCAATAGCTCATGATACTTGTTCTTCATATGCATATGATACAATGGTTGAAAATAAGAAATAAGTTTCTTTGCTTCTATAAATTTTGGTCTCATGCATAACCCATTGGTGATTTAGAATTCCATAAATTTATTATTGTCCTTTTGTCATGCCATTTGTTTCCTTAGATTGGAGATAAATGCACACAATTGTGTCTCTCCAACAAATAAATTTATCAAAAAAATAAATTGATATCCTAACAACAATTTGAAAGTATCGAAATCACAAATGACATCCTACCTTTCTTTAGTGTTATTTAGAAAAATGTCCATAAATACATGCTCATCTTCAATGATATGTGACAAACCAAGGGAAATTAAATGAATATACAATTTATAAAACTGATCATGTAAGAAAAGAACATAAATTTATGAAGGTTTCTTGCATGTTAATAGTTTCTCAGAAATAACATAAATGTGTTAGATAGAATCCTGTGCTTTCTAAAATTGTAGTTGGGATTCTGCCAATTGCTTCTTAGATTCCTCATTAAGTTTGACATTTTCATCCTTAAATTTTTGAATTTTATTCTAGGTGATATGCTAGGTAGAGATTATTGCATGTAATGGAATAGGAAAAGAGGGAACAACTCTTGTTGGACCCTCTGTTTGAATTGCAATCTCTCATGTTTCTCTTTGCATGGCCTAAAAAGAGGTTTGTATCTCAAAATTTTGAGTAGAGAGTTCTATTATTATATTAGTATGTCAATAAATCATTGTATTTCTATCATAAATACTTTCTCTTAGATTATTAATCAGATTATGCTTATCAACATTGGCATTTTTCAAATAAGTAATCTTAGTGTCCTTGATAGCTAGAAGATTCTACAAATCAATAATCTAAGTGTCCTTGATGTCAAGATAATTCTACAAATTAATCAACTCTTGGTTCTATGAAAACATTACATTGTTGGCCATAGTCAATTTAGCTTGTATTCCTTGAAGAATTATTTCCTAGTCACTAACTCTAGTAATAGATTCTTCCCACCTTTGTTTAAAATTAGAAATCATCAATTCCTTAACTTTAAAAGTTGAACGGAGAACATCCAACTTTGTTTGTTTCACTCTAATTTTTTCTTCATGGTGTGATAAAGGCATGGTATTCCACAATTCTTTTTCTTTATTGATAGAATGTGGACAAGATGGATCTTCTTTAATTAAGGGTGCATTACCTTATCAATGATATAGGGCATGTGATTCTTTACTTGAGGTACAAATTCTTCTGCTAGGGTTCCCTCTACAAATACAACTTCATGTATGGCCTTCACATCTTTTTCTTCTTCTTACAAGATAAGGTAGGAAATGTGCTAGAGTTTAGTTGGAGGAGGATGAGGAGTGTCTGAAGAAAGTCCCATTTATCACTTTTATCTTCGATGCAGTATCTTCAAAACCAATAGTAGTGGAGATGGACATTCTATAATTTGAATTATTAGTTCTTCAATCCAGATTATAGTGGAAGGAGGAGAGGTAGAGTGTGGTGTCTTTTTGGCAATAACTAGAGAAAAGTTTCAAAATAAAGAGGACCAATCCTTTTCACCCTTGGTTTACTGAGAAAATAAAGGCAAAAAATGAGTGTAACTAGCCTATGATGGTCATTAGACGCAATACCTTGTCTTATCTTCCAAGAAACATTAATCAAATAATTGTGAAGGAAAGAGAGAAGATTAATCATATATTCTTCTTAAACAACTCCTTTCCTCAAATGAAGGAGTCTCATAACATCTCCACCCACTACTGTAAATTAACCATCACAAGTGATATATTTCATTATCCAAAACACAACATTTTTCCAAGGTTGAGGAAGACTTTCTCTTATAATTCATTTGACCACTCCTTGGAGGGATTTGGCTAGTTTGGGTTGTGGCTCATTTCCTTCAACAAACATATAAATTAGGTTAGAAAAACTAATCTTTTCAATGTCAACTATTCCATCCTCAATAATCTTAGATATTGCACTAATTATAAAGGGATTCACTAGAATGTTCTTCCCTTTGATAATAACATGATCTTCATCAAAATTATCATAGAATTATTGCATAATTTGTTCATGGAATCCCTAAAACATTTTTAAGAAATTCAACCAACATGTTATTCAAAGATGTCTCTGGCTGCTTCATCTTGTATCAATGCATCGAAGGATTCCAATTTAATTTATTTCTTTCTCCCACCCATCTTTAGAGCAATCACTATTTAATTGTAAATCTTATTATACTATAAAAACATAGAGCTCAAATTTGTATAGGGAATAAGGGAAGCAATAAGTTAGAAATATGACACAATAATTGATGGTAATGATAATGCAAAAATGAATAGCGAAGAAAGTTATATGATGTGATTATGACAATAATTATGGATTTATTTATGGTTATATCTTCAGAGCATACGAGATATAATGGGAAGGTGCTTCATCTAGTCAAGTAGTCATGTGTGTCATAAAGGTCATTATTGGTAGTACTGGGAGCAATAATCATAATTAATTATGTGTCATACTAAATATTTTTGAAAAATCCTCTATTTAAAACATATTTACATCAATCTTATTTGAAAATACCATTTGGAAACATCATCATAAAATACTGTCACATCAATTCTTTTGGAAATATTTTGAAAACACCATCACATAAAATTATGGATTGGGGTATTGTTGGTCTAATGGCATTGTTTTGATTCTCAATGATGGAGGTGGATTATTTCCATTCATGATTTATCATCTTAGGATCATAGATATTATTCTTTGGATCTAAGTCACTAGTATTTAGAGCTAAGCCTTTAGACTTTAGATTAAAACTGTAGTCAATTTAGACTTTATTTATATATAAAAATATTATATATATATATATATATATATATATATATATAAAGCACATAATTTATTACAAAAAAATTATATATATTTATCACCTTATATACAATAAATAAATAACCTTATATATATGGTGTTATTTGTATGTATTTTTAGACAATTGCATATGCTTGGTCTTGTCTTGTCTAAAGAATCAATTTGGGGCTCTATTGATGGAGGCAATGGTTGAGCTAGATTTTGTCCCATATGATTAGAGAAATGGGACCTATTCTGACTTGGTAGTTTCAAACATTCCTACTTTGGCCATGGATTTCAAATTTTTATTTATGATATCATACATTTTCTTAATGCTGGATGAATGCATAGAAGACCTTTTAGGTAAGCTTGATTAATGCAATGCTGATGGCAATCCTAGTTCATGACCTATTGATTGGAAAGCTTTTCAAACTTTGAAATATTTATCTTAGTAATTAATCACTCAAAAATTCAATTTATATTTAATATGAATTTGATTTTTCATCAATTTTAGCTTTAAATCTAAATATCTCCATCTTTTGACACATAGTTGCCACCTTAGATACAACTAAGTACTTACGTGACATGAATTGACTAAGTTATCTAGTTGTCTTAAAATTTGGATATTTGGCACATTTTTATTGCCTCATGGATTCTTTAAATGCAACTTTTCATGATGACTCATCTATTTCTCACCACTTGGTGACCCTCAATTCATAGTGAGCTATCAGGTGGTGCCTTTTAATTCTAATACCTTAAATGGGAAATCCACTCTTGTACCTATTTGAAAGGTATCTTAGGATATAACTTTAAGGGGGAATCCTATTTTGTGTATTTTTGAAAGGTATCTCCTAGGATATACCTTGAAGGTATTACATGGGCCTTTAAAATATCACCCATTAGTGCCTTCTATGTAAAGAAAAATTCCACTTGTTCTTTGAAGGAGAAATCTACTCTTGTGCCTATTTGAATGTTACCTCTTATGAGATACCTTGAAGTGGAAATATAATCTTGTGATTAAAAGGTATCTCTTTGGAGATAAATTGAAGGTATTATAAGGGCCTTAAAAATATCACCCAATAATGCTTTCCATATAAAGTTAAACTGCATTTGTTCCTTGAAGGAAAAAGAAACTCTTGTCCCTATTTGAAATGTATCTCTTAGGAGATAAATTGAAGTGTAAATATACTCTTGTGCATGTTTTAAAGGTATCTCCTACAATATACATTGAAGGTATTATAGGGGCCTTCAAAATATCACCTAGTAGTGCCTTTTATGTAAAGGAAATTCCACTTATTCCTTGTAGGAGAAATCCACTCTTGTGCATATTTGAAAGGTATCTCTTAATAGATACCTTAAAGGGTAAATCCACTCTTGTGCATGTTTTAAAGGTACCTCTTAAGAGATACCTTGAAGATATAACAAAGGACTTTAAAATATCACCCAGTAGTGCCTTCCATGTAAAGGAAAATTCCACTTGCTCCTTGAAAGAGAAATCCACTCTTGTCCTTGTTTGAAAGGTATCTCATATGAGATATATTGAAGGGGAAATAAACTTTTGTGCATGTTTTAATTGAATCTCTTAAGAGATAGCTTTAAGGTATTAAAAAATCTTTCAAAATATCACCTAATAGTACCTTTTGTGTAAAGGAAAAATTCACTTGTACCTTGAAGGAGAAATCCACTTTTGTCCCTATTTGAGATGTGTCTCTTAGGATATTCCTTGAAAGGGAAATACACTCTTGTGCATGTTTAAAAGGTATCTCCTAAGAGATACATTGAAATTATTACAATTTTTTTAAAAATATCACTCAATAGTTCCTTCTATGTAAAGGAAAATTTCACTTGTTCCTTGTAGGAGAAATCCAATCTTGTGCCTATTTTAAAGGTATCTCATAGGAGATAACTTATGTTGGTTCCTAGGTATACACCTCTATTGGTAAACCTTACACACTTGAATAAAGGGGAAAATAAAGATGGAAATCCTACTTAGTATTTCTTTGTAGCAAGGGATGGGTTTGACATCAAGACTGGACTGATTATAGAAAATGACTAGGAGGAACCTATAAAGGGTATGGTCAGTTCCCTACTAATTCTAGCTCTCCTTGAACCAAGGTGAGAGGACTTAATGGGTATATTTATCTCATGAATGGATTCTATAGCTGAATATTCATGGAGATTATTGGCACAAGGAAATATAAATCTGACTACAACACAACCAAACTTGCTCAATCCACCCAGTAAGTGTTGTCACACAAAATTAGCAAATGATCTAGGTTAGATACAAGATACTAAAGATAGATATGAACATGATTTCAACTTCCATTCTAAAAAATATTAAAAAATAGGGGGTTGAATAAGAGTTTACAATGCTGGTCTTTAATGTATGAAATGCAAACACATGTTGATTATATAATATTTATGTGCTCATAGGCAAATAACACTTCAGATATGTAGAAGGTGTGTTATATGCAAATTAAAACAAGGTAGGTAAAAATCTATCACTTAATAGAGATTAGAAGTAGAGGGTTAACATATGATCACAAAGAAGTTCAAGTAACTTGCCATATCACCTTTACCAACAAATGTAGCATTGACTTAGAATAAATGAAACTAAAACCATGTGAATGATATCCTTCTAGAACACATCCTAGTTGAATCGATGAGCCTAGGACTACCCTTAAAAATGCTATCAACACCCTATTTCCAAATCTCAAAGTAGAAATGATTTTATAATCTAGATATACTCTCTAATTGACTACCATAAATACAAATATATTAGATCACTAATCAACTAAGTATGTAAAACATGGCATTATACTTTAATAATAAAAAGAGGATAGAAACCATCAACAAATTTCATTTATTAATTGAACTAGAATGCATACAATGTGTAGTTGACAACATAACAAATATACGCTATGTAAGAAAATCTTGTAACAAGGGAGACATGTTTGATGATCTCAAAGCTTGCCAATGTTTTTTGCCAAGAATGTTACACAGTGAGAATTCTTCAAGTCTATATCTCTTGACTCAAAAATTTAACTAACCTTTATAAAGGTACATACCCATTTTTATTATAAAATTGAACTAAGCTTAGCATATTCCTAAAGGTGCTCTAGGTGGAAGATTCTTTCAAGGTCTTGGAGTTTGTTAGACCTTGAGATCAACATGACTCCTAGGATTATGCACATGCTCTGGTGATGAAGACAAAATTGATTCTCCACTAAGGAAAAATGTTTCTTTCTATCTACATGGAGGATAACCCTATAAAATACAAAACAAATCTTTATCTTATTGCACAACAAACAAAACATCCCTTTCCTATGTACATGATTAAAAAAACTACATCAAAAGGGGCATGCCATTATTGGGTGAAGTACAATGGTTTCCTAGCAGAAAACAAAAAATTAAAAGGTAAAAGAAGGGAAGTGAAAAGAAAGGAGAGGTGGTGCCATCTCAGAAGAAACTAAAATATTCAATTAGGTTCTGTAATTAATCTAAATGATGGAATCCTTCACCAACCTATTTTTTTATTTGATATATTCCTCAAGCATGGGGGAAAGACTACCTTGGTGTAGGCCTACTTAGTAGTTGAATTTGACTCTATATTCTTTAAGCTAGGTAGTAGTCCATAGAATCATGGTTTGCTACTCTCCAATGAATTCCTTGAGTTGGTCACATAATTTCTCTACTGACACTAATTGCTTTATCTTATGGACATCAAAGGATTATTGTGGCACATGAATGAGGTTCTTTAGATCAACACACACTGTATACTCCCTTGGGTCATTTACAACATCAAGGTTCACCATCTTTTTTAGTGAAACATCTATCTCAATTGTCATAGTCTTAAGAGACTATTATTCTCCTTTGAAAACAAAAATACCATCTTTGAGCATCATCAAATGATGTTTGATTTTTATTTGATATTCCCTGGGAATTTTATGATCATTTGGAACAATGATGTTATCCACAATCAAGTATCCATGCTCATCTTACATATTTATTATACCTTTCATTAAGCCTCCTCCCATTTCTTGGTGTCTACCTCATAGGAAAATGTCTGGGCATCACACTCTCTTTTATTTTCTACTATATCACTCAAGAATTTAAATGTTGAATGGTCTATTTCTTCTGCCCTGGTACCTATGTCTTATTGCTAGTTTTTAGTCACCCATCTTCTAGTCTTCAAATCAACAATTTGGCTGGAGTTGAGAGATGCAAAGGAGAGATAGAGAGGACCTATAGCTATGGTTGTAGTTGGAGTCACTACCTCAGGGTCACTCAAAAACTTTTGTAAGTACTAAATCATGGCTTGGTTCTCTACCTTCAACTCCTCCATGGTGGCCTTATCTTTATCTATCCTATGGGCCACCATTCTATTCAAAACCTAAAAGCTATGTTTTAGCTCATTTATTGATGGATCCCCAAAACTATAGATATAGAGGGTATAAATTTTAAGGGGAGCATCCTTCTTTAATGTGTCAGGAGGAGGGATGGCTATCTTTACATTCCTTTCTCTTGTAGTGGTGAAGGTGGTCCTATAATGTGTTCGGGCCTTTTTAGGGGGCTTGGTCTTATGTGCTTAAGTGATCTTATTTATGTTTATCTCCCCTATTTTTCTCATATGTCTCTTTTTTCATTGATATTCTCTTTAACCCAAAGAAAGGGTCTAGTCTATAATCCCATTGAAGTGGTAGACATTGCTGATGGCCTTGAGATAGTGAAGGGTGGTGTCATTAGAGTGTTATATGTAGGGAATGCTACAAGTTTTAGTATTGGGATCAAAAAAAATTTAAATCTCTTCATCACTCTCTTACTCCTCACCACCCTTATCTTCTCCATGCTTCTTTTCCAAGCTCAGCTCTACTTGCTCTGAAACATTAGAATCTGACCCAAGCAGATGAGATTCTTTGAGAAACTTCTCAATCAAAGTTCCCTATTCTATTGACTATTTGAAAGGATATGTGGTTGCTTCACGTTTTTTATTAGTTTGGACCTTATGCATGGATGAGGCTATGGTGACATCTTTGTTGTTTTCAAGAAACTCTTCACTAGTCATGACCTCAATACCTTCATTATGTGTTAGGTCATGGACCCTGATGTGAGGGAGAAAACTTTGTGTTAATTAAATTAAAGTGACATCTCCTAAAGCACCCTCGTCAACATCATTATTAGAATCATCCAATTACTTATTTTATTTTGTATGGGTGGGGGTACCCATTTGTAGGTTTGTTCCCCCACTTTCCTTCACACTCACCTTTTCCTCCAATGTTGGACTTAACACCTTTAGAGGAGAAGGGAAATCTTGTGGTACTTATAGAACTACATTTGAGCCTCCTTGCTCAACTTTCACCTCAAAAATAGTGTCACCTTGAATGTTTTACTCGAACTCTCCTTTAGCTCTTTCACTAAATGCGTTTAATTCTTTAGTTTCACCATGATTACTTTATCTTGGTGGTTGGGTGATGACATTATCAACAAATTTCTCTATGTCTAATGAACCCACTTATTTCTATTGAGGGGCCTAACTTGTATATCCACCTCAACAACATCATGTACAACATTATCTAAAGATAAAGGATCATTTGAGGTTAGGATGTCTTCCTCATCACCTTTGCTTTGTACTACTGAGGGTGCCTCTTCTACAAATAGGCCCATCCTTAGGGCCTTCATTGGGGTTTGGGGCCTTTCCCTTAGATTTATCTTCCTAGTTTTTACTTGTGGAGTGAATGCACATTGCTTCTTCATCACCTCAATGATGGGCCTACCTTCATCTAAATCTTAATCATCACTCATATCCCTTACTCTCTAGGCATATGAGGTCTAGTCATCCTTTCTCTTCATCAAGAACACACTTGGAGGTTGTAAAGCCTTCTTTAGTCTCTTTTGTTTGGGGTGATCTCCTTCTTCCTCTCCTCCTCTCTCCCTTGAGTATATATTTAGGGGAGGGGAAACTACTACTTATTATGTTGGTGGAGCAGGTGGAACATTATTTGGATTGGCCATGGGGATGGCTGCTACAATAATTGACATTGTTGGGGCTCCCTCTCCTAAAATGGATATGGGGGTGGAATTGGCCAATGTAACTTCCCTCATAATAATTTTGTTCCAAATTTTTACTAGGATTGTTATCTTTGAAAAGGACAATTAAACCTTAGATTTTACTACTGTTATTGATTCAATATCAACTAGGTTAGTGAAATCAACATTAATAAGCTTGCACTTGCCCTTACCTTTCACTACTAGTGGAAGAGCCACAAGATCACCATTGTACTCAGGGAGGAAACCTCTCAAATATTTATCTCACCTAATCTCTTGGAGGGTAGGGGTTTCATGAACACCAAGATCAACCCCATTTTCCTTCAGCCACATGAAGGTTCTTCTCATGATTTAAAAGGCTCTCTAGGGGATGGAATCATTTTGATCCTTAGTGAAGACCACCTACAAGATAACCCAATATTCAATGTTGTTTTCAATATATAGTGTACATAGTGTCTTCTTGTCATCCACCATATCTTTAGGTATGGGGGTGATATTATATGCAATAACCTCCTACACTATCAACCTCATGTAGTCTAATTTTACAATGCCTTCCTCAATAGTACAATCAGACCAAATGTCTTCATTATGTGATTAATGTAAAATCACATTGGTCTCCATATTCACCAACCACCTGATATCATAATTGGCTTAGGGTAGCATCTTATCAATTGCGTACTGGCACATTTCCTATTCTAATCCCTTCACCCTAGAAATAAAAAGGCATGAATAATATCTAATTTGAACTAGGAACTTAAAGGGATTATTTATCTTGTTGGTCGATATCATTTCATGTGGAGTCACTATTTGTAAGCTCAGCTCCATTACTACAAATTTATCATCTAGGTACCTTGGAAATTTGTGCAAGCACCCTAAGTAACCACTCACTCAGATATATGTGAATTTCCTAAATTGAATAAAGGAGGTGCCATATTTCTCAATTACCTCCTTTGCTGCATCAGACATTCTATTGAGGCTTATTAAAGGAAATAAGACACTCATCATGATGTTGAAGAATCAATTGTACACTTTAAGAAATTTCTTTTTAAAACCATCCATGGTGATTTCTGTGTATATCTCATAAATTCTCATTCCATTAGGGTTCTTAGTGAGCCCCTAAAATGTTTTGTTATGCACTAGGCTATACATTAAATAAGAGGACATGTAGAATGTACCTATTAATGACTCTTTTAAAAGAATTGTAGATTGGATTTACATCATCTGCTTGTGTAGATTGTCATTGAGGATAGTGGCCCAGTAGCTTCTTCACTTATCCAATACACATACTAGGATCAAGAACATCCATGGCTTAAATTTTTCCATGGTGGGTATCCTGTAAACCTTGGTGGATATCGAAATAACATATTGGTGCAATTAATTGAATTATAATAGCTTCAAACTCTTGAAAATCTTGGAGGCCTTTTGTCTCTTCTTGGTCAGCTAACAAGTATTGATAATATCCCAAATTTTCTTATCATTTTTCTTTGCATATTCCTAGCATTCCTTCATGGTGAGTGTAATGATTTTAGGCTAGGGACGAATATTGAGCATGGTGTTGAGGGCCATAGGGGTGAAAGATCAGATAATAGAATGTCTACCATTGATAACGGTCCTAGTGTCAGGTTGGTATGCTCAGGCACATACAATAATCAATCCTAGGTATCAAGTAATAAAAGGGAATGTTGTCTTAGGGGAAATGTAGCTCATGCCAATATTATTTACTACTTGAGGGGAGTCTAGCCACTTTAAGGCATTTAATAGGATTGTAAAATCTAGTCCCATGACATTCATATCCTTAATCCCATCCAAGACATAGATAATAATGCCCTTTATAGGAGTTAAGGATGCCACCTTTTATACCCTATCTTTCTAATGCAATACTTAAAATTTTGATGAAATATTCACTCAAACAACCATCAAAACACCTTTCAACTCCTATTAGAAATCACAACATAGGGATTTAAAAGAACACTTACTATTAATACAAAGGGTGGCACACAATAAAAGTTGAAAATCCATGAAGGAATCATCGTAATCATGTCCTTATGTTGTATGTAACTAGGGCACACAAACAACTTAAAGGCACAAATGTAAGATTTGAATGTAAAGGGTAGATGCAAATGAAAAAAATGATTTAGTTATAATCCTTTGCATTTTAAGATTAGGGTTGACATTAATACTTTGAAGTATAATAGTTATTCACCACCTACTCTCATTAATTGCTTAAACTTCATTCAAGAAAAGAGAGGGAAAGTACTAATCTTTATTTTATGTCAGCTGATCCACCTTGAAATATGTAGATCCATATAAGTTAAGGATACGTCATGGTACCTTTTTGGACCCTCAAGGACTTATGTACCTTTTTCACTCATTACTTTTCCTCTGGTGTAGCGGTGCAATATGTCCTGAACTCCATAAAAGATGTACAAATGCCATGTGTCATTATTTAACTTTTAAAATCAAGGCACATAGGTCTTTAGGGACCTTTTGAACTTTTCCCACTGAGAGGTAAGTGAGGTAAATTTTAAAAAGGGCCCAAAATCTAAAAGATCCTAAGGAGCTACCATGTGGAATCACTTTCTTTTTAGCTTTAGATACTTGGGCCATGGAGACTATTTGTGCCTTTCCCACTTAAATATAAGTGGGGAAATTTTCAAAAAGGGCCTAAAAGTTATAAATACCAAGAACCCATCACATCTCCAAACCTAGATGTAATCTCAAACACTTAGTCACCTTTTACCTTCATACCACCTTTCTTCAAATGGGGAAGGGTGCCAAATCCTACCCTTGAGAATGTTAGTAGGAGTCCCCTGAGACAAACACGTGTCCTTCATTTAGTTCATCAGATAATTCCTCACCTCCATCATTAAAACACATTGAAGGTGAAATATGATAATTTAATCTGAGGCCACACTTCCATCTTCTCAATGTGAGTTGTTCCATTATGACATTTTTTAATTGAAACCCTGTTTGAACTAAAACATTTTTTTGACAAGGGCCTAATTGATCTAGTGTAATTTCAGGCACTAACACCTTAAAGGATAAATCCAATCTTGTGTATGTTTGAAAGGTATCTCCTAAGAGATACCTTATGGTATTATAAAGGCCTTTAAAATATCACCCAATAGTGCCTTTCAAGAAAATTCCACTTATTCTATGAAGGAAAAATCCACTATTGTGCCTATTTGAAAGGTATTTCTTATGAGATATCTTGAAGGGGAAATCCACTATTGTGCATGTTTGAAATGTATTTCTAAGGAGATACCTCAAAATATCACCCATTAATTCCTTCCATATAAAGGAAAATTACATTTGTTCTTTGAAGGAAAAATCCATTTTTGTCCTTATTTTAAATCTATCTCGTAGGAGATACCTTGAAGGGAAAATCCAATCTTGTGCATGTTTTAAAGGTATATTATAAGAGATACCTTAAATTTATTTAAAAATCTTTTAAAATATCACTCAGTAGTGCTTCCTATGCAAAGAAAAATTCCACTTGTTCCTTGTAAGAGAAGTCCACTCTTGTGCCTATTTGTAAGGTATTTCCTAGGAGATACCTTGAAGGGAAGAAAATCCTATGATTCATACTCTACCAAATAATGAGAATGAAACCAAGGGGTCTTGTAAGGACAAGACTTTGGTAATTTATTTTTTAGACTACATATTTGATTTGGAGATATCCAAAAATCCCAAGAATTTGAAAGAGGGTGCCCACACCTAGATGTTTGAGATAAGCAACAGGAAATAATATAAATCTTTTAGATGGTGCCATATGTATACCCATGCCCTGAAGTTATTACTATCTACGTAGATATTTATAATTTAGGTACTGACATGATCACTAGCAATGCCCATTTGAAGGTTAAGATCAATGCAGACAACATCATGGCAATGCTTCTAGCTCCTATGTAATCCTAAGGCCACTATTAATAGTAATGAGAGACTCTAGAGCATCTAGGATTACTTGAGAGGCAAGGAATGCTTCCTTGAATCTCTCGTTAAGGAAAAGGTCATAGAGATGCCTCTAGAAACACATGTCCATGTTGAGTTTTCAAATAGAGAACATCAAAGACATACTTTCAATGTTAGCCTTCATCACAAAGTGTTGATGTTGATGTCATCATAAATCCCCATGTAATAGCTCTTGAAGGCTCACCTAATTAATCAAAATCTAAGATTCAAGGGAGTTAGCAGATGATGTAAGGATTATTTGACAACAAGCAATAAAGTGGTGATTTGATAAGAAGTCATCAGATCTAGGTCTCAAACCTAGAGACCTAGTCCTTAAATATGACCAAAAGCCTGTTAAACCAGGGTAGCATATGAAACTTGATTCTCTATGGAAAGGATCCTTATGCATCATTAATGATTAGTGGGGAAATGCTTTTGAACTAGAAGATTTAGAGGGCAATTCCTTAGAGATCCCTATTAATGAGATCAACATGAAGCATTACATTTGACTTCCCACTATCCCCTATACATATTAGATAGTTTCCTCTCTCTTTTTTTGTGTTTCCCCTCCTTGTAATTATTTCCCCCCTTGTTTTCCTTTTTTTGTTGTTTCTTTTATTAATAAGTGTTGTTAACACAAGTGACTATTGGGATTTCCACATGTCTTCTATTGAATCTCTCCATATGTATGAAACACTCTTTAAAAGATGGTTATCTACCCATTTCCCCTATCATTAATGTCAACATGATACATTATGCATGACTCCCCATAAGGATCACCATAACTCTTCTAAAGTAATGCTTCAAGTGTATGTGATACTCTTATCATTTATGGAACTAGTGCATAAATCCACCCCTTTCCACTTGAAAGCAATCATTTGCCAATTTTTTTGAAGAGAACATCAAATAATTGAAGCAATTAGAAGGTAGCCTCAAAATTGAAGGGAACTAGCATCGATGTAGTTTTCCCAAAAAAGATGGAAAATTATCTTGAGAGTTAGTCTTCATCCTCTTGGGTAATGGAATCTTCTACATCCTCTTCAGGAAGTGGAAATCACCCATCAAAATAGATATCTCATGGCTCAAGTAGTGGAGGAGCCCCTCCTTGTACATACACCATGAGAAAATCTTATGCTTCAACCCTGGTCCAAGCAAAAGGGAAAGTCCCTATTACCTTCCTCACCATGAAGAGACCCTGTAAAGATAAATATTTGGTGATTGACTCAATAGATAATATTTTTGATCTAGACTTGGCTCACAACCCTAAAAATCTAAGGGAGGGCACTCATGCTCAAAATCTCAACAAAATTAGAAAGAATGAGTATCCCTCATTTGGATGCAAAATTTGGGACTACACCTTAGCATAGTACATGGTGCCCTACATGTACCCTTACCTTGAGATCATCACCCTTTACACCAAAATAATACAATTCTTGGACTAGTATAATCATAAGAGGTACCCACCTAAGGGTCAAGATTAGTGTAGATAATATCAAAGCAATGCTCTGAATTCCACATAATCCCAATGTTATCATATGTAGAATTAAGAGCCTTAAAATCATCTAGGATTCCAAACTAGAATATAGGGCATGTTTCCTCAGATCGATTCTTGATCAAAAGATCATATAGGTGCTTCCCATGCCCTTGTATCTATTGGCTTTCCCTACACAACATGTAAAGGATACCCTATCCATGATATCATTCATCTTGGGCATGGACACCGATGCTAATGTTGAATAATTATAATTGGGAATGATCTTTCTCTTGATTGCATTAGAGAATGTGGAAAATTTTTAGATGGATTTTTTCGAAGCTATCACTTCCACCATGAGAGAAGAACTAAAATATTTCTTGGTAACAAGTACCTTCCATTATCCATCATACCTCATGGACTTAATATTATACCAAAAATCTAAGTTCTTCTCCAAATATATTCAACTAAACATCATGTACATGGATGTTTTACCTAACATCATCACCCTAGTCACTTTTTAGACCCATGTCCTATCAATCACAGTAGACTTCTACAAGTTTTTGGAGCATTTTATGGCTCCAATTCTCATGGATCTTAGTAGGAAAGATGTCATCTCCTAGATGACAAATTAAAAACAAACATGGCTCAAAGGTGGTAGGGTCTCAGTTGATTGGTTCTAATGGAAGAAATTTTCACTCATCTAAGCACATGGGTTTATGGGGTCACCTTTTCAACTTCCCCATATGATAACTAATAGGACCCTCACCCTTGAGTTGGCATAATAAATCAATAATGTGGATGCTCTCTATAGGGTAGGAAATAAGAAAAAGGGACTATATGATGTTCTTCTTTTAAGGGATGACATCATGGTATAGAAAAGGCACTAGGAACATCTCCTTGTAGCTAAGATGGTATAGCTAGGCTTAGAAATGATAGATGAATGATGGGATTACAACCTAATAGGATATATAGTGGGATTAAATCTTTTCATTGCACTTGAGCATCAGACTTGACCATATTTAGAGAAAAAGAGGACACCCATAGAAGATTTCCCTCAAAATTACATGGACCTAACCTTGATCTCTTAAGACATCCCCAAGTTGTGGGAGTCTTTTTATGATAAGGTCCAATATTTTACACCCATAAATAAGCTATCCAGTAAAATGAAGAAGTGGCTAAACATCTTGGATTAGAGCAAAGAGAAGAAGGCTACCTTCCTAAAATATAGATAAAAGCTTGGTAGGCCACTCGTTGCTTTGTATGAACATGTCTAAGATGAGAAATTTAAAGAGTTTTGGGATGAGGCCCACCCAAAAGAGAATGAATGTATCATGGAAGGGGAGTCCACACCAAATATTGAGGTATCTGGTGATGATAAATAGGAATATACCCTAAAATAAGAGATAGAGAACACTTTTCTTGGAAAATAACAACTAGAAGTCATGATGGACCATCCCCCACTAATAGGCCATCATCCTTTCCCCCTATGCCATGGTCCGATAGCAACAATAGGAACCCCTTGGGTACTTCACAACTAGGTCATCTTAACTCAAGTGAGCTGAGGCACTAGTTTTTAACCCACCAATGACCCTTCTATAGAAGAAGACCTAACTTGGTAGTCTTCTCCTTTCTACCTTCAACTCCTTCATTGCTTCCCCATTCCCCTTTATAGCTCTACCATATATTATGGTGAAAAATACCACACAATAAGGGTTTTGACTCTTCCTATTACTATTTATTCAACCTTGACATCCCCATTTCATGTTGCAATAATTTCCACTACCCAACCCAACACTTAATTATCCCCAATCTTCTCCTCACCCCCTCAGCCCACTATCAGATCTAAATTTTTCTCTTCCACTTTTCCCATCTCTTCCCTCATGCATTTTCTCACACCCCTAACATTTTCATGCACCTCATACTCACTCATCACATAGTCACCATTCTCCCCACCCCATGGGCTCCTACCATTTTCATCTTCATCCCTCACTATTCATTTGCTTGCTCTTGTAGGAGCAGGGTCCACTACTTTGCAGTAGCAACTAACCATCCCATTCAAACTTCCTCAAGGAACCCCTTTCATGTGTGAAATCATCCAAAAAACATATCAACTTCAAAAATAGATGGATGCAATGAGTGCATCCTATGTGGCCTAGATAGAAAAGAAGAGGGGAAAATGGGCCAAAGTTGAAGCCCAACCTCACATGCGATCATTTTATGACCCCAAATAATATTCCCTCCTAGTTTTCCATCTAAATCCTAAATTAATTAATCCCCAAGAATAGATTTAACTAGGGGATTGCACTATCCAAGCCATTGGGTTTAACCTCAAACAAACCCATTCCACTAACAAGGTTGAGCTTATGGAGGAAACATAGAAGTTAGTAACTACAAACTACATAAAGGTATCCTTTTAGTTATAGAAAGTCAAGTGGGAGCTCATAAAGGTTAAGGCCATGGCTAAACACCTCAAGGATGAGGCTAAAGCCTAAGATACTGACCTCAACTAGGCAAGAACTGACCTCTAAAACTATGTCATAGTAGAAATCTTATAGGTAGCGGCTAACAAGTGAATGGTTGCTAAGACCAAAAGCCAAGAGGCAAAGGTAGAATTGGATATAATTTGTGAGAATCTCTCTGATGTAGAGTGGGCACTCTAATTAATCTAGAACATGACATAATAAAACTCCTCAATTAAGGACTAGGAGATCGAGAGATTAAAGAATGACCTCACCACTCACCCTCAAGGCACAAAAATCCTTCCTCTGATCCAAAAATTGTATAGATATTATTAGTAATAGATTAAAGTCATGACAATAATCCTAAAAGTGATGTTTGTTTTCATCATTGATGCATAGAATATAATGACCTAGGTGAGATAATTTGTAAACCAAGTGATGCTTTCATCACCTCCAAGGTCCTAAACTTGTAAAGTCTAGTCTAGAAGCTTTGCAACACCTCTCCTAAGGATTTACAGATATTAGGTGTGGCTAACTAAAGGTAGGTGATGGAAAAGGTGAATGAGTTCCTAAGATATAATACGATAGTAAACAAATGTAAATCATTCCTCAATGCCTTAGAATAAGTGGTCAAACAAAGGAAGGGATGCATAAAAAAATTAGTCCAATTGTGTCTCCCCTCTCCTTTCTTGATAAATAATATAATTATCCTGAGGATCAATTTAAGGTGTTGCTAAAACAAAATTAGAACAATTGGTATATTTTCATATCCCTTGATCAAATGCTTGACACTTCTAAAGTGGAGAATATTTTGCACCCACTCACCTAGTTAGAGTTTTAGACGTTGGCAGCAATTGAAAGCCTAGAGAACATCTACTTTAAGGAGATATTTGACTTGGATAGAGCATTAAAGGATCTAAATTAAAAACATAGTCAAAGGAGAAAGAATGAGTGCCCTTACAAGTGGCCCTACAAAAGTTGTAAATTTTAATCTTCCACCCATTTTTTAAGACTTCTACCTCGACTAGTTTGAGCACCACAGTTTTTTGGGTTATTCCATCTATAGGTAGACTCCCTTGTGATACACCAAAAACTATGGATTGTAAATATAAAATTAATAATTTTGGAGTAGTTCAAGTTACAACCATGGATTCACTCGATAGTAAGTATTTCCTCAGTACCTCTCAAAATTTTCCCCATTTTGGTCCATTTTTTTTTTTAAATTTTTTATGAAGTGTCAATATCTTCCCACTATCTCCATTCCCATTTTTAATTTACACTCTAAAATGGCATTTTCTTGAAAACTTCATCCAATTACTACCTATAGGAAAATGTATTGGTAGAGTCTACAAATAAGAACTTGATTTGGATGATCAAGAGAATGGGAAATGACAAGTAAAAAGACTAGCACCGAAGTCTACATTTGTTATTTTAGAGTAGTTCATTTCTAGATTTGAATCACTTGGAAGTTATTAGTTCCTTGTCATCTTCTAATGGCCCCCCTTTTATCCTCTTTTTTCTTTAGGTCTGCTTTCAATTTTTATCCAACCCAACCCTCACCAAGTTTTGATGCATGGTATACCAGTGTTCATCTGAGTCAAAAAGACTTCTATCTCACTTTAGAGAAGTGCTAGTTTGACACGTACCACCCCCACACTCAATCTCACCAAGGAGTCCCTAATCCCTCTCGAGAAGTGTAACATGATGTGTGTCATCTCTGTGCTTGCCTAGAAGCAGTGTTGGGTTTTTAGAGCTTAGAAGAGCACCATTTAAACATTTGATGATTTTTAGGAGGATTAAGGCTGTTAGATGTAGCATAGAAGGGATAACTCCATAAGATAACACATGGGATCATCCTATGATCCTCATTTTTATGAGGGGCTATAATAGACTATGAATAGTTTAAGTTATAAATTTTTATATTATATGTCTCATAGGTGTAAAAGGATGATCCTTATGTGCCCTCTTATGAATTCTATATTCAATCTCCACCTATAATGAAGAGGATGTGATGTTCTTTGTTATTTGGAGTGGAAAATTATCTTTGTCTATTGTTTCTTTATTTTTTCTTCTATAGTAGGGGAAATCCACTCTTGTGCATATTTTAAAGGTATCTCCTAGGAGATAACTTAAAATTATTACAAGGGCCTTCAAAATATCAACCACAAGTGCCTTCCATGTAAAGGAAAATTACACTTGTTCCTTGAAGGAGAAATCCACTCTTGCACCTGTTTGAAAGTTATCTCCTAAGAGATACCTTGAAGGGGAAATAAACTTTGTGCATGTTTGAAAGGTATCTCCTAGGAGATAATTTAAAGGTATTAAATGGGCCTTAAAAATATAACATAGTAGTGTCTTCCATGTAAAAGAAAATTCCACATGTTCCTTGAAGGAAAAATCCACAAAATGGACTTTAGGCTAAACAAATTAGGCTATAAAATTTAATCATGATTTGACCAACCAAAAGCTAATAAAAGATCAATTTAACATTGAATCAAAAAGACCCTAAGCATGTTCATTTCAAAACAAAATTCCATTAAGCCTAAAATATAGAAACACAAGCAACATTAGAAGGGGTAAAACCATGATCATCTCCAAATTGGAAAATGTACAACCAAAATAGATATGAATGATCCCCAAATTATAAAATGTCACTTAGTAGTGAATGAGATTGGCTCCTATAGACAAAATTAAATATTAAATTCAGGTATCAGGAACATAGATTAAAGTTTTCAACACAATGAAATGATCGTGGCACAAAAATAGTCTGAGGAAATCAATATCTCAAGGAAGTTGTCTCAAATGAATTATTTTTTAGGCCAAAGTGGCACTAAAAAATAGCCTAAAGAGTCTTTTTAAAAGAGGCTGAAGGGCACTTTCAAAATATTCAAAGGGTACTTCTCATTGGGGAAAGGTCAAAACAAAAATTCTTGAAGGGCAAAGGGTCTTTCCAAACATAACTAAGGATACTTTTAAAAACCTTGAAGGGTACTTTCAAAAAACCTAATGGGTAATTTCAAAAAGCCTAAAGGGTAATTTCATAAAGCCCAAAGGGTACTTTTAGAAGGCCTAAAAGGCACTTGTGATTAGAGAAAGGGACCCAAAGGACCTTTTCATCATCAACCATGTTTCTTTATTTTTTTCCCTTGACCTTGTTTTTTCCTTTTATAAATAAGTGTCATTGGCATAAGTGGTTGACCTATTCATCACATGTCCTTTCCCACAATTCTCTCAAATCCCCAAAAAACATTCTCTAATATATGTTTATCTATGAACCTTACTTGACATTAATATCATACACTCTATCATGCACAAATTCCCATGATGATCACCATAAATCTCTAGCGTATGTCTCTCCAAGCTTATATGTCACCCCCATTATATATGAGAGTGCCTCTTTCCAAAAAATTCCCATGATGGACACACCTAATAGTGGTAATAACACATAAATATCCCTTTTCTCATTTCAAGCCAAACACTTGACACTTTGTGATTGTAGTGCAAATATTGAGCCATTAAGAAGAAAAGAAAGAGAGTTTGCTGGATGAACGAGGTAGTAACTATCAATCTAGTCTAGCAAGAAAAAGTAGAAAAGGGTCATTGAAATAAATACAAATATGGAGGCATCTATGTCCTCATCCAGTAGTTTTAATCATCCTTCAAATCCAAGAACCTGTAGTTTAGGTAGTAAAGGAGATCCTACCTTTAAGCACATAATGGACAAAGCTTAAACTTCAGCCTTTGCTCAAATAAAGGAAAAGGTGCCATATACTAGACCAGAGACCAAAGGACCCTATAGAGACTAAGATTTGGTAATTGATTTTGAGAATGATATATTTGACCTAAAATTAAACCAAAATCCCAATAATTTGAGAGAGGGTGCTTATGCCTGAATGCTTGATAGGGTAAGCAAGTAATATTATATCACCATTATATACAAATTATGGTGAAGTATGATACCACAATACATGGTACCTCAAGTACACTTGTGCCCTGAAATTATTACTCTCTACCTAGGAAGATATGACACTAACACTTGAGTGATCACTAGTAATACCCACTTAAGGGTAAAAATTAGTGTAGATGATATTAGAGAGATTTTTTGGCTTCCTTATGAGACCAAATCCATTGTCTATAACATTGAGAGCCTATAGCTTGTCTGGTATTCCAAAGATATGGATAAGGTAGGTTTTATTAGGACTCTTCTCAACTATGAGGTGACTGAGATGCCTCCTCTACCCATGCCTAGTTGGCATTTCCCACATATCATTTCAAAGACACTCTGACTATGCTAGATTTTATCTTAGGCATGGACAAATATGTCAATGTCTATGAATTTTAGCTATGGGCACTCTTCTTATTGAAATAAAAACAAAAGGGGTAGAAATTTAGAATAGACTTTGCCAAATCCATTATTCCAACATGAGGAATGAAATGGATAATTTCTCAATAATGAGAACCTTCTAGTACTCATCCTTCTTCATGCACTTGATCCTACACTAGCATTCCCATTTCTTTTCCAAGTATCTCTAGTTTAACACCTTCGATAGTGAGAATTTTCCCCATGTAGTGGCCCCCATCATAGTACATACTAACATCTTATCAAAGACTAGGGACTACTATGAGTTCTTAGAGTGATTCATGGCCTTAGTTGTTATAGATCTCAACTAAATAGCTAGCACTTCTAGGATGGAAAATTATCAACAATCTTACTTCTCAACCAATAAAGTCTTAGCTAACTATTTCTAGGGAGCCCACTTATCTTTCATATGAGTACATGGTTTTAAAGGAGAGACTTTCCATCTTCCCTACACATTGACAAACATAAACTTATCCCTTGAGTTGGCTCACCAATTTGATATTGTAGACCTTGTCTATGGGGTCAAGAAGAAGAAGAAAGGTGTATATGATGTCCCGTTCTCAAGGGATGACATCGTAGTGCAATAAAGGAATCAAAGGTACCTCTTCATGTCTAAGCTAGTCGAACTTGGAGTTGATTTGATAGATGATTGATGGGACTCTGATTTGAAAGGATATATTTCCACATTGAAAATCACTAGTACTCCCAAGGATTAAGCTCAACCCTACTTAGAGAAAAGTAAGTCTCCCATAAAGGACATCCCCCAAAATAATGTGGACCTATTTTAGTTTTCAAAATACACCCTTAAGCCATGGGATTCTTTTTATGACAAGTTATAGAAATATGACTCAACCCAAAATTTATCAAAGATAATGAAGGGCTTGCTCACCCAATTAACTTAGAACATAGAAAAGAAAGTTGCCTTCATAAAATATAGGTTTGAAACCAAAAATCCATCCAAGGGATTCTATGATGATGATAATGATGAGAATTTTGAGAATCTTCTTGGTAGATTCTTCCAAGAAGAGGTCAGGTCTAAGGAAGAATCTACTCCCAAGGTTGAGATGGGGGGATGAAGAAGAAGAAGAAGACACTCCCATAAAGGAAGAATGAGACATACCCCTATAATAAGTAGAGGAAATGACCACCTAGTAGCCTTTGACATGGCTAACTCCTATACCTTCAAATCCATTAGTCCCATAATAATATAAAGATCCCTTTATGCACCTTGTATTTGGGTCATCCTAGCTAAAGTGCACTAAGGCACCCATTTTTTGCCCTCTATCAACTTCCCCCAAAAGAAGATCTCCTTCATGGATCCCCTACTTTCCACCTCTACATCTTTTTATAATACCCCATCCCACTCCATAGCTCCATAATAGGTTGTGGTATCATCTACTATCCAACCAAGCACTATGGTTTCCCTTATCACTTCATCATCTACCTTGGTAGCCCCACTACAAGTTATAATACCTTCCACTACTCAACTTTGGAACACTTTAGCCTTGGTCTCCTCCTCATCTAGTCAACCTATCATTAGGATTGACCCCTTCTCTTTTGCTATACCTATCTCCTCCCACATCCCTTTCCTCACTCCCTCACCTTCATATTCTACCTCATCTTCCCTTGTGATGCAATCCCCATTCACCCTACCCCATATACTCCCATATTTCTCCCCTTCAACCCTTCACATTCATTCACTTACCTCCATAAGTGTAGAGACCACTACTTCACAAAAATAATTGGCTACCCCATTTATGCTTCCACAAGGGACCCCATTTATGGGAGAGATCATTCAAGTGCCATACCAGTTCCAACTATAGGTGGATGTAGCAAGGCTATCTTGAAAGGCCTAAGTGAAAGAGAAAAGGGAAAAAATGTAAATAATTATGCCCAATATCACATGCAATCATTTTATGACCTAATACAAAAATCTCTTATGGTCACTCACTTGACTCCCCAAGTAATTAACCCCCTTGAATAGATGCAACTAGGGGACTATGCTATCCAAGCTATCAACCTTAACTTAGTCAAGCCTAGCCTACTGATAGAGTCAAGCTTATGGAGGAGATGCAAAAGCCCATGACAATAGACTATGTTAAGTTGGCTCATCATTTATATAAGACTAAGTTGGATCTCTCAAGAATGAAAACTATGATCAACTACCTCAATATTGAGGCTAAGGCTCTAGATACTAACCTCTAAAAGGCATGACTATATCTATAGATAAGTATCATAAATGAAAGCTTTTGAGTAGAAATTGATTCACATAGATCCATCAAGATGAAGTTACAAGACCAAGAGATGAAGCTAGATGAGATCTACCAGAAGCTCTATGATGTAAATTGGTCATATCAACTATTAGAGAACTAGGTATAGTAGGACTCCTCCATTAAGGACTAAGAGATTGAAAATTTTAAAAATGACCTTGTAGATCACCACTAGGCCATTGATATCCTTCCCATAACTTAGTAGCTATACACATCCTATTGGGAATAGATCAAATCCATGATGGTAAACATGAAGATACCACTAGCCTTCATTATAGATACATAAAAGCTATCCTAACAAGTGAGCACATCTATTAATTAGATGTTTGATTTCATCTTCCTAAAGGTATTAGAGTCATAGAGCTTTGTTTAAAATCTCTATATCACTTCTCTAAAAGCATTAATGGTAGTAAGATGATCAATTAAAAGTAGGTAGTGGCAAAGGTAAATGATTTTTTAAGCTATAACAAGACAAAAAATAAGTGCAATGAATTTATTAATACCTTAGATCAAACAAATAGAGAAAGGTGAGTACATATAGAATAATTGGTCTAGTTGGGACTCTCATCCCCTTTTTTGACAAATAATAGTGTCTTCCTCAAGGATCAGATAAAGATACTACTTGAGCAAAAGCAAAATGACCAGACTATATTTTTAGCTCCAGGTCAAATTCTTGATGCCTCTAAGGTGGAAAAATATCTCACCCACTCACCCAGTTGGAGTTCTAGACATTGGTGATAGTTATAATCTTAGGAAACATCTCCTTTAGGGAGATGATAGATCTAGATAGATCCTTTAAGGATCTCAACAAAAATACCTAGCCAAAAGAAGAGGAGTGGGCACCCTTATAGGTAGCTCTTCAAAAATTGTAGATTTTTTTACCTTCCTCTTTTTTTTAATTTTGTTTTATTTGGTCTGAGAACTAGAGTTTTGTGTTCTCCTACCTACAAGCACCTTCCAATAGATCCCATTTTTGTGTTTCTTCTCTAGGCCTCCTTTCACAATTTTGAAAATGTCCCAACCTATATCTACCTTTGGTACATGGCATTTATATGGTCAACCTCACTAAAGATGTCCTCAACTACTTTGAAAAAGTGCCCGTGTGACACATGTCATTTTTACACTTGCCTAGGAGATGTGTTGGTTCATTAGTATTTAAAGAAGTACCATTGGATGACCATGTGGGTCCCCCTTTTGAGAAAATATTTTGAAACACTTTAGGTGTAATCCTTTGATTTTTTAAGGCCAAAAATATTGAGCATGATATAAGTGGGACATCTCCATGAGTAGACACATGACACTCATCATGGTTGCAGAGAGGCAATCATTTTGTAAGGGGTGACTAGTGATCATTTTGTTTCTTCACATTCTCATTTTTATGGACAACTATTGTAATAGACTAGGATATTAGAAGTTATCACTTTTCTATTCTACAACCTTAGCAATCATAATTTCAGCCCATATTTGTAAATATGTCCATAAGAAGTTGTTCACTAAGAGTGAGAGTTTAGGCATCAACAATATCGACTAAGATATTCCTTCATGGGTAACTTGAAGTATCTCCTAGGAGATACCTTGAAGAAATTAAAAACTTTAATAACTCTGGGCAAGTTCTTACTTGAGGGATCCAATAGGATATTCCATAAAGGGCCTTCTAATACCTTCATGAGTAATTTGAAGGCATATCCTAAGAAATACTTTGAATATATTAAAAGAACCATCAAGGGAAATTTTTTAAAATTGGATTGAGGTGGAAAGAGCATGTGCATAAGAGGACCTAAAATATGCACTCTCCCAATTATTAATGGCCCTTCAAGTTATCAAGTTATCAACTAGTAGTGATTTCACTCTCCCAAGTATTACAAGTCCCTTCAAGTTATCAACCAGTAGTGCTTTCAAGGTGAAGAGAAGTTCTACTAGGAGATACATTGAATGTCTCTTTGAATGTATGATAACACCCTTCGAGGTGTCCATTAGGAGATTCCTTCAAGGGCCTTGAAGTACACTTGTAATAACATCATTGTTAAATTGAAGGTATCTCCTATGAGATGTCTTGTAATAAAAATTCTCTCTTGTGAATGACTAAAAGGTATCTCCTAAGAGATACCTTGAATGTACCTACTGATGGGCATTTTAACACATATTAGAAACATGCTTCTCCTCATCTTTTTCCTTTGAAACAAAAGTTTGTGGATTCCTTTGCCCATCAGATTATATTCATTGATGCACAAAAATAATTTTTAATTTGGTCATTCCTTATTAGTTAAAGTGCAAGTTAATATGTATTTTGTATTGTAGTTTAGAATTAACATTTGTTGATATATATTCAATCAGTGCTCAAAAACAAAAAAAAAATCTTGAACTTATGTAATATGTAACTTGAATTTTACAAAAGATCAATATTTAAATCATTTTAATTGCTTTATATAATGTCTTTAGATGAAAAAAGAATTACCACACTTAAAAGGTATAAATTAGCCTCACTCGAAGAGAATTTAGATAAAAAGAAGAAAAAGGCCTCACTCTAAGAGAATTTAGGTAGATTACCATATAAAATACCAAAACTAAAATTAAATCCACATAAACATCTTCCATTTTATGGTGGCGATAAAATTCCTCTTGCTAATTGGTATTTTGAATTGTTTAGTCTGCCAAAAATGTATCCAAATATATACTTGTTTAGCACTACATCAGGAGAAGAATCTTCTTTGATTCGAATAATTTTGGCCTATGATAAGGATGAACTTGAAGATGCCCTTCAATTCCAATTGGAAGTATGGAATGAAGAAGATGGAATTATCTATTGAGCTATAACTAATTTCAATAAATCTACACCTAGCGAAATGGAGTTGACAAAAAATAAATTTTCTCCTTCTTGTGAAACATTTGGGTTTCATTTGAATAGCTATGACAAAATTCAAATGTCTAGGTTGATAGATAGAGATAATTTGGTCATTATAATAAGAAACATGTTGAAATACAAACATGAACAAGGGGCAACAACTTCTTCTACTTTCCACCATGCAAACATGTATTTAAGATACCCTAAATCATGAGAGAAATAACATTGAAGAAAACAAGACAAGCAAGGGAAACATATTTGTATGCAGATTTAAAAGAGGCCATACAAGTAATAACACTAGTGGAGAAAAATAAGATCAAAAAACTGTTGGAACACGTTTTTTTGACATAAACTTTTGATGAGACACATAGTGAATTCTCTACATGGTATATTTCCTCTATAAATTATGCCTTGAACATTCCTATAGGGATCTCTGATTTAGGGGATGTAAATATCAGAATAAAAAATTTCAATGAAATCAAGGTGAATGATATAATTCATTCATTTGTAAAACATAATGAGGTTTCAATGAAGGATGCTTTGTTAATTCTTTTTAATCCAAGCAACCCTGACTATTTTATTGAATCAAATGAATTCCTAGAAGATATGATGGAGAAAAAAAACATAATCTTCAAAATTTTATATGGTCAACACATAATTTCATCATAATAGATAATTATTTTGGAGGAGGAATACAATTCACAATCATTGAGAAATAAATGTTATGTTAGAAAGGCAAGATTTCTAAAAACTTGTACTCCATTCCATATTGTGCAAAAAATATGTAATCAATATAATGAAGCCAATGAAATAATTTATAAGGTTTCATTTGTAGAAAGAGTTTGATCTACACGTGACCTTATAAAACTAAGAGGTTGGAAGAATCTTAAAATAGGGAAGAAAAACATGGAAAAAATACATGAACAAGATAAACACTTGTTCACATAAATGAACTATTTAACACAACAACTGTAGGATAGAAAATTCCTTCTTTTCATGGAACAACCCATTTGGGATTGTTTTTATAAGGCATTTGATTTGCTTAAAAGTGGTACTTTACCTAGTTTAGATTAAAAAATATTTAAATCTGATTGGTACAATAATACTTAGAAATATTTAAGGGCTTTTAGATAAATAAAAAGTAGAACTAGTAGAATTATTAGAAAAAGGGTCTATTTCCTTCTTGAAAACCCTTGGGTACAACAACACGGATAATTGGTGAAAAAAGGTGAAGTTGGAAAGTAACATATTATATAAAATTATATATTATTTTAGCAACTATGATATGACACTACCACTAGACCAAACAATCAAACTTGAAGAGGTAATGGAGAATTATCAATTTTTTGGGAAAAGGTTTGACAATTTGTGTGTCTAGAATGAAGGTATTTTAGAAAACAAAAAAGTATGGGAAGCATTATCTCAAGATTCATTAAGCACATTGAAAATTTATCTACATAATGATGGAGGTCAACTTCCCAAGATAGATACAAAAATATTCAATTTCCATTATGGGCCCCCTTATCTTTGACTATCAATTTTAGAAGATTTTAGTAAAATGTTCATTCTTGGTTTGAATGCCAGTTTGATAATTATTGATCGTCTAAATCTAATTGAAGTTTTTAAGGAAGAACATCTTTGACTATTTCTTCAAGCATTTATTGAAAACATTATTGTCGAGGCCTTCAATGTATTCATCATCCACAAAATAGAACATTATCATGCCATTCAGACCTCTCTCAATAATCTACGTGTTGTTAATTTCTATTACATGAAAGATATGGGTGTCATACTATGGGGTCTAGATAGTTATGGATTTCATTGGAAACATATTATGGTATCAATTTTTGTCAAGATCCATCTCATTTTTAGCTACAAGGTTTCAACCTTCATTCACAACAAAATAGATTAGAGGATGATTTGATATCTACAAAGATGTACCAACATTTCAAATGATTAGTTTGCACAAAATAGGAATTCCATTCAAAAATAAACTAGCTACCATCTTTTGGGAGACACTTATCTCTACTTTCCATGATTTGGACGTGTGTGATGTGTTATGGGTATATACAGGAGCTGGATTAGTGCATGCTTATACAAAATTGAAAAGAAAAAACTATCTTGTATTACCAAAACTAAAGAAAAAATTATTTTTAATGTTTAATTTCAAATTTGTTTGACAAATTTAGAGCAACCAATATAATAACAACCGCTTTGATTAGTACCAAGTGCAAAACGTTTTTAATTTATTTTATAATCATGCTTCATTTTCTAAATATAACATCTTAACAATATTTTTATGTGTATGCTTTATTTTTAAAACCTAAAAACTTAAAAATCTTTCAGTGTGTAGCACCAATAGCATTGCATGTAAGTGAAGAAATAATAATAATGGAAAATCATATCAATAAACATGACACATCAGAAGTTGAAGAAGGTAACATAAGATCATGCATATTTTTTTAATTATATATATTTTTATTTATCAAAGATTCATAATACTAAAAAAATGTTTCTTCATCTATTTATGTCTCAATTAAAATAACTCACAACATAGCTCTATCACTTTGTGTCTACAACATAACAACCCATGACACAACTTTGCAGGTTGGTACCTCTACAAAAACAACACAAGGTAAAAATTTACAACAAGACAAATTTTAAGAATAAAAATATCAAATCAATTTAGAATGAGAATTTTTAGTTAATACATTATATAATACCTTACATGCAATAAATAACCAAAGTTTTAATGAAGGAGTGCACCCATACAAACTACAAAAAGGAAAAAAAGGTGAAAAATCCTTTCAATAAATGCATAATTATATAATTTCATACAAGTATAGAATATATTAATTATCTTTATTTATTTAAACACATTACAATTGAATTTTTATTCATAGATAGGAGATTATAGAAGACAATAAAATATAGACTTACATCAGCTTATGATTTGGAAGTGTGGTTCATTTTATTATTGTGTGGACTGAATGTGATTATATTTACCCATTAAAATGTTGTTTACAATTTTAATTTACCCATTGAAATGTTTTTTACATGTTTAATTTAGATATTTTAAAATAACCCAATATATTCTATATTATGTCTTCAATACAATAAATTTTGATGCAGAGTATCCATGTGTTCTTTATCAATTAACAAATAATAAAGTATATTGTGCTAGAAATAATTATATTGCTATTGATTCAAATAGTTTTTAATTTGATTTGTCTTATTGGAATTATATGAAGGGGGTTCAACTATTAAGGTGTATTATATTCATTTGAATTTAGTGATAGTGAACTACGGCTTAGAAAATAAATTCTATTTTTGTTTTTTGTGATGGGTTGCATAAACATATAATTATGTATTGGTATGCATAAAAATAGATAATACTTTCATTACTATAAGAATATAGATATTAGTTTATCAATGTTAAATTCCTATCAGTTTTTATGAGAAATGAGTTATGGCAAAACCAAACTGATTCAGATTATGACACATTCATGGTCAAGTTATAAGGATTCGATATGAACTTTTATATGCATATGTGTGTTACAAAACTGGTAATAAAAATGGTACATTTGTGTATAATGAGTATTATATTTACAATGTGCCTGAGCATGTATTTATTTTTACATGTGTTTATATGAATCTTTATAAGATTTATAGAAATATGAAAAAAATGAATCAAATGAAATGCATTATGTTTTTGCATTACAATAATAAATATAAATCAAAATCACATCAATGACCAGTCTAGTAACATGTAAAACATTTTGTTAGAAATTTTCATGTTATATATCTTATAATATAATATTGTTAATAAATTATTCATTTCCTTTTTAAAAAATTGTAGACATTTCAAAGGAGGATCTAAAACCGGCTTCTAAAAAACTATTGATTTTGGGGTTTCATGACTTATTATTTGTTGTGCATAAAATAAAATATATGCAAATGCATAATATAGGAAAAAAAGAAGATTATAAAATTGAAAATATGTCATACTACATTCGAGATCATTCCAATGAAAATTTTAAGGTAGCACTATAGTCATTTTCTCACGTTGGCATTTGGTTAATGATAAAGGACAATCATTTGAGGATACTCATTCAAGCCATGGGTTACACAAGTTCAAACTTCATGTTTGTTTGGGGGAAAAATATTCTAAGTTTTTCAATATAAACATAATAAAATTTAGATAAATTTAATTTTAAAGGAACCTTCAGAGATGATTTTTCAGTTGCTAACACATTGTTTATTGATTGTAATTATTAGAATTGTGTTACAAATCAAAAATTGAAAATGAGTTATGTTATGTCAAGTAGATATAGTAGAAATGGAATTTAGAAAGATGAAAAGGATTGGAGAATCAAAATGATGTAAATCATCACATTCTTGGGAGAAAACAAAAAATCCACACCAATATTTATGAACCAATGTTTAGAAAGATGTAACTTCACTTGATTATTTCAAGTGTATTTATTGATCATAAACAATAATTCTAGTAACAAACATTATCATCAATTTCATGCAAATCAATTCTAAATTATTTCAAAAATAGTTCAATTAATTTCAAAATAATTGATTGTAATTTAGAATTGCTTTGCTCTGGTTATTAGTGTAATTTGATTTATGGTTGGAGATTACCTTAAATTATTGAATTAGTATATTGACACTTGTTCATTTAGAAGATCTTCCCAATAAACAACAAACAAATTATTGTCAATATATCTTATTATGTAGATGAACTATATTGATTAATATGTTTTGATCCATAATTTGGCCATCCAAATAATGCCATATGTCCCAGTAATGGAAGCTACTTCAAAGGATCAATGATCGGTATGAAGGCCCAAAAGGGTGCCACGAGTTTGAAATAGTCCAATCTATTCAAAATGATTTGCTCAAAAATGGTTTTAAATAATTCAATTTATTTGGAATATAGAAACATATTTATTGATAAAATATTCTCCACTCTACTTTAGTGGGTATAATTTTAAATTATTTAAAATAAACCAATTTAATCAAAATGATCTATGCTCAAATGGTTTGAAATAGTCTAATTTATTTGGCATAAAAAAAATTTATTTTTGGAGAAAATATTCTTATCAATCACTCCATTTTATAGCTATAGGTCTAAATTATTCAAAATAGCCCCATTTACTCAAAATGATCTATGCCCAAATGCTTTGAAACGGTCTAATTTATTTCGAATATAACAATTTTTTTTGTAGAAAATTCTCTTCACTCCACTTTAGTTGGTATAAGTCCATTTTATTTAAAATATCCCAATTTATTTAAAATGATATATTTCTAAATGGTTTTAAACACTCCAATTTATTTAGAATATCTAAAATTTATTTTTTGGAGAAAATTTTCTCCACTCCACTTTACAAGGTATAAGTCCAAAATATTCAAAATAGTCCAATTCATTCAAAATGATCTATGGCCCAAATGGTTTGAAACAATCCATTTTATTTGGAACATAATAAAATTATTTTGGAGAAAATTTTATCCACTCCATTTTAGTGGGTATGAGTCCAAATTATACAAAATAGTCCTTAATTTATGTCACAGGTTAAAAGATAATGCTTAGTTTCCGTAGACCCATCATCTGGTGTCAACACAACAAATATTATTTGAATGTAATACATAGTTGTATTACTTGTAAGGGCCATGTTTTAACCTTTTAGGACCTATATGGTGTAAATCCTATGTTGTTAAAGGGATAGTATAACAATAATTTGTATTGAAAATTGGAAATAATAGATTTGACAAACTTTTTCCAAAATAACAAGAATAGAGAGAAAGAACACTTATCTAGAATAAAATAGGTATTTATATGGATCAAGAGGATAAAATAGGTAGACACATTTTTTTCTATGACTATAGATAAAACATGGTCTTAGACAGTATTGCCCTTATGTGGATAGTAGCACCATGTGGTGCTAGTCTCCAATTATGACACCAGTGTCCCTCTTGGAGGAGCTATCTAAAATTTTCTAGGAAGCTACAAGAGGTTTCAAGGAACCTATAGGTGATTCTATATATTATAAGAGATTACATATGTCATTATTTTAGATTGATATATTCTAAAAACCTAATTAGTACCCACATATAGGAAACAACAACTAGATAAAATATAAAATAAAGGGGGAAAATAAGTTGTGGGATATTACAAACATGTGGAATAGAAACCTTGTTGTCCTAGATGCTACCTATATTAACCTCAATGCTAGGGGTCTTAGATTTAATTTAGTTATCCCTTAGGTAACATTCAAAATCAACATGCATGTTATGCTAGAATGACTTTTACTTATGCCCTTCTTTGATCAAGCATGAAATGTCCAAATGTGATAGCCGAGTAATATGTAAAGTATTAAGCTATAATATTGATTGATTTTAAATTAATTATGTACCAAAATAGTAAGTGTTAGGTTTAAAATTATTTCTGAAGCTCTTTATATAGAATAAACTTTGACTTGAATATAAGACCTTGTTCACTAATTGTCAAGTCATAAAAGAAGGATAAAAAACATAAAAGAAGGATCAAGGTAGGTTTAGGACCCAAACATAGGAGAAAATTACCATCAAACATTAGATCCATAATTGGACACTAATTCCACATGGAACTACTATATTTAAAATGGTGTTAGTGCCTTGGGGCCTAAAAATAGAACTAATACCAAGTAGGATAGGCTAGGGGTCCCTATGATTGGGAGGAGGTGACTTAGGACCACTAGGGTGAAACAATAGGGAAGATAAGACATAAAAAATTGTAAAAGACCCAAAATGACCATGTGAATAAGGATTGCATTCATCACTAAAATATTCATGTGAAAGAGCAACAAAAAACATAGTACTTGTGGTTAATTGACCAAATTAGGGAGTATAAAAATGACCATCAAACATGAGATCCATAATTGGACACTAGCGCCACATGGTGATACTATCCTGAAAATGGTGTTAGTGTCTTGGGGCTTAAAAATAGAGTTATAACCAAGTAGGATAGGCTATGGGACCTTATAACTAGGAGGAGGTGACTTAGGACCACTGAGGTACAATAATAGGGAAGAAAAGACATACGAAAGATCAAAAGATATAAAATGAACACATAAATAAGTAATTTATTCATCACTAATACCTTTTATTATAGTAATGCAATGAAATTAAAGTACTAGAGTAAACTAGAAAGAGGAATGTGTACCTATACTTACCTATGCATATGTGTTTTAGACCGAGATCACTTATTGGTCAGAGAAGTGGATAGGAACCAGAGTGAAATATGTGAAGAGGAACTCCATAATTTGGATTTCCTTTGTATGAAATATGAATAATGAATTGGATCATGAGGAACAAAACCCTATGTTTCCTCCACCCTGATATCTAGATTGAATCTGAGTATGTAAACTAAATGTGTGGAGAAATGAAGCATGCTTGCCCCTACTCTAATATTTGAACTAAACCTGAGTAAGTAAATTGAATGTGTAAAGAAACAAGGCATACTTACCTCACTCTAATGTGTGTACTAAATATTAGTATGTAAACTAACTATGTTGAAAAATAAGTTATGCTTTCCCCCACTCTGTTGTTTGTGTTGAATCTAAGTATGTAAAATGAATGTGTGGAGAAATAAGGCATACTTTCACCCACTCTAATGTGTGTACTAAATTTAAGTATGTAAACTAGTTTTGGTGGAAGGCATTGGATCAACCACTATAGATAGTCATGTGACCCAAACTAGGGAAATCTTGGTGACATCCTACTGATGATATTGAGTGTAACCTAGTAAGCTAAAATATAGATCAAGGATGTGTGATCTACATCATGCCCCCTAGTAATGATATCTAGGTAATGTATATACATACATACATACATACATACATAGATATATATATATATATATATATATATATATATATATATATATATATATATATATATATATATATATATGATCATCTATATATTTGAATTAACTTGTATATCTAAGTCAAACTATATATCTACATGAAATTATATATCTACATGAACCTATGTATCTAAGTAGACCCATGTGTCTAAATAGGTGTATCTGATTACACCTATGTGTCTAAATATATATATTTAAGTAGATTCATGTGTATGAATATTTGTATCTGGGTAAACCTATATATCTGAGTAGACACATGTGTCTAAATATCTATATCTAAGTGAAACTATGTGTCTAAAAATTTATATTTGAGTAGACCTGTGTGTTTAAATTTTTTTACCTATGTGAATATGTGTGTCTGAATCTCTATATATTTGAATAAATTTGTGGGTATTTTCACCCATTTTGGTGAGAGAGCCAAGATTGAGGTGATTTTGTCTAACCAGAAGTGGTAATGATTAGATGTGTTAGTGTAATGGGATAAATGTTTTGTCTATATTGATTTTATTATGGTAATATCATTTTTGTCATTTTTAGAGCTAAATTTGATCAGAATATTTTTTTACCCAATAGAGGGTGAGGCACATTTAGGTCAAGTCCCATGCGCAAGAAATAATTCATAAATAATAGTTATAGTTCTCTAGATATCATGTGGGCAAGAAGTTGGTATTAGTTGGTTAAATTAATATGCAAGATCAACCATAATAGTATGGAATTTCATAAATGTGACTTAAATAGTTTAATTGATTAGTTTGAAAATTCATTTGAATAATTTGAGTTGATATTTATTTCTTGTTTGAGCTAGAGAATATGTTGAGGAGATGAGGAGTGACTTTAACCCGATATGAGGAGGTGGAGGTGATTATCCAAGCTAGGAAGCCTTAGTAAGGAGACTATAATTTTTCCTATTATTGTTATTTTAATGTATTTTATTACTATTTTAATTGAAAATTTGGTAGTTTAGGGCATGTTTTTGAAAAGTGGCACTTTTGTCCTGATATTGGCACTATTATCTAGGACCTAGTGTTAGTGTCTTGGATATGGCACTACTGTCTAGTGTTGTTATCCTATATGTATCACTAGTGTCCAAGAGGCCTAGTTTTTTATGCTTGTTATTATCTATTGGTTTTATATTTTTCATTACTAAAGCTATATTTGGTTGTATTTTTTAGGTTGATGCATGTATGAGAGAGTTTCAAACTATCCAGATCATGAATATCTTATGGGTTTTGCCCCTAATTGAAGTCGGTATGGCCATGATAGAGAGAGGGTATAAGTCACATGGAATTCATAGATATGATGACATATGATAAACATATGATGATTTCATTATGTGAAATATGGGATGCATATACTTGCATGTTATGGTTATCTACTTGGGAGATGACTGTTACCCTGGAGGATGTGTATAGAAGAATGCAGTTACCCAATTCTAGGCAAAACATTGTATTATAGGAGGATATAGGTGATCAAGATATACATCAAGATGCTAGGTATTTTCTTACTATGGCTATAAGGACTCATTATATAGGGATCTAAAATGATTTATTATTGTCACTATCAATGTTTCATGGCTGTAAAAGTTCTTATCAATATTTTTGGCCTCTTTTATATATGTAGATGGGAGTGGGGTATTGATATCCTATATGATGAATGAGATAGTGCAAGAAATAGAGGATCATAGTACTATATATTCATGGGGTCAAACTATGCTAACCCATCTATACTTGGATTTATACAATTTTATATAGGAGATGTGTGGCATACGTATTGGATATCCTACACTATTACACTATTGGCATATGAGCATATAGTAGTGAGTAGGCCTAAATTTACATTACTAGGTGATTAGGTACACCCATAATCATTTGCATATAGGTGGACTAAGACAACTTGTATGTCTAAGAGGAGCATGATGCAATATCGACATGTGTTAGATAATTTGATAGTTAGAGACATTATCTAGAGGCTTCATAGGGATATGAGGAATGACATAAGGAGGGTGCTCAACTAAGATGGGTTTGAGTGATATTTTAGCTACATGACCATTGGTTTAGTATATATGATATGTTTCACTATGATCAGGTGACATGAGAGTTTGATGTTATTTAAGATGTGCCCCTAGTGTCAATGGTGTGGTTAAGGAGTTATCAAGCTCTAGTGAGGCCAGGTAGTAGGTCTAATCCATCCGCTATGGAGTTATCATTGATTATGTTGATAGATTGGGATACTATGATTGACATACCATATATGGATGATATAGGATACACTAATTCCTATACACCCTGGTGGAGAGATCATATGTGGGAACATTTATTTATGAGAGGTGGGATTACTATAGAGGATGTATTAGATGTATATCCCCTTAGGAATATCGATGGTAAGTTTTTATTCTATATTTTTATAGTTTATGTATTTGGTTATGAATATGATACATTATGTTGGTATGTTCAGGTTTTGGTGAGATGAGTATTAGGATACTACCATCAAGTATATGTTATGCATACTAACATGACACATTCCTAATGATTCCATGGAGGATGGCTTATTGGAGAGGGACACTAATGTTTCCAATGTTCATTCCCATTTATTCGATAAAATTTTGATAGATACTATGATGTATAAATTAGCCACTATGGATAGAGACAAGACATGCACGGAGTTTCATAGACAGACCATGCCTACACTTGATTCTCTAGGTGGGGCTAGTAGTTGGATAGTCGATGATTACATATGTCTATAAAGATATCATTTAGACTATATGTTCAATCTAGGTATGTATCATGAGAGATAGAATAGATGTAGTCATCGATTGAGTTCACAAAGAGAGTAGAGCCTCTAGTTATAGCATGGATATGTCTAAGAGTGGGAGTGAGGGGGCTGATCTTAGTGGTCATGTTTATATTATTGAGTGATGTAATATAATTGTATTGAAACTATGTTCTAATATATATATATGGATGTTTGTTGTTATATGGTCATTCGGTATATTTATATCTTGATTTGGTTACATCGTGCATGTTTACACAAGTTTAACTATTTTAATTATTTCAAATGGTGATAATGGTATATTGTATATGTGTAAGTAATAGAAATTAAATTTATATCTATTTACAAATGTTTAAGTATACATGTGTAGAATACTAGGAATGTTATTTATTGGTAAAGGTTTTATAAGTGTTTCATAAGATATTTGTGTGTAGATCATATGACTTTGGTATGTATTTAGACACTAAAAAACTATATATTACAACTCTATATGTCTCATTACCCCTTTAAACCACCCCTTAGACCCTATGGGTTAGGATTATTATTAAAATATTTAAAATTACCCTCTTACCCCATTTATTTAATTTAATTAAGTTAATTATTTTAAATAATCCTAATTACACCTCCTCACCCAAACCCATGGCTAATTAATTAACACCTAGCCTTAGGACTATTTCCCACCTAGACATTTAATGCCCTAACCCCCTAGACTTATTCCTCACACATCATAATGATGCCTTTATTAAACCTCAAACCATTTCTATTGGTATTAATAACCACCCTTAAGTGAAAATAGCTAAAATTAGCAAGTTTTGACTATTTCTCCTTGACCGACATCGACCACCCCTCGACTAATGTCGGTTAAATAGGACCAATGATGATTAACGAATGGTAACCCAATGACCATTACTAATAGGTTGATTCATGGAGGATGGAGTTAGATTCATTCAAATAAATGCTAAGGACTCCTATGTGAACTAAATCCAAGCTAGAACTAGACCAAAGACATCAAAGTACCTCAACAACTCACTATGAAAGACTCTAGTACCGTCACTATATCCATGTTGCTCTAGGATCACAAGTAACATACACTCAACCTCAAGAATTCTCTAGGTTAACAAATACCAAATGTAAGTACTTTGTATTTATATCAAGTTTAGTTACTTAGTTCTCTACAATTTAGTGTCTATATTCATTTCTAGCCTCTCCCCATAGCCACTCTTATATAGGAAATATACAACTCCAAACTCTCCCAATTTTACCAAACACCCACTAACCAAATTCATCCATTTGAGTGCCAACACCCTGAGTTTCATATTTGTGAGGCTTCTTTTGTTTTCATGACCAAAATCAAACCCTCAAGTAACGTATAGACCCTTATTTACCAATCCAAAGTCCATTCTTCATAGAACCAACACCCTGTTGAAACCCATAGTGACTGACCTTGATCATACTCATCTGGCATCAATCACCATCAATCAACCTTGAGCATACTCAACTGGCATCAATCACCATCAACCAATATCGATCATCATTGACCAACCTTGATCATCACTAACCATCCTTGATCGTTGTGTAAACTTATTTTTCCCAAAATAAAAAGATTCAAACATCTACCAAACTTAACTAAAATCCTTATTTCTTAGTCCCTATTATCACATAGATTCAGAAGCAATAACCTGAACCAAACTTTAATAGTTTAGCATTATTTTTTAATGTTATTTTGTTAGTTTATTTATTTACTTCCTGAAAAGAATTTATGTCATTTTCATTAAGTAATTTAATTAATCCATGATACCTCTCTTATCAACACTTTTTTCACAACTTGATTTGTTTAAAGAGTGGATTGATAGCCCCTAAGGAAGTCTAGTACTTTTTAGATCTAGCTTTTGCTAGGCAATCCACCCAACTATCTCACTAATCAATCCTTTTCTAACTTTCTCTCTTATTTCATGTCATCCTCCCAATCCAATTAAGAGTTATTCATAATTAAATGGATCATGAATGCACAACCAATTATAGGTTCTTCTAAACCACACCCCTCTTTTATGTTTTTACTTGTCGTTTAAGGAAAAAATAAAGCAAAAAAATAGTGAAACATTTTGGCATGCCCAGTGGGACCCATTTTTTTCTTGGGTTCATAGTTTCATTTAAGTGCACTTATATTTGTTCTTGTACTCATTTAAAAGAGATCAACAAATTTATTTGGGTTTTAAAAACAACTTGCATCCATTGACTAATTGATTGGTTAGATCACAAGGTTTATAAGTAAACAATGAAATTAATCATATAAAATCACTCTTGTCACACACACAAGACCAAACCACTCATATAATTCATACATCATACATTGGTAAAGACCCAACTAGTATTTCACCACCTATCAATAGACCTTCACCCTTAGCTATCCCACTTGGACTTCATTACCAAGGGGAGAAACCAAAACTTAGTTCAAGGGCTGAGTATAATCTCTAGAAATTTGGTATATCTTGGTTAAGTACCCAACACCCTTATTTTTATGATGTGTGAAGTGAGGGGTTAGGCCCCAATATCAAGCCATGCACTATATTATAATATAAATTTTGAGAGCCTTAAATAGCCTAAAACCAATCTTAGACTTCTTTTTCTAGTTCCCATTCTACAATCCAAGTTGAGTCACACAATTCTAAAAACTTAAGGCATAAGCCACAAGAGAGACAAAAAGAACCTTTGGGATTTAAATGTACCTTAGTGTGTGTTTTATCTTTTTCACTTTTCTTGCCTTCTCTATGTTGAGTTATGAGGAATTGAACCCCATTGGAAACCTTGTACAATCTTTCCTTCATCCAACTCATCTCCATTGCCTTGCTCAATGAGGATCCCTCTTATATTTTCTCAAGGAGATCCTAACTTTGTTAGACTTCTAGAAAATAAACCTATTTCATTAGAACATTACCTTGCTTCATGATCCACGTGTGCTCCCATGTGACCTCGTAACCAACCCAACCTCACCTAAAACTAACCCAACCTCACCTATAACTAACCCAACCTCACCTACATCCAACCCAATCTCACATAAAACCAACCCAACCTCACCTATAACTAATCTAACCTCACCTAAAACCAATCCAACCTCACCTTCAACCAACCCAACCTCACTTATAACCAACCTAACCTCATCTACAATCAATTTAATCTCAACTATAACCAACCAACAACCTCTCATTACCTATTTTACCATTGTCATAACTCACCTCAACTACAATTATCTCAATCTTTGGGATGCCTATCCCAACCATCATATCAAATACCTCAACCTCATCAAACTTTTGACTACCTACCCCAAAGATCATATCATCTACCTAAACCCACTTTGGGGCAACCGTATTTATCTTAAAATCAAGACTTGGTCTATCCTCTTAGTTATCCAACTAACAACTATCACTCATCCTTATCAAATTAACCTACCTTATCAACCCTATCAACCTTACCCAACCTATCAAACCAACCTACCTTATCAACCTTTTAAAACTAACTAACCTCATAAAATCAAACCCATAACTATCAACCCAACTTTTAAAACCCACCAATCTCATCAAACCTACCAAACCTATCAAATAAATCAAACTTGTCAAACTTATTAAATTGACCAGTTAACTCATAACATCAAGATCCATTAGTGCACCCTCTTCCTAGGAAGTACATCCCACTGAGGGAATCATATGCCTCAATCCTTGACAAATTATTAAGGTATTTTGTCATCAGACTCCCTCAAATAAATTTTTCAATAGTTTTCTTCTAAAACCACACCTAATATCACTCATTTGGAAAATCAAACATTATTATCCAATCATCCAAGACTTTTAACCTCTTTTTACCTCTAAAACTTGATTAATGTTTCTCTCTATTATACCAACATTGGCTAACTCCTAACTGACATTAGTCACTATCATAACTAGGGCCTAGCCCAAAACCTTGCCTCTTCACCCAAACACCTTAAACCAAGCCACAAACCAAACAAACAAGAAAAAAACTTACCAAACCATAACCAACACCATCAAGCCTAAATACCCATCACCTAACTAACCTTGCAGGGACAAATGGAACCATTTTGCTTCATTCTTCCTCCTTAAAAATGTCCATCTAGAGCCTTTTCCATGTCTAATCAAGTGATGGAAAATTAATTGGGGGACTTATTCACTCTTAATTGGCTTAAACCATTTTCACATGAGTGTGGGTTTGGGGCATATCAAAACCTCATCCACTCAATGATTTGCATTTGTGTCTATTCTTTTGTTAAAAACAAGTTCCTAATAATCTTGTGTCTAACTTAAGCTCATCCCTTATTTTCAACCACCTTCATTTTCTTATTTTAAGGATAATTGATTAAAGTATAGGATAATGTGATTATTCAAAACATTCTTAGCCTAATCCTAAGCATGGGTATCCTGTCTCTACCCATGGAATGATTCTCATGGATTCTTTTCATCACTTATAAGATAGATCCCCATGGTCATTGTCAATTAAACCTATTTAACCCATCATTAACTTTCTTATGCTATGGTTTTGCCTCTATAAAGGAAATACTTAGGCCTTTATAGACTATTCTATGCCTAAAAAATCATAAAAATAAATTTTGAATGCCAAAATATCATTTGGTTTAATAAATTTAAAACTTGTAGACTACTCACTTGAAGGATAACTACCCAAAACCATCAAAATTGCTTAAAAATAAGGTAGACTATTCCTTTGAAGGATAACTATCCAGAAATAACTAAGTTAAAAGCTTAGACCACTCCATTGAAGGATGGATAAGTCAAACATTTTTCAAAATAATAAATCAGTTGGAAGCTTTCCAAATTGATCAACTTCCCAAATCCACCAAATAAAATCAATCAAAGGACTCCAAGTCAAAAATCAAAACAATAATGATCCCAAGCAAAGCATTCATAGACTTCCAACATCAATTAGTATGCTCCAAATTAAAGGTATTGACTTGGTCTATAATGTTTCCTAGGTCACATACAAAAGTGGAAAACCATACCCACAATTAGGTTACATTATCACCCATTCACACAATTTCTATCATCCACCTCCATTTTTACCCTCTAAAATAAGGGATTTTCAGATTACCTTACACTAGTGATCAAGGCAATTATTTTAATCAATGAACCAATGATAATTCAATGCATGAAATGGGCTTATGTTCTTAAGCCAACCCATCTTGATAGTATGGTATTTTCCAATAGGAGCATTTAATCTCCTTCTTCTAGTTTCATGATTACTTGTTGACATAATCATTAGGGTGTGTGTCTTCCATTTTTTTAGTCATTGAAAACCCAACTACCAAATTTTCACCCTTTCACCATAAAATGGGTCCCATTTTATCAAACCAAGTGTTAAATTAAATTAGGCATCCAATTTGAGCACCACCAACCAAAATATTTCAAAATAATCACATTACCATGACCATACCAACATCAGAGAATACCTTATTCTCCACCAGACCAACCAACCAACCAAATAACCTCAACATTGGTCATTTTTTCCTACCATTCAAAATTTTCTTATCCAAACCTTGCTGTGGTCATTTTTATCAAATATCTACCTCACCATACTTGATGAATGTGCACTAGTTTTGTGTACAACCATTAAGGTGCATCAAAGCATGACCCTTTGTGGTCCTGACACCTGAAACCATTTTATCTTCTCAGGATCACATCTTACTTTTAGATCCCTAAGATAACACAATCAACCATGTCTAATAAACTTGAGTTTATAGGTACTAACCCAACACACACTATTGTTATAGCCAATTATCCTATCACTTGTCCTTTTAGTACCAATGTTGCTTTACAACCTACCTCAACTACAGTATCCTAGTCTATGGCAAATCTATGATATCACCCTTAGTCACATTATTTTCACCCATTAGTGCTTAAATTTTGAACTAACCAACCTTTTCACCCTCCTTATCCACTTTTGGTTCTAACACCTACACCCTATCCATTTTCTCAAGCTCACCCTAATTTATTTGTTGTGAATATGGAGACCTTAGCATGAATACTTATGTTTATAAGCACACCCATATTATTTATGACTAATGAAATGTAAAATGTCACTTATCACTTATCCTCTTCAATGATTCCTTATTTTCCACTTCATACCATCCTACCCACTTTTCCACTCATATATCTACTTATCAAACCCACACCTGACTTTGATTTCACCTCATCACATCCTAGTTTGATGGGGAAAACCTCCTCCCATATTTGGGGATTAAAACCTCCCACCAACCATCCATTTTTGTTTTGAATTTTACATATATAAAATATAAAACAAAAAGGGGCAAAATGTAGACACTAGAAAACCATACACTACAGCTCTAGATGTCACATTACCCCTTTAAACCACCCCTTGGCCCCTTTGGGTTAGGATTATTATTAAAATCCTTAAAATAACACACTTACCATATTTGTCTAATTTAATTAAGTTAATTATTTTAAATAAGACTATTTACACCTCCTCACCCAAACCCATGACTAATTGATTGACACCTATTCTTAAGACATTTACTACCCTAACCCCCTAAAATTATTCCTCACTCATCACAATAATTCCTTTATTAACCTTGAACCATTTCCGTTGGCCTTAAAAACCACCCTTAAGTGAAAATATATAAAATTGGTAAGTTTTGATTATTTCTCCCTGATCGATGTTAGTAACCCCTCAACTGATGCCGATTGACTAATATCGATGCCAGTTACTTAATGGTAACCCAATAAACATTACTGAGAGGTTGAATCATGGAGTATGGATTTGGAATATTCATATCAAGACTAAGGAATCCTATGTGAACTAGAGCCAAATTATAACTATACTAGAGACATCAAAGTGCCTCAACAACTCACTATGAAGGAATCTAGTACCATCACTCTTTCCACATTGCTCTAAGATCACAAATAACATACACCCAACCTTAGGACTTCTCCAAGTCATTAAAAACTAAAGCTAATTACTTTGTATTTATATAAAGTTTAGTTATTTATTTTTCTATAGTTTAGTGTATATATTCATTTCTAGCCTCTCCCCATAGCCTCTCTTATATTGGAGATCTGTGACTCCAAACACTCCCACTTCTACCAAACACCCACTAACAAAACTCAACCATTTAAGTGCCAACACCTTGAGTTTGATATCTCTGAGTTTATCTTTTATCATCATTACCAACATCCAACCCTTAATCAACCTAAAAAACCATTATTTACCAACCCAAAGTCCATTCCACCTAGAACTAACACCCTATTAAAACCCATAGTGACTGACCTCAATAATACTTGACTGACATCGATCATCACTGATCAATCTCAATCATCACTAATCAACCTCAATCATCATTGATCAGACTTGATCACTGTGTAAACTTATTTTTTCCAAAATATCAAGCTTCAAACACCTACCAACCTTAATAAAAAAACTTTTTTCTCAGTCCCTGTCATCACATAGAGTTATAAGTAATAACTTGAACTAGACTTTAATAGTTTAACATTATTTTTTAATTATATTTTGTTATTTTATTTGTTTACTTCATAAAAATAATTTATATAATTTTGATTAAGTACTTTCATTACTCCATGCTACCTCTCTTATCAACATTTTTTTGTATAACTTGACCTATTTAAAGAGTGGATTGAAAGCCCCCAAAGAATTCTAGTACTTCCTAAATCTACATTTTTCTAGGCAATCTACTCACCTATCTCACAAATCAATCCTTTTCTATATTTATCACTTATTTTAGGTCATCCTCCTAAGACAAATATGAGTTCTTCATAATCAACTAGATCATGAGTGTATAACCAAGCCCAGGTTCTTCTAAACCACACCCCTCTTTTACATTTTTACTTGTCTTCTAAGAAAAATAAAATAAAGAGGAAAATAGTGAAATAATGTACTATCTAAACTTGGATGGCATGGTGAACCCACAATCATATTACTCATGATGTGTTAGTGTATAAGTAGACTTTGAAACTAAATTGTATGTGATATAATACTAGTGGCTAGGCATGTAGACTTTATATCCAAGAGCTTGATTGGTTGTCATGTACAAACTATATTCTAAGCTCTGTGATATCTAAAAAATATATTGATTATATAATGAACCATGTTCTATTTTTTGTGATTTATTATAAATATATTGATCAGTGGTTGAATAGAGATTGTGCTCTAATCTCTGTACTTGTTTCCAAATATATTTATTGGTGTGTGAACTAAAGTTATACTTTCATGTCTATAGTTTTTTCCAAATATATTAAATGGTGTGTGAAATAAAGCTATGTTATGATCTCTATGGTTATTTAAAATCATCTTGATTGGTGTGAAAACTAAATCTATGATTTAATCTCTATGAATTATATGCTATATATGATAAAGTTATGGTGAATGATATCAATCATAAATAGGTGTCCTAGAAACCAAATGGATCATATAATGAGTAGCCAATGGATCCTCAAAGGGAACATCCTATGATAACTATATTTTATAGGAGTGTGATCTAGTAGAAAATGGAGATGAATATCTTAGTGATCCCTATGTAAATGCTATAATTACTTAATTGACATACTGGTCAATATGGTCTCAAAGTGTATAACAATGATTATCTAAATGTTTATTTATCTTATGATAATTTTAATATAGGTTATTTCACATCCTATGTAAATGATGTGATGGATGATGATTAATACAAGGAAGTGTGATCATTTCCTTATATAATAATGTAAGAATGATGTCATGAGGCCTATCCCTATCTAAAAACTATATAAAACCTTTGTGTTTGTCATGTGGTCTACTCAGTATAGGAGGTGCTCTATGAAGTGGCCATTTTCCCTTGATTAAATATATCATTTGTTTTTTTTTTAGCTAGTTTCTTAATTAGAAGTGGAGTAGGTTCTTATACCATGTTATATTATTGGGTCTCTGAGAGGCCTACATCCAAATATACCTTTGAATGTATAACCACTAGTACTAATTCTACCTCTAAGCTACAGTTTCATTACATTGATGCAAGAATGATTTTTATGTTTGATATAATAATTTATCCTTAAGAGGATAAATGAGGCCTCTAAAAAATATGTATTATACCTCTAAATTTTTCATATAGTAAATCAATTGATACAAACATGGGTTAAATCTTAGAATATATTCTTTTATTGGTTCTATCTCATCTTAGTATAATGAAGGTAACCTCTCATGTGTGACTCAAGGTCCCTTATTCTATATGTAGTGCTTGGGAAAGACTTCTTCTAATACACCTTATATATATATATATATATAGATATATATATATATATATATATATATATATATATATATATATATATATATATATATATATATATATATATATATATATTGACCCACTAAGGATTATATGCTAGAACCAATTTAGTGCTTCCCCATATAGGTACTTGGAAATAATTATACTAAATTCAAATTATTGGTGACATGTACCATAGGTTTTTCATAATCTTAAAGGTGAAATTATGGGTCTCCATTCCCATCAAATGTATGTAACAGTAGTATCTAAATATTGGGTGGTAAAATTGTAGTGAATATTCTATGTGGAATAGGTTTTCCATGGATGCCATTATCATCGACCCAGAATTGGTATGTTTTATTCTCAAATGTGAGATGGTTTACTTGTTGTTTCAAATCACCCATGAAATGAATCAAGGAAATTAACATTTGTGAAGGTATATTATCATAATCAGGAGGTTCATTTAATGCTTGAATTTTTTATTTATCTTAGCCATTGGAATATTACATTTGAAACCTTTATTATGAAGGATTAATTTTCTCTCTATAACCTTTGGATCTATGATATATGGGATATGATTAGAGGGAAATGAGTTATCACCCTCGCTTAGGTAAGTTTGAGAAATAGGTTCAACTATAGTAAGGGGGTTAAGGGAGATTCATTGGTATCTATTATTTTGTTGTTTTGTAAATAAATATCACATGCTAATTGATAATAAGGTAATTTATTATCATGAAAATGTAATCTATGTAAATTATGCACATAATAATAAGTGTGTGTGTGTGTGTGTGTGTGTGTGTGTGTGTGTGTGTGTGTGTGTGTTTTCTTACATGTGACCTAACATTTATTTGAACAATATAAATATGTGGAGGAGGAGAACTAGAAGGTATATACTTCATGTCCTCTTTATCATAATCATATAATCATCATTATCTCAAGGTTAATCAAAATCAATGTTTAATTCAATTATAAAAGTAAGAGTAGAATAAGTATCATCTATATCCTCACTAATAGAGAGAGAGAGAGAGAGAGCAAGAGAATATTTTAACTTTTTAATAATATGTAATGTGTAATTATGTGTGGGTGAAATTCAATGCATTTCTTCACTCGCTATGTGTGGAGTGCATGAATGATTATTAATTTCAATATTGAAGTCAAGGGTAGAATAAGTAGCAATCATGTTTTAATTTTGCATATTATAACATATAGGGGAAGAGTTAGAGATAATTTCATTATCAATATTTTGTAAATAATCATTGCATTGAGTTTGGAATATAAAAAAAGGTGACAAAATAATTTTGTTTACCTTATTTTGTGTATTGATAAAAGGTGTAAAAGGTGTAATATCATTGGTATATATTTTTGTTAGGAATGGTTCACAAGAAATCCAATCCAAGGTGCAAAAGTGATAAACACCAAAAAACATCACATAATGAAGCTATAGAAAAATGATTGAATAATAATAAAAGTCAAGTGTTATTTAGAAAATAAGATATGCTAGTACAAATAAAAGCCCTTACATTAGTAGGCAAGGCAAAACACAAAACTAGCCTAACTAACTAATGTGAAATATTTGCTCACATAGAAAAAAATCATAAAAGGATGAAATATATAACTAATACACTATAAAACGTGATAAATCTATGAAATACATACTCTAACAACCCCCCTCTCCCAAGTAAAATTAGGGGCTAACAATAGCCAAAACAAATAGTGTCATATCCATATTATGAGTCCCAATAACTAGGCCTAATAAGGTACTCATGTACAATATGTATCCATTAAATAAATAAGGAAGATGTATTCATAAACACCCCCCCCCCCCCCCAAAGGAAAAATTATGAAAATATAAGCATGACATGCAAATCAAGGAAATGAGGTGATGCAAAAGGCTTTATAAAGATGTTTGAAACCTATTGCTAAGTTGGCATGTACTCCAAGCTAGGAAATCCATACTAGATGTGTTGAAAAATGAAGTTCATATGTACCTAAATGTGTTTTTTCTATTTATTCTCAATTAGGTGGTGAGATATTTGAATTACATTCTATTTTTCACACCAAATTATAGTGGTTGAATCTTTTGTGAAGACAAACTCTATCAATAACTTAAAAATCCATATAACCTGTTGACTCACTTTAACTGCTCCCCTCTACTCAACCTCTATAGATGATAGTGAAATATCATGATGATTCTTACACAACCAAGTAATATTTTATTAACCAAGAGAAAATATGTATCCATAAGTGGAACACTTGTCATCAATACAACCTTCCTAATCTAAATCACTGTATCTTGTAAAATCCTCTTAAAATATTGCTAATGATTATCATGAGGGTCATATGCAAATATAGATAAAATAGAAACTGTAAATGAAATTTTAATGTGAGTATGGTCAAATACATAAGACTCCCAACCATATACCTACAAAATGTAGGATCACAAACTGGATTAGTACAAAAGGTAGTGAGAGTCACTCCAAACTAAAAAGGAGAAGGACACGAATTGCAATCACCCTTGAAAAATGTTAAATATGGTCAAGCGTATAATTTTTATAACTCAAATAAATCCATATATCTAACCATGAAATGTGTAAACCAAGGAATAAATTAAAAAGGCCAAGATATGTCATGTTGAATTATGTTGAAAGTGTCTTTTGAATAGTCTAAATCTGGGATGAAGAGTTGCTTGTGAGAAGTATATCATCAACATATAAGACCAATATAACAATTTCCTCCCCAATATGTTGAATATACACTATGGGATTAGATTTTAAAAAACAAATCTAGTAGAGAGAAGAAATCAATCCATCTTCTCATACGAAGCCCAAGGGTCTTGTTTGAGACCATAAAGAGACCTCTTAAGTCAACAAACAAAACAAGAACCATGAACAAAACCAATAGGCTTTTGCATATAGATTTCCTCATGAAATTATCCATGAAATAAATCACTCTTAACATTCATTTTATGCAATATATAGCCCTATGATGCAGAAAGATAAAGTACAATGTGAACTAAATCCATCTTGGCAATAGATACAAAAGTCTTAGAGTAGTAAATACCTTTGACTTGTGAGAACCCATATGAAATAAGATGTGACTTATACTTATCAATGGACCCATCAGATGCATACTTTGTATGGTAAATCCAATTTCACCTAACCAACTTTCTTCCCTTAGGAAGAGTAACCAAATCCCAAGTGTGATTATTCATCAATGAAAAATATTCATCTGTCATTTCATCATCCCACTCTTGTATCCCATGAGCTTGTGAAAAATACTATGGGTCCCCATAGAATGGTTGAGATAAAAGTATAGTACCCATATAATGATGATGTTGAGTAGGTGAAAGATCATGTATGAAAGGTTTTGCCTTAGAAATTATAATACAATCCTACCTAGGCATGGTGGAAACATCAATGTGAATAGGATCCACATCCTCTATAACCTCATCAAGAATATCTTGAACTATCTCCTCAAATAATTAATCCTTGAGAGGAGGTGAATCATCGAAATAATAATAATAATAATAATAATAATAATAATAATAATAATAATAATAATAATAATAATAATAAGAAGAAGAAGAAGAAGAAGAAGAAGAAGAAGAAGAAGGCATGAAAGAAGATGAAGAGGCATGAGATGTGGAATTCTCATCAAACTATACATGTGTACAAAAGTGAATATCATTAGTATCAATATATAAAAGATGATAAGATATCATGTCCTCATAATACCCTAAAAAATCAAAGGTTTTTTCTTCTTATCCAATTCTTTCCTTTTATTCTTTGTTAGAAACACCCAAGCAAGGCTCCGAAAGACTCATTAAAATGATACAAGAGGATTGGTTCTAGGCCAAGCCTCCTTTAGATTCATACACTCAAGTGATCAATGTGATGTGTAATTATGAATGTATCTCACATAATTAATTTACTCTTCCCAATAGATAAGAGGTAAATCCTATGAATTCATCATGTAACTATCCATCTCCTTCAAAGTTTGGTTATTCCATTCTTATAAGCCATTCTACTATGGATTATGTGCAATAAAATTATAGTGAACAATACCATGGGTTGTTAAAAAATTAGATAAATTTTAACTGAAGTACTCCCCCATTATCTTTATGAAACTTATTGATGCAACTCGAAGACTATTTATCGACCAAAGCCTTAAATAATTTGAAGTGATCGAATATATCACTATTGTACTTGAGGAAATAAAACCAAGTATAGCTTAGTAAATTATCAATGAAATTATGTGCATACTTAGCTACATTGAAATAAGGAGTAGAAAAAACCATCAAATCACTATGCACAAGCTCAAGTGGTGAATAAGGTCTAGTGGACATACCCTTAAGAAATGGATCTTGGTGTTGTTTCCCTAATGTACAACCAGAGCAAACTCCATCATGACATGAAATTGTAGGAAGACCCTCTACCGTATGGTGAGTACTCAACTCCTTCAAATATCTATAGTTTAGGTGTCCAAAACTCCCATGGAAAAGCTGACTCTTAGAATTTTCATGAAAAACTAAACACATCCCTATATGAGGAGTATAATCAAAACCCTCAAAATAATAGAGTCAAGAAATATGATCACTAATATCTTATACAGTAAGTATGTGTGACTCTAACAAAGTTTGAACTTTAGCACCTTGTGGTGTGAAAGTTACTATCTTGACTTGAACAGAATGGTAAATCTGATAAATTGCAATTAGATTAGTGGTAATGTCTATAACATAAAATTGATCATTGATGCGGCCATCATCTACTTGTATGTCACCTCTACCCTTTAAAAAAATGAAGGAATAATCTACAACCTCAATGTTGGAAGTAGAATTCAGATCAAGAAATACAAAGGACTCCTTCAAAGAAGTCATATGGTGTGAAGCATTAGAATCTAGAACCCAACTATCTAAAATAGGTAACTATGATCTATCGACAACATTAAGTGATTTCCCATGCTCATGAGATGGAGAAGGAGTGGAGATATAAATCATATATTTCCTAACAACATCCTCTAAGGCTTGTATTCTTTTAAAACACATAGACTCTTCATGACAAATTCATCCACAATAAGAGCAAGATAGGTTAGATGTATTCTTGGATTTGAAAGATGATTTGGGTTTAGATGTATTAGTGTTGGGCTAAAGTGAAGTTTTATATGGAGAGGGAGTGTTCTTCTTCTTAACCTTAATTTTTCCCTTATTTTTAGGATGTGATGCAACTAATGCTTTTTGAGAGGTGGAGGACTCAAGTTGAGACAATTTATATTCCTCCCTAGTATGTGTCTCACAAAATAATTTTAGATTTGACATTTTGAATATGACACCTAAGACATCCATACTAGAGAAAAAGGTAGAAGCAAAGATTTGGAATGGGCCACTCAACTTAGATAAAATCAAGTACACACACTCTTCATCCTTCATATCTCATCTAATCCACTTCAAAGATGTCAACGAATGGTTAAACTTAATGAGATATATTAAAATAGAGGCAAAGTCATCTAGATTGAGTAGAGTTAGCTCCACTTCAAGTTGCATGGCTCTCAAGTGATCTACTTTCCCAAATAAACCCTTTGTCTTAGCCCATATTTTAATTAAAGAATCACATCCATGTAAATGAAAAAAAAGAATATCACTCACATAACCCCCAATCAAATACATACACTCTTTAAAATTACATTGGTGCTAATTTTTTTTGAATTCACATGTAAACTGTGATTGAGTTTCATTCATTAGGGACCATATTCCTTTGAATTTTATAATGGTTTACATTTTATGTCTCCATGTGTCATAATTGGGAGTATTCAAAGACTCAAAATGGTTAATAAAAGAATTATAATCCATGATAATGACTCACCAAAAAGAAAAAATAATGCAAAAGGGTACACAAAATTGGCATTGAGACAACCCTTCAAAAGATATCATGTCCTCATAATACCCTAAAAAATCAAAGGTTTTTTCTTCTTATCCAATTCTTTCCTTTTATTCTTTGTTAAAAACACCCAAGCAAGGCTCCGAAAGACTCATTAAAATGAGACAAGAGGATTGGTTCTAGGCCAAGCCTCCTTTAGAGTCATACACTCAAGTGATCAATGTGATGTGTAATTATGAATGTATCTCACATAATTAATTTCCTCTTCCCAATAGATAAGAGGTAAATCCTATGAATTCATCATGTAACTATCCATCTCCTTCAAAGTTTGGTTATTCCATTCTTATAAGCCATTCTACTATGGATTATGTGCAATAAAATTATAGTGAACAATACCATGGGTTGTTAAAAAATTAGATAAATTTTAACTGAAGTACTCCCCCATTATCTTTATGAAACTTATTGATGCAACTCGAAGACTATTTATCGACCAAAGCCTTAAATAATTTGAAGTGATCGAATATATCACTATTGTACTTGAGGAAATAAAACCAAGTATAGCTTAGTAAATTCTCAATGAAATTATGTGCATACTTAGCTACATTGAAATAAGGAGTAGAAAATACCATCAAATCACTATGCACAAGCTCAAGTGATGAATAAGGTCTAGTGGACATACCCTTAAGAAATGGATCTTGGTGTTGTTTCCCTAATGTACAACCAGAGCAAACTCCATCATGACATGAAATTGTAGGAAGACCCTCTACCATATGGTGAGTACTCAACTCCTTCAAATATCTATATTTTAGGTGTCCAAAAATCCCATTGAAAAGCTGACTCTTAGAATTTTCATGAAAAACTAAACACATCCCTATATGAGGAGTATAATCAAAACCCTCAAAATAATAGAGTCAAGAACTATGATCACTAATATCTTATATAGTAAGTATGTGTGACTCTAACAAAGTTTGAACTTTAGCACCTTGTGGTGTGAAAGTTACTATCTTGACTTGAACAGAATGGTAAATCTGATAAATTGCAATTAGATTAGTGGTAATGTCTATAACATAAAATTGATCATTGATGCGGCCATCATCTAGTTGTATGTCACCTTTACCATTTAAAAAAATGAAGGAAGAATCTACAACCTCAATGTTGGAAGTAGAATTCAGATCAAGAATACAAAGGACTCCTTCAAAGAAGTCATATGGTGTGAATCATTAGAATCTAGAACCCAACTATCTAAAATAGGTAACTATGATCTATCGACAACATTAAGTGATTTCCCATGCTCATGAGATGGAGAAGGAGCGGAGATATAAATCATATATTTCCTAACAACATCCTCTAAGGCTTGTATTCTTTTAAAACACATAGACTCTTCATGACAAATTCATCCACAATAAGAGCAAGATAGGTTAGATGTATTATTGGATTTGAAAGATGATTTGGGTTTAGATGTATTAGTGTTGGGCTAAAGTGAAGTTTTATATGGAGAGGGAGTGTTCTTCTTAACCTTAATTTTTCCCTTATTTTTAGGATGTGATGCAACTAATGATTTTTGAGAGGTGGAGGACTCAAGTTGAGACAATTTATATTCCTCCCTAGTATGTGTCTCACAAAATAATTTTAGATTTGACATTTTGAATATGACACCTAAGACATCCATACTAGAGAAAAAGGTAGAAGCAAAGATTTGGAATGGGCCACTCAACTTAGATAAAATCAAGTACACACACTCTTCATCCTTCATATCTCATCTACTCCACTTCAAAGATGTCAACGAATGCTTAAACTTAATGAGATATATTAAAATAGAGGCAAAGTCATCTAGATTGAGTAGAGTTAGCTCCACTTCAAGTTGCATGGCTCTCAAGTGATCTACTTTCCCAAATAAACCCTTTGGCTTAGCCCATATTTTAATTAAAGAATCACATCCATCTAAATGAAACAAAAGAATATCACTCACATAACCCCCAATCAAATACATACACTCTTTAAACTTACATTGGTGCTGATTTTTTTTGAATTCACATGTAAACTGTGATTGAGTTTCATTCATTAGGGACCATATTACTTTGAATTTTATAATTGTTTACATTTTATGTCTCCATGTGTCATAATTTGGAGTATTCAAAGACTCAAAATAGTTAATAAAAGAATTATAATCCATGATAATGACTCACCAAAAAGAAAAAATAATGCAAAAGGGTACACAAAATTGGCATTGAGACAACCCTTCAAAAGATATCATGTCCTCATAATACCCTAAAAAATCAAAGGTTTTTTCTTCTTATCCAATTCTTTCCTTTTATTCTTTGTTAGAAACACCCAAGCAAGGCTTCCAAAGACTCATTAAAATGAGACAAGAGGATTGGTTCTAGGCCAAGCCTCCTTTAGAGTCATACACTCAAGTGATCAATGTGATGTGTAATTATGAATGTATCTCACATAACTAATTTACTCTTCCCAATAGATAAGAAGTAAATCCTATGAATTCATCATGTAATTATCCATCTCCTTCAAAGTTTGGTTATTCCATTCTTATAAGCCATTCTACTATGGATTATGTGCAATAAAATTATAGTGAACAATAACATGGGTTGTTAAAAAATTAGAGAAATTTTAACTAAAGTACTCCCCCATTATCTCTATGAAACTTATTGATGCAACTCGAAGACTATTTATCGACCAAAGCCTTAAATAATTTGAAGTGATCGAATATATCACTATTGTACTTGAGGAAATAAAACCAAGCATAGCTTAGTAAATTATCAATGAAATTATGTGCATACTTAGCTACATTGAAATAAGGAGTAGAAAATACCATACAATCACTATGCACAAGCTCAAGTGGTGAATAAGTTCTAGTGGACATACCCTTAAGAAATGGATCTTGGTGTTGTTTCCCTAATGTACAACTAGAGCAAACTCCATCATGACATGAAATTGTAGGAAGACCCTCTACCATATGGTGAGTACTCAATTCCTTCAAATATCTATAGTTTAGGTGTCCAAAACTCCCATGGAAAAGCTAACTCTTAGAATTTTCATGAAAAACTAAACACATCCCTATATGAGGAGTATAATCAAAACCCTCAAAATAATAGATTCAAGAACTATGATCACTAATATCTTATACAGTAAGTATGTGTGAATCTAACAAAGTTTGAACTTTAGCACCTTGTGGTGTGAAAGTTACTATCTTGACTTGAACAGAATGGTAAATCTAATAAATTGCAATTAGATTAGTGGTAATGTCTAGAACATAAAATTGATCATTGATGCAGACATCATCTAGTTGTATGTCACCTTTACCCTTAAAAAAATGAAGGAAGAATCTACAACCTCAATGTTGGAAGTAGCTTTCAGACCAAGAGATACAAAGGACTCCTTCAAAGAAGTCATATGGTGTGAAGCATTAGAATCTAGAACCCAACTATCTAAAATAGGTAACTATGATCTATCGACAACATTAAGTGATTTCCCATGCTCATGAGATGGAGAAGGAGTGGAGATATAAATCATATATTTCCTAACAACATCCTCTAAGGCTTGTATTCTTTTAAAACACTTTAAAAGATGATTTAGGTTTAGATGTATTAGTGTTGGTCTAAAGTGAAGTTTTATATGGAGAGGGAGTGTTCTTCTTCTTAACCTTAATTTTTCCCTTATTTTTAGGATGTGATGCAACTAATGATTTTTGAGAGGTGGAGGACTCAAGTTTAGACAATTTATATTCCTCCCTAGTATGTCTCTCACAAAATAATTTTAGATTTGACATTTTGAATATGACACCTAAGACATCCATACTAGAGAAAAAGGTGGAAGCAAAGATTTGGAATGGGCCACTCAACTTAGTTAAAATCAAGTACACACACTCTTCATCCTTCATATCTCATCTACTCCACTTCAAAGATGTCAACGAATGCTTAAACTTAATGAGATATATTAAAATAGAGGCAAAGTCATCTAGATTGAGTAGAGTTAGCTCCACTTCAAGTTGCATGGCTCTCAAGTGATCTACTTTCCCAAATAAACCCTTTGGCTTAGCCCATATTTTAATTAAAGAATCACATCCATCTAAATGAAACAAAAGAATATCACTCACATAACCCACAATCAAATACATACACTCTTTAAACTTACATTGGTGCTGATTTTTTTTGAAGTCACATGTAAAATGTGATTGAGTTTCATTCATTAGGGACCATATTCCTTTGAATTTTATAATTGTTTACATTTTATGTCTCCATTTGTCATAAATGGGTGTATTCAAAGACTCAAAATGGTTAATAAAATAATTATAATCCATGATAATGAGTCACCAAAAATAAAAAATAATGGAAAAGGGTACACAAAATTGGCATTGAGACAACCCTTCAAAAGATTGTATTAAGGACCCCCCCCCCCCATTTGGCACTTTATAAAGGTAGTGAATTTTTATAGATTAATTAAACTAATGGATATATAATATAAAACCATGCACTTTAAAAAAAAAATAGAACTCAAATCTAAGTTACGGTTCAAAAGTTATAGCTATTATGATTTCCCGTAAAACATCTCAAAACATTAAAAAAGACACTACAAAAGGATTTATGTGACCAACTTAGAAAATAATATAGCTTTCCAACCAATTTTTGGAACCAAAATTGAACCAAAGACTTATAAACACTAACCAAAGTGAAAAAATATCCATATGGCTACCGCTATACTTGCATAAGTGAATTGTGTTTCCTCTTGAGGCAAAAAATACCATTTGGAAATAAAAAAATAAATGAATAATTGTGTTTGAGAGGATAGAAGGAAGAAAAATTATGTTTCTTGTTGTATTGTAGTTTAGATATAAAATCAATACATTCTATAAGACTCCCTCCTCAAATTCCTTCCAATAAGATCTCTTATAAGTATTATGGCAAGCACCTCTATGCAATAGCAAAGAAGCTATTGAAACCCTTTTGGTTTGAATCTAATGCTTCCAATGCACCAACTCCCCTGATATTTGTATTTAAATAGTATATAAGTAAATAAAATATAAAATTATTATCATGGTAGTCCTTAACACCTCCTCTCTTCCATGTCCTTTCTAGTCAACCAAGATGACGCATCTCTTTTCCTCTCTCTTCCAATGCAAGTCTAGAACTTTCTTTGCAGATCTGAAATAAAGAAAAAAAGGAGAGCTTACCTCAACTGAAATTTTTCCACAAGATGATTCTATTTATAATTCATATCCACTATGCACTTCTCAATGCATAAATCCAACACCTCTTCCCTCTCTCTCTTCTAATTCCAAACTGTGAGAAGATCTAAAATAAAAAAAATGCTCCTCCATAGACCTCCTTCCAATGGCAACATAAGCAAAACCAATAGGGATGCCAACCTGTATATTCTAGTGCCCAATTGAGAGATTTTATATTTGATGTGGAATAGGTAGAATAAAATGACACCAAATATCTCCAATGCCTCGGTTCTCTAATTCTTCCTTCCTTCCAATATAATGCTTAGATATTCAATGCCTCTCCCAATGTTATTGCATGGAAAAAAATTCTATTGAAAAATAAAAATCTTTAAAAAGTCTTGAAATATGATGCCAAGATCATCTCCTCTACTTCCTCTTTTCCTTCCCTCCAAGAGAAAACACCACACACTTTCTTCAAAGATTCAATAAAAGTGTCAGATTTATAAGAGGGAAAATAAAGGATCAGAAAATAGGACAAGGGAAGAAGAAGTGGTAACAAAAATTTATGAAATAAAATTTAACAAAATGAATGGGTACAACATCTCAAATATCTATTAGAATAAAAACCACTAGGGGGTGGATTGGTGTATAATTTTATTTTCAATTCCACTTTATCATTTACCAAACTAATCAAAAGATATATCAATGCATAATCAACCATTAATATGAGAATAAAGCAAGAACATAACACATGAACATAATATATATGTGGGAAACCATCATGGGTAATAAAATCCACTAAAACACCACTTAGACTAATGTATTATAAGCAATGGATTAACATTTATTGAGGCACCAACCCCTCACTAGTCAAGCACCAACTCAATTAGTCCTTTAGCAAGCTCCAAATTTCAAGGAGGATCTAACCACCTAAGTGAATTTTCACTAACCTCTCCACTTCAATAAAACTTCTGCAATATCCAACCTACAAGTCAGCTCCCACTCGCTATTGACTAAGTACCAACTTAGCCAAGAGAAACTAGATCACCTCAAGACACCTTATTTCTCAACCAATAGATGGTGAACTTTTATTTAAATCTATAAATTATTCATCTAAAATACATTCATTATCATACACCTATATCACACCTATGATGCAGATCTAATGGTCTCTCAATAGACAATCAACTCATTCAGCCCTTCTTAACCTTCTACCCTCTCAAAATAGCCTCTAGGCTTCTTCACTCAAGCATGCCTCTTACTAGACTTATTAGGTCAACTGAACTTATCATCTATATGTACAAATTATGATGTATGTTCATTAATGATAATTTTATTCCATTTTATGGTCTACATGACCTACTTATTTTCCTTAAATATCTCTTTTCTTCACTTGTACTCTCATACCTTAACTAGCTCAAATAGGCCTATTTTGCCTTGTATTTATACTTGAATCTTGATATCACTCACCATGGTAAAAAAAACACCTTTCCATACATGGATAACCATTTTAAGAGTTCAAAAAACACATTTCATAATTGAATCAACCACTACATAGGTTTTTCATTATCCTTATGGGACAAAACCATCATTAGGCTGAATAGAGACCTAATGCAATTAGGCCTTCTCTAAGCACACATTTCACATAGACCTCACTAGAACACCTTGAGAATCCAAAAATACATGAAAAAATTATAAAAATATTAAAATATAACCCTTATAACATTCATATATTTATATGGTACCTTTCATCTTATACCACTCCTTGAACCATGCCATTAGGTCTACTTGCCATTAGCCCTTCACACATAGAAAAAGTCTATCTTAAATATCTAAAGCATACAACAAAATATCCTAAAAAAAATGTATTAAAATAATATTAATATAAAATTAATTACCTAATATTCATCACCATGTCCATTTGACATCACTAAATAGTGAAAAGACCTCAAACACACTCTTACAACATGACCACTCAAAAATTGTCTGACTACTCCAAAACCCAATCATAAAAAATTGACCATTAATAACTATAAATACATTTTAAAACACTCAAAATTCATGTATTAGATCCCATGGTACCTATATATCATCACCATATTGTTTTTACACTTCCAAACTAGTCAAAATAACACATGAACATCAAACTCATTAGCATACAAAAAACTGCCTGTAGCTCTAAAAACACAGTCATGTAGAATGTTGTCTTTAGCTCCCATAAAGATAATTAAAATAATTTTTATTTAAATTAATAATTTATATGTGACATATATAAAATCATAAAATAAATATATAATTGGTTCTAGTGTCAATCATTGGTCTTATAGACTAATTTGTCAAGCTTTTCTTTCACAGCCCTTACACATCTAGATAAGCCATTTTGGCTTCCACATTATAACTCCTTAAAGTGATTCAAAACATTAAATAAATAACGTGTAGGTAAAATATGTCTTAAAAAAACCATAATACTCATGACATGATTCAAATAAGTTAAAAATATCCTTTAACTCATCATCCTCACTTATTTACTTAGAACTGTCTTTCTACCTTGAGAACCAGTCACAGTGAACATGACTTCCAACACCTATGTAGACATAGTAAATAAGTCCTAATGCATGAATATGATACTTATAAATATTTATAACATCTAAAATCACAAATTTATAGAGGTATAAATTAAAATATATAACATATGGATCAAACTCTAAACCTTACTCCACTATCTTAACTCACTTAGATAGGTCATTTTGTGAACACTATTTTCAACATTTCCAATGAACTCAAAAACATATAACCAATATTTAAATGAGGTATAGGTATTTAAAAAAAACCTCAAGAAATTTTATCCATTTATATTCCACTATAACTCATTCCTAAACACATTCTAACTCTGATTGGTTTTTCCCACTAGTTTCACCATTAGCCCAGTTTAGTGATAAGTCAAAATGAGTGACCAATAAAGTTGACATAGATTTTATAAATTTAAAAACTACATTTATTTACATAAATCATGAGTCTCCAACTTCTCCATTCATCCATTTCCATCTTTTTCCTATTTCAAATTTTGTCTTTTATATTACTTTATTTAGAAACAAACATTTTCCTTTAGGTTCCACTCACTGTCCTAAATACTCAATGCCACTTGGAGGTACTTGGATGAGTCTTATACATTATCCAATAATAAAAATATCCTTACCAATTAATTATCTTCCATTTATAAAAATATTTTCCTTATCAGGTCATTATGAGGGTTTAAGGAGGGTTTTAGACCTGTTCTAGTGTTAACGATTGTTCATATAGTATTACCCCAAAAATATGAAAATAATGCCTAGAGATATTAGCCAAGATCCTTACCAATATATCCTAAAATTATTAGGACACCATGTAGAGTTTACACATAATAAATATCATAATAAAAACCTTCTCAGTCTTGGAGACCTTATTTTATGAGCTTGAGAGACTTCAAAATACTATTTCATGTTATTTCTTTCACCTTAGGACCTAAAAATTCATGAGTATTCTTAAAAACACATATAGAACCTCAATCCATGCTTAAATTATCTTAAAATCCTCCCAAAATGATCATGAAACCTCATTCTTCTAACTAGGGTCTTAAGGTAAGGTCTATGAGAAGACCACTGAAGAACATACCCCTTTAGCTCACTCTGAGAGTCAAGAGACTGAATAAACATCTTTATCACTTGATATAAAACTACATTTTACACCTTAAATCTCATAAAAGTCCATGTAATCATCACCATGCCTTTACAAGACATTTCCATGCTTAAGAAGTAGGCCATCAAATAGACCAATTAGGTACCATACCACTTTGAGAAATTCTTGACACTATAGATGAAATTTGAAACTCACTCTTGTGATAATTAAATATTTCCAAAAAAAAATCCACATACCTATAATCACTCATTTCATCATTCCTCGTTATGCTTCACAAGACACTCCATTAGATCACCTCATAGATCACACTTGCAGTTTCAAACAATCATCCTCATATCAATGAGCCACTTTCTTATGAGCGAATAATTGACCTGAATCTTATTTTGACATGAATGACCAATTAATTTACCTTTGACGTCAATGAAAACCTTAATGACACAAGTACACTAGTAGGAAAATACCTCAATAATCTCTCCCTATATCATTGATGGTAAACACTCTATCAAAGTATATCAATCTCATCTCTCCAAGCTAGACTTTCTCCCAATCAAGTCTTTCCCCCCATTTGACATTAATGACAAAGGTTCATATACAATTTCACAAGTTCATCCACACATAGTCGGATGATCCTTGGACTTGATCACTCATAGATCAAGAAAGCTCCCCTTTTGTTCATACATACTTCTCTTCAAGATTCTCAAGAGACCTGAGTTATCTCTCCTTAAATCCATGTTCCACATAGATCATGTAATTTAAAACCACAATCAAAATATTTACAGTAAATAAAAAACTCATAAGAATACCATATCTTTAATGAAGATAAATTCACCCATACATGGGCAACCAATGATGACTAACACATTTTATGCAACAATTATCCTTCTAGGGCCTATATGGCCTCCTTTAGAGGTCATCAACCCTTTTCATATGAAGATAAAAACCATTACTTACTTATAGATAAAACACAAGATCTTATGAAGTCTCTAATCTAAAATTACCATCTAATCAACCAATTATGAGCTCAACTCATAGAAGTAGCTCAACCATATTCAACAACTAGAAAATTAACATATAGGAACAAAGAAACTAAGAGGCATATTACACATATTCTCTACCTATTATCATGCGTACCACTTTTATATGAACTTAGAATACATAATTTCTCACCTTGTCCTTGACATCCATTGAAGAACATTCCCTTGTCTTACAACAACACCTCTTGCATTTTTAACAAACTTTAATTAGTCTTCATAATCTCATTGATATTTTAGACTAAATTATGACTCATATAGACTCTTGTAATGTATGATCAATCTAAATTCTTCTTTATGTTTCTCAAGCCATCATGGCTCAAATTAGCTTATAACAATATCCATGTACCCAACTTCTAGATAAGTCTATGAGACCTCATTCTCTATTTTAGACCTCTATCAAATATTCATGATAAGAACTATTAAACACCTCTTCATTCACCATTCATCAAACTTAGTCAAGACTACTATGGCATATCAGACCTCTAAGTAAGAGTACTCTTGATTAGACTTATACCTTACCTACTTTTTCAAGGTCCTCATACATTATTCACATGCATTATATGATCGTAATGTAACCTTGACATTCACCAATATTACTTGACTTCATATGGTAAAGACTCAAAGCAACCAAAATTATAGATACCTTACACTCATTGGCTTTTCATACTTAGACCTCTATGATCTTCCTTAAGCCATACTAGTTGAACATGTAGACCACCTTCTCTTCTTTTTTTCCCTTCCTTAGATAAGTATCACCTAATCATGGTCTTATTAACACACTTACGCCTCTAACATACATTTTATTATCTATGATAACCTTATAGACTCAACCTAGCAACTCTAGATTGATGATAAACTCATTCTTCACTTGCAAACCTTTGCCTTTATTGATACTTATGACTTATTTGAAGATCTCTTTGTGATGTTTCATCAATGATATAGATCACATGATCACATGACATGGATTGGATCACTTCATATAATCTTTTTGGAAACATAAGTTTAAACATGTTATTTAGATCATCTCTAGTCCTTGAACCTTATGGACAATACCTATATCAAGAATGGTATTGGTCTTATAGACCAATAAATAGATGTTATGATCTGTTGCTTACTTGATCCACCAAGAAACCTATACATACTATGTTACAAGGACTAAATCAAGGTTCTACAAGATACCTTGATGTCTTGACCTATTCCTTACTCTCAACATGTATTTAGAGTCCTTCTAGACTATCAATGTAGGTTTGATATTTGACTTAGCTTCTGCATAATCCTTCTGAGCTAGTAAATGACACTTTTTACATTATTTCAACTTTGACTGATGTCCTACAATAACATATAACTCACCTTGGTTAAAGTGTTGATCAAGCCTCATCTTATCATCCTTCTTATTTAGAGTCAACTTTATCAGTATTATATTTCTTTGATAGACCATCATTACAAATAAGATAAACATTGTAATCATCATACTTCAAGCTTGTGATTTTTAGGATCACTTTTAGGCTATTATACCTCCTCCAAAGAACCTACTCTAATACCAATAATTTGAAGCACAACCATTGGGGGTAAATTAGTTTATAATCTTTCTTTCAATTCTAATTTATCATTTATCAAACATTCAAACTAATCAAGAAATATAACAATGCATAATCAACCATTCATATGATCATGAAGCAAGAACATAAAATCTATGTGGAAAAACCTCATGTGGAATAAAACCCACTAAAACATCAATTAGAATACTATCCTATAAGAAATAGATCAATATTTAGTGAGGAACCAACCCCACAAGGATCACCAACCCCTCACTAATCAAGCACCAACTCAATTAGTCCTTTATCAAGTTCCAACTTGAAAGGAGGATCCAACCTATTGGCCATTTCTATCCCACATATGAAGATTTTGCATGGTTTGATGAAGTATTGGATCAAAGGTTTGAAATAGGTCTAACATTGAAAAATAAAGAAGACCAGTAGGTTTGTTTATGTTTAAAGCACTTAGGAACATGGACCAGGTTTCACAAACCTTAGAACATCATCATCACCTTGAAATAATGATCAAAGGATGAATTGTGCTAGTTTAAGGACTAGACCATCACCTAGACATCATGCAAAAAAATAATGGACCAGCTAAATTTTACATTGAGTAAATATACCTTAGAAAGTTGTACAAGCCAAAATATTACAATGCTATGAATATTTTCATGCTAGGATAATCCTCTAAAATTATTAAGTTTGTGTGAGTTTTATGGATCAAGTTAGGAAGATTAAAAGTTAAACCAATAGAGTAAGATGTCTATGCAAACCTCAAAATAAATATTGAGTAAAATAACCCCTTTTGAGATCAAATTTTATGGTTACATGAACATCAATGATAGTTACATGAACATCATTTTATGGGAGCATGGACATCAATTTTTGATCTCATGAAGTAGCCATTGGATTTAAAATAGTGGGTACTAATAGATTTAATAGTTCATGTTGCATTATACATCTTTATCCAAAGGTGGGAGATGAGTCAAAAGGTCAGAGATATTGAGAGGCCACCATGTGGCATAAGTGTGAAGCTAAAAGAATGATAATAGGATCCTAAAACAAATGCATGATTGACATGTATCATAAGCATGTGAGGCTATATACTGATAATAAATCTTGAGATCCAATGTACAATTTTCAAGCGTCACTATCTTGGATAGAAATGATAAGCTAAGTACAGGATTAATGGCTCTCAATCGATCATACTAATCAAGATCAATGGTACATAGATGAGTAAAAATGTCAATAGTCTAAGTAATGATCGATAACCAATAATAAAAGGGTGAGCTTAAGATATTTTGACAAAAGTTAATATGGCATTCTTAGACCCAAACAAGGTAAAGATGAAGGAACTTGGCTTGAGCTCAGTTCAGGCTAAACCAAATGGACATTATAGGATCTAGGATCACCACTAAAGCTCCATAGGGATAAAATAGGTCTTTCAAACCTAATAAAGATAAAGGGTCAATAGTTTGAATGATTAAATGGAACCAAGCATTTTCATTAGATCTCCATGAAGGAAAAATAGGTCTTTTATACCTAATATAGACTAAAAGGGGTGGAAAATTATTTTAAAATCAAGAACATGAACCTAATGAACTTATTTTATCAATTAAAACTATAAGAAAAACTAATAATTTGGATTGGTTTTCATATATAGTGAGCCTAGGTTTAGTTTCCAATGTAAGGGAAGATAAATGAGATATGGTGGGGGCTTCTCATCCTTTAAACATAGTCATATCTCGATAAACCATTATTCATGGAATGACACTATCAATTTCAATATCTAAGGATTTGATCCTCATGAACATGTCAAGTGGATTTAGGGTCTCAAGGTGGTGAGTTGGTAGTTGGAGAAGTAATTAAGAGCATTGATTCCACTAAAAAAGACTTTGTCATCATGCATAAAAAACCCTTGTCTCTAGTGGGATTTTTCAACAAATGAGAGGAGCTTGAGGATTATTGGGACAAAAGAGATTAATTTGTTGATAAAATCACACATATAGAAATTAATTAATGAGCTTCTACCTTAATTCTTGATCTTGATGACTTTTATTCAATCTCCAATGCATGGTCTCTCTCTCTCTCTCTCTCTCTCTCTCTCTCTCTCTCTCTCTCTCTCTCTCTCTCTCTCTCTCTCTCTCTCTCTCTCTCTCTCTCTCTCTCTCTCTCTATTTCTTTGCTATATATATATATATATAGGATTTTGAGCCAAAAATGTATCATCTTGGTAGCCCTATAATCCCTCTCTTGGGCATGACTAAACTCTACCAAAATGGAGCTTGTAACCTCTTGAGATAAATACAAGACTATTTTTCAAATTTCATTATTCTGGTATAGTGTGTACATGTCAATTGATTTGCATATGTGGTTTATCATTTCTCCCTTGTCAAGTCATGATCTCACCTAGTTACGTGTTCATATTTTTATGGAATCCATGTATAGTGTTCTACATATCTTGATTGGAGCCCACATATGGATACTATGACTAGTTAGTGTCTTACATTAGACTTTTCCATCATTTCCTTCATATTTTAATCTTTGGTGAACCTCTTCATGAAACATTGATGTGTGACAAATATTTGAAATTCTAGATCTAGCCTTGTACTTGTTTTATTAGTGTTTTAAGAGTTAATCATAGTGAATCAACCATAATTTACATCCATAACCATCTTTAGCTTAGGTTTCCCTTTCATGTTATCTCTCTCTCTCTCTCCCTTTTCCTTGGTCATTATTAGGTTTTAATGGTGGGAATGAGATGAAATAATACATTAGAGGAGATAGCCTTGTTAAAAATCCTATAGGTCTAAACCCATCCTAGGATACCCATAGCTTGGGGTTAGTCTCATGTTGAGCTAGATTTAGATGTAGGACTTGAACACTTTTGCTTCCAACTAAGATGAAATCTATATCTCTAATAGTTTTGGCACACCCAATAGTACCAGATCCAAAAGAGTGGAAAAATCTTGGTGTCTCTTTTCTCTAATTAGCTTTTGGAAGTAAGAAATTTAGCATCGATGGTGAATCCAAATCAAAGCTTCTGGTTATGAGTAGACCAAGTATGTCTCATTGAAAATTTTAGTTATCTCTTATATCTCATTTGATATATGAGGCTAATATGGAAAACTATGGTGAATATCCCTATTATCCACCTCATTATCAATGGTCCCAATATGATCCTCATGATCTATATGAGCCTAATTAGCCCTACCAATATTTTTGTCAAAGCTATGAGGAGCCTTGTCAAGTTTCTCATGATCCTTATTATCAAGGGAATAGATCTTACCTTCCTCATGATCCTCACTAGTAGTGTGAGGACCAAAATTAGTCATATATGCAAGAATATTTCCCTAATCCTCCATATTAATAGTAATCCCATCATAATATTTCTCCTCATAAACATTGTCATGAGCCATCCATACCAGGACTTAAGTGAACTTTAGTGAACCTTGACAAGTATGAACTAGAATTGTGCTCACAAAATTATTATGGAAAAGATGTCTTTACTCACTAGATCCATTATGTGAGGGATTCATTATATTAAGTGAAATTAAAATAGGCACCTTTTGAGAGAGTAAATTGTAACAATCTCATAGGTGAGATGATGGGCATAGGTGGTTATGTTCAGATCATTAAAGATAAGTTAAAAGGCCTTGAAGAGTAGCATGTCCAACCTCACCAATCTCATGTGCCTTCATATACACCACCTCATCCCTCTTATGTGTCATCCATTCCTCCCCAAGAGGCCATTCTAAATGACCCTTTGAGTATGCCTAGTTATTCATATGTTTCTCAGACCTTTCATTCCTAGAAATCTCTCCAATAAAGTTGTCAAATAAAGGTGGAGATTGTTGTGGAATAGCCTGTTGTTAAGGTACAAGACTCCATTCTTCCTCAAGAATCCATTAAGAATTCCTTCAAGGTTCTAAGCTAGAATCAAGTGGTGAAGTCATGGGGTGGGAAAATCAAGGCAAATATGAATTTGATAGCCAAAGTTAAAGGAGGATTTGAACCTATGTAAACCTCTCTCATCCCTCCTCAAGAATCCTCTTATGTTCCCTATCTTCATGAAGCTACTAACCATCTTAAGGAGAAGCTATTATAAGAGAATATAGATAGATAGTTCAGAGATATGGAGTCTAATACAAGGAAAGAAGAAGAGAAATATAATTAAAATATTAAATAAAGACATCTATATTTTCCATCTTAGAGGTCTATCCAAAGATGTTCTCAAAATAAGGAGACTTCAGTTGTGAATGTTGGAGAGTAGTTTGAAACTATTGAATATTCTCAAGGAGCCCATTAGGAAAATAAATATATAGTAAAAGAAGGCACTCTTTCTATTTCTGAACTTAACTTGCTTCACTACAAAATTTATTTCAAGAGTCAACCATTCCTAAGGTTCCAAGTTTCATGAAGGTTCCCTTCATTCATAGACCCATCCATAAACCATCTATGACACCTCATACTCCATATCTAAATTATCATACCTCCATTACATCTTACCCTCCACATAAAACCCATGAGCCTATCCATCAATCTTCCACCCCACTCTTTCTTGAGAAGGAGCCCATTTTGATGGAATCAAGGGAATAAGATAAAATCCAATATATGACTAATCAAGGAGATGTCATAAGTGATTATGAGGAAGAGATCACCATAAGGACTCCCCTTGGTGAGAATAAGGGAAAATTAACCCTTTTTAATTGGGATGGACATATTAAAGGCTCTTTTATAGCTATTCATGGAGAATATGACCAAGAATTTAAGAAAGAGGTATTTGAAGAAGACTCCATATCTGATAATGAAATAGCAAATAACCCTATCAAGTATGAAATGGAGTCTACCATCAAGGATGAAGGTCAGGATAATCCTCAAGAAGTTATAGCCCAAAAAGAGTTTCACAAGACCAAGGTGGAAGAAATATATATTAGAGATGACTCAATACTTATATCTAGTTTTTAGTCACCTTTAGATGCATTACAACATGAAGAATAATAGATTGATGACATCATCCATCAAGAAGAGATGATTGGAGAAATAGTGGTTCAAGATGACATGGAGGAAAATGATGATTGGAAACTAAAAATGAAGATATTTCAAGAGCTTAAGTACCTTTATCAAGTTGAGGATTAATTTATTTAGAAGGTGGATAAAGAATTTCCCATGGAGGCTAATGACCAAGATTGGGTAGAATATGTATAGCTCCTTAATGAGCTTGAAGAACTTACAATTGAAGAAAGACCCAAAATTATGGAAGATTATATGGAAATAAAGGAGGTATGACTTTTTGAACCACCATTAGAGGTCATTCTTGATGAACCATATGAAGACCTTGAGACTATTTGGATACCCATAACTGACCTATTTGGAGATACTTGGTTCTCATTGAACATCATGTTTAAGGAGTTGATAGTTACAACAAAGAAGAATCAGGAATCAAGACAAAGGGTCAAGGAGATCCATGTCTCATCCAATTCCTCATTCCATGATGAAATAAGGTTATCAAACTTTATTTTTGATCCAGGAGGAAAGGTACATATAGTTTTAAGTTTTATATATTATGATATTTTTGTTCAAATTCATCAAAGTGTAGTTTTTAGCACATTTATTTATTATTCATATTTTTTTCCAAGTTAGTTTCCCTTTAATAAGTGCCTTGGGAACTTTTTTATATTTTTTTCCTCTTGGTCCTTGTGTTTTTTTCAAAAAGAGGTTAGAGAAATATTGGCAAATAGTGTTAGATCTAGGTCAATGTTTTAGACCAGGGAAGGGACTCCATGCCCAATGGACTAGACAAGGTAACATAGTCTAGGTTATTTTACATAGATAGGCATTCAACCCCTATGAGTCACCAAAGATTTTGGCCATTTTTAGCCCACATATGAAGCTTTTGTATGGTTTGATGGAGCAATGGATCAAAGGTTTGAAACAAGTCTAAGACTGTAAAATAAGGAAGACCAATAAGGTTTTATGATGTTTCAAGCATTCAAGAGCATGGGAAAATTTTCATAAACATTAAAAAATCATCATCACCTTGAAAGAAAGATCAAATGATGAATTTTGATAGTTTAAAGACCAGACTATAACTAGGATGTCATGCAAAAAATGAATGGACCAACTAACTTGTGTATTTAATAGATGCACTTTAAAAAGACATGCAATCCAAAAAATGTAGTGATATGGATTTTTTCATGCCAAGATCATCCTCTAAAATTTTAAATTCTACATGAGATTTGTATCTCAAGTTATGAATCTTCAAAGTTGAACTAGTAGAGTAAGATGTATGTGCAAATGTCACAATAAAGCTCGAGAAAAACAACCCATTTTGAGCTTAAATTTGATGGTTACATTAATGTTAATGATGGTTGCATGAAAATCAATGATGGTTATGTGAACACCATTTGATGAGAACATGGATGTAAATTTATAACTCATAAAGTAGCTATTAGATTTAAAATAGTGGGTCCTAGTAGATCTAATGGTTTGTGTTGCATCGTACATCTTGATCTGATGGTGCAAGATGAGTCAAAAGGTTAGAGAGCTCAAGAGGCCACCACATGGCATAAGCATAAAATATGATATATTGACAATAAGATCTTGAAATCAATGCATGATTGACATGTGGTGTATGCATGTGAGGCTATAGATTGATAATGAATCTTGAGTTCCAATGCATGATTGACAAGTGGCACTAGCTTGGATAGAATTTACAAGTCAAGGGTAGAATTTATTCTCAATTAATCATAATGATTAAAATAAATGTTGCATGTATGAGTAAAAATTTCAATTGTCTGATTCATGGTCGACATCCAATAAGTAAAGGGTGAGCCTAAGACATTTTTATGAAAGTTGATAGGGAAATCTTAGACTCAGGAAAGGTAAAGATGAAGTAACCTAGATTGAGCTTGGTCTAGGCTGAACCATATAGACATTGAAAGATTTTTCATCACCATTAAAGATTTACAAAGATAAAATAGGTCTTTTAGACCTAATATAGATAAAAGATCAATAGTTTAAATGATGAAATAGGACCTAACATTGCCACCAAAGATCCATGGAGGAAAAATAGGTCTTTCAAACCTAATATAGACTAAAGGGGGTGGAAAATTATTGTAAAATAAAGAACATGTACCTATTGAAATTATTTTGTTTATTAAAATTATAAGAAAATTAATAATTTAGATTGGTTTTCATCTATAGTGGACCTAGGTTTGATTTACCATGCAGGGGTAGATAAATTAGATATGGTGGGGGCTTTTCATCCTTCAAACATAGTCATAGCTTGACAAACCGCCATTCATGGCATGGTACTTTGAGTTTTATGATTCAAGGATTTTATCATCATGAACACATCAAATGAAATTAGGGTCTCAAGGTGGTAAGCTGGTAGTTGGCAAAGTAGTTAAGAGCATTGATTTTACTCAAATAGATTTCATCATCATGCATAAAAGACCCCTATCTCTAGTGGGATTTATCAATCGATGAGAGGATCTTGAGGATTATTGGGATAAAAGGAGATCTATTTGTTGATCAAAGCATGCATATAAAAATTAATCAATGAGTTGTCACCTCATTTCTTAATCTTGATGACTTTTCTCTACTCTCTAATGCATAGTTCCCATATCTCTCTCTCTTTTTATACTATATATAGAGGCTTTTGAGACAAAAAATGTATCTTATTGGTAGACTTATACTCCCTTTCTTGGTTATGACTAAACTCTACCAAACTAGAGCTTGTAACCTCTTGAGATGAATACAAGACTATTTTTTAGGTTTCATTGTTATGGTATAGTGTGTACATGTTAATTTATTTGCATATGTGGTATATATTTTCTCCCTTTTCAAGTCATGATCTCACCTAGTTACTAGTTCATCTTGTTATGTAGGTCATGTCTAGTGTTATACATCTCTTGATTGGAGCCCACATGTGGATACTATGATTAGTTAGTGTCTTGCATTAGACCTCTCCATCATTTCCATCATATTTTTATCATTTGGTGAGCCTCTTTATAAAAAAATGATGTATGATATATTTTTAGAATCCTAGATCTAGCCTTGTGCTTCTTTCAATAGTGTTGTAAGAATCAAGCAGAGTGGATCAATGATAATTTAGGTTTATCACCATCTTTAGCTTAGGTTTCCCTTTCATGTTATCTCTTTCTCCATTTTCCCTGGTCATTAGTAGGTTTTAGTAGTGGGAATAAGTAGAAATGATGCATAAGAAGAGATATCCCTATTAAAAATACTAGAGGTCTAAACCCATTATAGGATACCCACAACCTAGGGTCAGTCCCATGTTAATCTAGATTTGAAAGTAAGACCTTAACACTTTTACTTCTAACCAGGGTGAAATCTAGATATATAACACAAAACTATAAGTGACTTGGAACCAAACCAACCACATCAAGGACACCTCTTCATGTTCTAACCTGAAATGCATCTCCCACTCACTCTTGACTAAGCACCAACTCAACCACGACAAACTCGATCACCTCAAGACACCTTATTGTTCAACCAATAGATGGTGACCTCTTCTTCATCTCTTTATTATTTTTTATCTAAAATCCACTCAATATCATACACCTAAAACACACATTTTATGTATCTCTAATGGTCTCTCAATAGACAATGAACTCATTTAGCCCTTTTCAATGTTCTACCCCTCTCAACATAGCCTCTAGGCTTCTTCACTCAAACATGCCTCTAATTAGACTTATTAGGTCAACTGAGTTTATCATATATATGTATAAATTTTTATGGATGTTCATGATTGATCCTTTCTTCTATTTCATGGTCTATGTGACCTACTTATTCTACTAAAATATCTCTTTTATTTTCTTGTACTCTCATACCTTAACTATCTCAAATAGGCCTATTATGCCTTATATTTATACTTGACTCTAACTCTCACCCACCATGGTTATCCAAACACTTATCTATACTTGTATCACCCTTATAGTAGGTAAATAAACATTTTTCATAAGTTAATAAACCACTACATAGGTTTTTTATTACCTTTATAGGCCAAAACCATCATTAGGCCTAATAGAGACCTAATGCAATTAGGTCTTCTCTAAGCACACATTTCACTTAGGCCTCCTTGAAACATCTTGAGCATCAAAAAATTCATGAAACACTTTATAAAATATTAAAATATACCCCTAATAACATTCATATAGGTCCATACCATCTTTTATTTTATATCACTTCTTAAACCATGACATTAGGTCTACTTGCCATTAGCCCTTCACACATAGAAAAAGTATGCCTCGAATATATAAAGAATGAAACCAAATATCCCACACAAACATGTCATTTATTCATATTAACATAACCTTCATGACCTCATGGTCATCACCATGGCCATTTGACATCACCAAATAGGGAAAAAGACCTTAAACACACTCTTGCAACATGACCACTCAGAACTTGTTGGGCCCTTAATTTGACTAAGTATGGTTCTGCACCAACATGAATGACATCTCAACACAAGGTAATCACTTGGAATTATTATTTTTTTGATATATTTTACACCAACTGGAGGAATCGGTGCATGTCTTGTAATAACTAGTAAGTGGTTAACTAACACCTAGATTAAGGATGATAGGTGATTAAGCTAATATAATGATAAAAAAAGGTTCTAGATTGGAACCCATCATGCACTCTCCACCTTGGAAAATATATTCTCTTGTGTGCTATAAAATTTATCTCAAACCAATGAGTAGGGTCATGGATTTGATGTAGTGAAGCTCTATAGAATTGGCCCTATATATAATGTTATGGATTCCATTAGCATAATAATTAGGATGGATGACACTAAGGATCCTAATGTATACACCCAAGCTCACCTGTGAGCCTCTAGGAAGATAAGTACCTTTAGTGATATACTTATTCTAGTTTAATGTACTCTATTCTATTTAAACTTTGAGTAACAAAGAAGAATGATTATAGTAATACATAGTGTTCCTAGTTTAGATGCCTTTAGTTTTGTTATTGAATTATGTAATGAATGTAATAGTTAAAATGGTATAATTTCAATATATGAATTCTAAGTTTAACAAAGCTATAGTTTAAGTCATTCATGGCATATTTGTGTTAAGTGACAATGTTAGCATAATCTATAAAATAGCCTAATTATGGACAAGTTCCCACACAAAGAGATGATATCCATGCATAAAGCATGAGCCTAGTATGAAAAAGTGAACTGAAGCACCCCCTTGACCCTTAATAACACATGAATGATGTTAAGTTTAGTGAAACAAATTTCTATGCCCATGAGACTATAGGATCACTTCAATGTAGGCTTACACCCTTAAGACTAGAAGTAGTTCCTCAAATAGGCTATGCACTTATAGACCATTAGCCTAGCCTAGAAATGACTTGTGCTAATGAGTATTCCACAAGCCTTCTCTAAATGACCAAGTCTTACATATGATGAGTTGTGCCATGGCACAACAAGCCCAATATGGGCCCCCATTTTTTCTCAGTTGTACTTTAGGTGAGCACATAAGTTTTGTACCTTCTATGAATTGATGCTAGCATAATTGAGTGACAAATTTTGAGTTCTATGGGAACATACCATGATTTCACCTAGTTGTAATAGGTATATAACTAACTTGGACAAACATAGAAGCACTTCACCCCATTTTTGGTAAATTAAAGCCCCAACTTTCATAAAACCTTTTGGATCCATTACCAAGACCCATGTTGAATTTTGTTATTGTAATGGTGTGAAAAAATAATGCTATGACTCTCCCTTGATAACATTGAGAACTAGCTAAAATAGGTGGAAGATAGCTTTGCATTTAAGCATCCATCCTATAAAGGACAAAAGCCAAGGAAGTGGGTTTAAAACAACTTGTATAATGCTCTATATGAGGTCTTCTTTTATGAATTACTTGATCATGTGTATCGATGGTTGGCTGTGTATGTAACCCATATAAGATGAAGTTATGGACAATGCATTAAGTGTATGAAAGAGCACTTAGAGAGGTTTGAGAACATATATGCCATTTAGACTATACTTTTAGATAAATGGTGGTAAGGAACACTAAATAGTTACATGCTTGAGTTCACCATTTTGACATAATCCTACCTTGAAAAAGTAGAGTACCAATTTTTGCATGAACCCAAATGCACATTTGTGAAGGAGTTAGACATTGAAATCAAGAAACTAGTGGTGGATTAAGGCTTTGAAACTTTGATAATGGAGGGCAAAAGTTATTTCATGTTTGAGTAATGCAGAGGGGGACAAGGGGATGTTTAGGTGAAGTATAATGGAAGTGGACAAGCAAATTGACACCTAAGATCTCATAAGATAGACTTATAATGAGATAAGGCACATGATGATGGAAGGTCTAGAGATTGGAAGTGCTGAGAGAACCCATAGAAAATAAGAAGGGCATGTTAAAGGATATCATGAATTTTATTCATACGAAGAGGAGAGAAATATTGAAGCCATAGATTGAGATCTATGGTTAATAGGTGTGGAATACACTAGGTTCCCATAGGATTTGATAATGGAAGATGCATCATATGCACTTATCCCCTTTAAACCTATGGTGAAATCTCATGCACTGGGTCTCTCACATGAAGAAAGAGGAGTGATAACTGACCCCATTACCAACATAGAATTTGGATATTTTGTAGACTTGGAGTATAATTTTTTAATTAAACAAGTTGTTCCTTATGAGGAGTTGAGTAAGGATACCTCTAGACCAATGGGTGATAGTTCACTAAAACAAAGAGAAAGCACAAGCATTCTATCTTAGCCAATGTCAACTATGTAGACTAGAAAATAGCCTATAAGAAGTGGTTTGATGCCACAAGTGAGTAGTATAATGCCATCATCATCTATAAAACCAATAGTAATAATGGGACTAATTCTTAACCTAGTGGTTTGAGGCATTGGAGGACCACTACAAAGATAAGTACCATGTGGACAAGCACCTTAGATGATAGGGAATGCTATAAGCTTGAAATGTCTCACCAACTTATGTAAAATAATACTCAACACCAAGAACAACCATGGAACTTAATTATGAAGCAAGAACATGAAGAATGATCATCAAAAATATTCAAAAGGAATACCTGGGATACTTGACTAATTGATGTAACTTCATATTCACCATTAGTTCTTAGATAGATGCCTCCAAAGGCTAATTATTAAAAGACAACACCAAAAATATCTCAACCTCTTAGACTAAGAGTCTGACTAGGCATGCCAAAAATTATTTTCACTTTAATTTGAAAACATTGAGGAGATGTCTCAACCTTCATCATCCAAGTGGCACAATTGAAACATCTATAGGCTATGGGTGAGCCTAAGAATGAGGTGAATCTCTAGGGCTAGCTCCCTTGATGTACAACTTTGGATCACTACTACACCTAAACTTTGTGAGGGAAAATGGAGAGAGAAAACTAAAATAAAACTATCCTAAGGGAGGTGATACACAAAAATAGTTGATGACTACCAACCAGCAACATTTTACACATGACAACAAGTGACTAACCAAACATACACTTCTCTAATCTACATCTTCTCACATCAATGTTACATTATGAGGTTGTGATGAATGTTTAGGCTAGGAGGACTAGATAATATTCCTATAACTGAAATATTTGAATATACTAACTCACTCAACCTTGACACATCATAAAACACTTCACATGCCCTACAAGAAAAAGCTTTCCAATTGCAAATAGGTGAGAGAATGAAACAATAATGCTAAGGAAACAACAAGTCATCACTAATAAAAATCAATTATCCAAGTAAAAAACACTATGAATAATCATTAAATATGTAAAAATCAGTAGTATTATTGATCAAATGGTATACAAATGAGCAAGGCTTCACCATACTCAAGTGGAACATAAGTTACAAAGGCCAAATTGGCTAGTTCTTATAGAACTTGAGAGAGAGGAGAAAAGAGAAGCCCAAAGGTCACAAGGATATTTGTAAACCTGAGAAAATGAGTTACATATACATGAGGAGAAGATATGAAACAAACCATGCAAGGTCAAGAAGTACAAGTGTCCATCTAATTCATGAAACTCATGAAAAGTGGCATGAAATTCCCTTTATTGGCTCAGAAAAATGCCTTCATTATTCACCTCTATTTGAAAATCCCAAAACTAACTAGGAATAGTTCTAATTATTGGAATGAGAGGGATGAATTTAATACATGCCTTTCCATGTATTGGTTGTAGTCTTGGTTATGTAGGAATGAGCCATCATCATCTTTAGTCTAAGAAAACTCCTCTTACACACTTGGATTCAAAAAATCATTAGTTTTCCATGAAAATTCATACAAGTTAGTGGATGACACTTATCAATACCATCCATTTCCTTAGATTCATCAAGCACACCTTAAAATTAGCTCACTCAAAGTTTTTGACCCCTCTCACTAGCTTGGTCACTATACCAATTTTGACTGGTTGAGATGAAGCAGCTAGTTGAGAAACTTAATAGTTGTTCCAAGGTATGAAATTGACATGGGGAGTTATCCTAAGTCCTATTTTTTCCTTCCATATGATTTAAATCTCTTGGAACCTCCTAGAACCTACAAAACACACAAAATAGTAAAAAGTACCCTATTTTATACTCCATCTATACAGTTCTATACAACTCAAAAGAATGGGAAGGAGGCTAAAAGATTAATCTATAATATACAATCACTTTAATGTTTAAAATATGTCATTATAATATCCCTCCACCTCATTTCTCCAATCAGGTTACTAGCAAGGATTTTGCAAGGGATTATGTTTGTTTACCCTCTTAATATTTGTTTATAAATTTTTCAAATTAAATTTTTAAAAAAATTCCACAATATTGATCTTTAATACTCTTTATAACACCTATAAACCTATTATATATGCATGTAAGGTGCCAAGGGAGATATGAGCATTCAAATTTGACCTATCAAGCTCTTTTCTTTCATCTATATAGGCCTAATGTTGCCTTTGGACCAAAAATAGGTTCCCTTATAACTTATCTACCTTCCAAAAGATTTATCACCTCTATAGTGACCCCATAAACATGATATAATAATTTTAAATGCATATCTAATGCTAGAAGTGTGAATGACTCCTCATTTGGACACTAAGCCTAAACCTTGCCTAGCAGGATTGAGTTATCTTAAAGCCAAAAATGACCTTTTTATACATTTAAATTAATAAAAAAATATTAGATATATATTTTATGACCTAATAAACATTTCCAAATAAGTTATAATGCATACTTAATACTGGAAGTAACATTGACCTCCCATTTGGACACTAAAACAAAACCTTGCCTCTTAGGCCTATTTGCAAACTTAGGCACCTAGGCCATATTATTGGGTTCCCTCATTTTTTAAGGTTTTATTCATGTTTTTATATATTTATTATCACTTTATAAGCCTACTTTCCATGTCTAAATAACCCTTGGTCCATCCTTCTGACCCATCTTCTCCAACCTACCCATTTACACTTAAGGGGAGTGCCCTTTGTCTAAGACAAAATAGAGGGAACTACCCATATTTCATCATGAAAAATGAAAATTTTAGAGTATTATCCAAGTGATGGAGACCATTTTTACAAAAAAATTTCCCCTAAATAGGTAATTTTACCTTTCAACTCCCTTAAAACCCAAAATAGGTTGTGTAAAGAATAATGTGTGTAGGGTTGGTTATGTGAAATGTATGTTACTTGTTTAAGGATATTTATTTTCTTTTTTATATGTTATTTATGTATCATGTATTATCCATTATCCCTGATTAAGTTTTGATAATGGCTTTTACCCTTTCTAAACTATTTAAATCATGCCTTTTGTCTAACTAGTCAAAGCATTTGACTGTGTTTCATGTTTGGGTGATGTACCTATAGGTTGCCTTGAATAACTCATCCTCAAAAAAAATGTTTATAACCCCATTAGTTCCATTTTAATTATTTTATTATTTTTTTAATTCATTTGAATCATCCCTATACACTACCAATTCTTAGGCATTACTCCTTTATGCTCACTACTTATGTCATAATCAACTACAGTGGCTATAAGTGCATATTTGCACTTGAGGGAACACTTGTAGGTGTTTATATAATAAAAAATACATATAATAATCTCTATTTTTAGTATTTATGATTAAAAAAATCCACATTATACTCTAGGTTTCTATGTTATAGCTCTACAAGAAAGAACACCTTCTAAAACCTGCACCTTAAGTTGGTTGTAGGTGGCTAATTTTAAATGAGATGACCCCTATAGGTGTGCCTAGGGTCCAAAACATAGAATTATAACTCTTTACATGAATTTCAGGTCATGAATTCTTCTTTAATCATCTAAAACCAGTAAAACATCGAGGTATGATCAATAAATGTCAACTTGGAGTGCAAGGTCACTCAAAACCTCCAATCCTATAGATGATACTGACTATTTTTAGAGAATGAAAGAGTAAATTTTTGCTTCCCAATAACCATTCTCCACTAATCCTGTACCTTCCAAAAATTTAAAAGTTATTATAATATGTAGGGTCTATAATATATTTCCATTTAGATTCCTCAAAACTCTTATCAAACTTGTAATATGGCCTTGGCCAAAAGCCTTAGACCTCTATTTTATTTTTTTAAGGAAAAGGTCCATATATACTATTATTGGATCTTTGGAAGGTGGTTCTCAACTTAAATTTTCCAATACACACCTAAAATAGGTTTGAAATGATATATACAACATATTAATACTTTAATAAAGGTTTCATCCCATTGTCCAACAATTCTCATGACACTTACTACTCTCTATTTAGCCACCTATAGGTGGAGTTTTACACACTCAATCAATGAAGATGAGTAAGTTGGTAAAACACATGGTTTTTGAGATTCACATGATTTTTAAGCTTCCTCAAGAATTAAAAATATAATATATCTACTATTAATGACATTTCTTAGCTCAAAAATCCTCTTGAACATGAGATTTTTCATGAGGATACTTGTATATATTCATTAATGGCAAAAAACTATGAGGTGACTGCCTTTTCATGCTTTTTATGGTGTCACTTGGGTTTTTCATGTTCTTTCATGATCCAAGATCATACTCACACCTTGATACTATAATCAATCCTCCATGAATTTTCTCAAAGCCTTTACAAATCATGTTTGAGACTGAGGATGAGCTAAGAGATAATTGTACTTGTTAATGGACCATGTTTCTTGCATATGACTGCAAACTATGAAGATTTATTTGGAGAATTAATATTGAAAGATTAGGGGAGAAATAATACATTTAATATATGGTGATTAACTTATCTATACCCACTAAAACTATTATCAAAGTTTGGATATTCTGTAGATGGTAGAAACCTACATGTTACATAGAAAAGTGTCTTTACTTAAAATATGAGATACGTAGCCCATAAAACACTTTGAAATACTAAAATGAACATGTATATAATTATATGAGGGATTAAACATCATATGGAACCAATATCAGTAACAAGATTATACAAAGTCATCCAAACAAGAGCAAAACATATAGGATGCATAGGTTAGCAAGCAAAAAAATATAGTCAACTTCATGAAGATGGTTCATAAAGCACAAAACACCATTCTTTGAAATATTTTTATGGAAATTAATCTATTTGAGTGAAATTTCACCTGCCAAAAGTGTTTGACCTATAATTTCTCCAATTGACCATACTAAGCATGAACCTATTGATCACTTCTTCGTGTCTAGAAGGGTAAGAAAGGAGAAAAATAGTTTTGGGACTTTTTTATCACTTAAAAATCATGTAAAACACTAATATGAGTTTGAGGAAGATTAATATATATTACATCACATTCTCCCACATGTCACCTTCTCACATGGGCCGTACAAGTTCCAAACATTTCTCTTTATCCAAGAAAACTATTCTTTCTTCTGAAGGACATACCAATTTTAGTTATAAATAGTTTATTAAGGAATAATAGGATACATGGCATGTGACATCACCATTTTTAATCCTTCACACTTTGTAAGGAGGTTGTACAATGCATTTAATGCTCATTTTTTACCCCAAAATGACTTACAATTATATAAGAACTAAAATGACTAATGACTAAGGCTAATATAAAATAAAATAAAATAAAATGACATATGATATACCTTTTGACATAATATTAAACTCCATATAAATATACAAATATCAAGGTTTTACATATAGGGGTCCTAATTTGACATATAGGGTCAAATTTGGTCAATAGAAGGAATTCAACATACCAAAGTTTGAACAATAGAGCATCATCATGCCAAAAAAAATTAACCAATGACTCTTAGAGATCATGTACATGTATGATGCAAGGTTCAAGATACTCCTTTCCAATATTCCTTATGACATTCACCCATCCCAATATGCATAATGGTTCATTGGAGGACTACTAGTGTTGTTTAGAAGAACACTTTCCATGAAGACATTCACATAACTTCATGAAGTTCTTGATGCCATGCTCAAAATTGAGGTAGTTAGAAGCACTAAAATTGGGATCAACCCATTCACAGAGGCATAGACTGCACCTATAGACTCTTAGCTCTAAAAGCTAATTGTTAGTTCATTACAAAATTCTTGAAGCATATTATGGTGTAATGACTGCATGATAGAAGGCCATAATAGGATTAACCACCCTAAAATGAATATATTCACATTAATTTTAAGCTATGAATTTTTTCATGAGTTTAATGATGTTCACAACTACCCTTTGTTTTAATAAACTAGTCAGATTAACATAACCATTTATTATCATTTATGCGACACCCAAACCCATACACTAGTTTATTGTTGAGTAATTGATGAGATGCATGAGAATATGGATAAAGGCACACAATAGGAAACTATATTAGTTGAATGGAAAACTAAATAAGGAAATAAAGGCTAAAACAAATAAAATATAGGCTATAGGATTCAAAGAGGTACTAAAGTGTAATGTGGAGGATACAGTGGAAGATTCCCATCATACTCATGTTATAAGTATGGTTTAAAAAATAACTATCAAAATGACTACCCTACACATCCAATGTGTGGTTATTACCAAGGAACACATAAGTTCAATCAATGTACTGACTTGTATAATAAATAAACCCAAGGTAGGCCTAGTGAAAACAAGGGTGTAAGAATGATCAAGCATTTTATAAAAGGAGATAAGTGGACTCTAAAGTTACCACCAACCCACATAGAGATGATCAAAGTGTAGGTGACTAATAACAGTGGATTCACCACTCAACTTTTGTTTATACCAATTCTTGATTTGCACCTAGAATATGGTGAACAGAATCACACTATGTGAATCATGTGACCTGAACCCAAAGTTGCACCTTACCCCAACCATGCATGCTATAAATATGTATTGCAATAGGCTATGACTGTGATCTAAGACCTACAAGGAGAGTTTCAAATATCACAAGACCTTGAATCATAGGCTAACACCTATTACAAGAAGCAAGATAGCTAATAGGCTGAGATACAAGAGCTACCAAAGATATTAAACCTCTTATGGATGGAAGGAATATTTCCCATGTTAAATAATTTACTCTTGGAGCATACAAGACAAAATGTAATCAACATTATGGTGTGACACATAGAAAGGGTAGGAGAAGTTAGGCATACACAAAATTTGGAGTATGCTCAATAACTCCTTGTGAATGCCACCATTGGTGGATGGTTTGTATATGAGGTTCTTGTGAACATGGGTGTTAAAGTCAATATTATGACCAAAAATACATGGAATAAAATGGGTAGGCTAGTCTTAAGGACTTCCCCTCATGTATTTTTCTTGGCCAACAAGATTCAAGTGAAACTGATTAGAATTATTAAAGGTACCATTATTTATATCATAGGTGTTGAGTTTTGTACTAACTTTGAGGTGATCGAGTTGGTAGAATAAGAAAAATTTTCAGCACTTCTCAAAATGCCATGTTTCTATGCAAATAATTTAGATATGAGCTTCAATATTCACTATATGACCTTTGAAAATGGTAAGGAAAGGGTAGTGATCCACCTCTTAAGTGACTAAAGACCCCCTATATAGAGATTGTTGATCTTGAATATGAGATCAACCATATATATAACATCACGGTGAAAGGAGCCAAGACCCTCAACCCCAATGATTAAGGAGTTATTTCTTAGGAATATGGATAGTCAACCTTAGATACCACCAATGTTTTTTTATAATCGATGGGTTGAAGAGGCTTATGAAACCATTAGTCATATATTCTACTTAGTGCACAAGAAGGTTCCAAAACTTGTGAGGACTGATTGGGTCTAGATTGATTTTACTTTGAAAAAACTCATCTCATACTGTAAAAATAAGGGAAAGAGAGTGTTTTGCCTAAGCAAAGGTAAAATTATGGTGTTCCCAAGATATGAGGAGATCAATCCAATGGAAGAGTATGTTTGTGACCTTAAATCAAGTGTCCCCAAATAAGTAGATAGAATAAGTGCACTAGTGTATACATTAAGGATAACTATCACTCATTGGTGGGTAGCAAAAAAGCCTAACTTGCCAACCTATAAATATTTTAAGGTAGCCATCTACACTAGATTTGGAAAAAGTAATGAGGACATAGACATCTCTACATACTCTAGCAACTCAGATCCTATAGCCCATGTGTGCTTGTGAAAATAAACATGGAATCACTATAGTGTGAATTCCCCAAGGAAACCTATGGGTAAATGCTTTCTATATAACCCTTAAGAAGTGGGTGTGATCATGATATGTTATTATTTTAACCTTTCTAGGAATATTAGTGTATTATTTATAATTTAGTTAAAAGGTTTGAGTATTAAAATTAGTAAAAAAATATTCAATAATTAAGCTACTAATTTGTATAATTTGATTAAATTTTTAATTGTTTTAAAAATATTAATAAGGGAAAGAAAACAAGATTTAGTTGGAAACTGACAGATACAACTAAGACAGAGGTCGGAATTCACTGTGCAAGACTGAGACACTATCATAAATCAAGATTTAGATTTCATTTCATGATTGGATAGGAGCACCAAAAATAAGATACCTTGGGTTATAACACTATAGTCCACTTCTACCACTATTGTCTAGGAGACCTAAGCCTTTTGTGTTTTATTTGTTTTGTTTTTGAGACCCTGTCTATGAAATTTTGACTGTTATATGTTCGTAGAACTCCCTGTAGAGATGCTTTTGTCTTAAAACCCTAGACTCCATTATGCCTTGACCAATTTTTATAAATAAGAGGGGTTAGTGTGTGTAAGATTTACTAAATGTGTATCTACACCCATTGTATGGGCATGCTGCCTACATAACAATATTGTGAAGAGGGATCAAGCCATATGTAGTTCTTCCACTTGATGTGTTTTATGCAATAGTGTGTATGAAGATGTAAATGCTAAAGTGAGTATGCTTGAGGTGACTAGGGACTAGTGTAAGGATTTTAGTAAACTATAAATGGTATTGGATGGCTATATGTAGAGAATAGGGAAGTATGTTTGAGTAGTCTTTCTTACTTTGTGATATATTCCAACCCCTTTCTAAATGAACTTTGAATGAGATTTTATAGGGATATATTGGTCATATAATGGATGTGCTCATATTAGGCTGACAAGAAGAGGAAAAATAATCACAAGGAAATCATTATTTGGGATCAAAATGTGATTGGATTAGAGTGCCAAAAATGGGACACCCTAAGGTCCAGTGCTATAGTCCAAGTTGGGTGTTATATTCCTAAGATGATGGGACTTGGGGGGGATGGATCTATCATGAGAAGAAGCATCTAGCTTAGCTAGGATTAGGTCTGGAAGGCTAATAACTAAAAATATGCCTATGAGGGTAATGAAAGTAAGCAAGAGGAAAATATGGGATGGATGTCACAAGTCACACTCAAGTTAACAATTTTTTCATTTTATATGACTAAATTTGCCACCCCTTTATTGGAGTGATGTAGTAAATAGAAATACTAGGATAAATTAAAAATAGAAAGCATACCTAAAATTACCTGTAAGGGTGAAGCTCATGATGCTATTATGATGTTGGGTGTGCATAGAGTGAGCATGTTATGAAGTGTGAATCTGTAAGAGAAAACAAAGAGTAGATTAGTTATTACTAGATATTCTATATCTAAATAAAGAAAATAAAAATCTAGGTAAGAGAGAGAGAGGAAAAGAAAGGAAAAAATACACTTAAATAGGTACATGAACTAATAAAAAACCTATTGTAGTGTTGAGTAATGTTGGATGATGTTGAGTAACACTAGATGATGTTGTTCTAAGAGTAATATCATGAATGAAGCTGAGTGCTCAATTCCCTGAGAGTGGCTCAAGAATTCAAAGTCTATACCTTTGGACCCATCATCACCCAGTAAGTGAAGCTATGTGATCATGCATATGCTAATAGATGTTTGGACTATGGGTCTAATCTCTATGAATAAGTGGCTCAAGAATAGAAAGGCTAGCTAGTCCTTTGGCTCCATCATTGCCCCATGAAGTGAAGCCATAAATTGATACCAATATGAAATGTGTGTCATTTGAGATGGATCTTAAATCCCATGAATGTTCTATAATATAACAATGTTAGTGTGGATATCTAAATGTATGCTAAAACTAGGCCACTCTTGGCCACTTCAAAAGATGAAGATTAGGATTGTATGAAAGCCTCTCCAAAATTGGGTACTAGGCTTATATGAAATCCATTCTAAAATGTGGAGGTTAGGCTTGTATGAAATCCACTCAAAAGTTATACCAACCACCTATAGATGGAGTAAGGCAAACAAATATTGATAATACCTGGGTAATATGCTAAACTTAGAAAGAAAAGAAAATAAATGTGTCATGCACATTACCCACAATCACTGGTGTCTAGAATATGGATTATGATCTAAAAGTTATACTAACTATCTTATCTAAAACTAAAAATGAGAGCCATCATGTCACAAATTATGCCCCCTATATCTATATTCTATAAGAAAAAGTGTACTAAAAAATCCTAATTCTAAACTGGTCTGATTGTGCAAAACTATATCTAAACTTACTTTTCTACCTACTTCTAGAAAATCTAGTTTTCCTGTTATTTGGATATGAGTGTTAAAAATAGGACACCCTAGTGTCTGACACTATTGTCCATGTCTGGTGTTGTTGTCCTTTGCTGAAATTAAAAATTATTCTAGAATCATCACTATTTTTTTGGTCTAGTCTACCTCGTTTGACCTTTGATTATTGTTTTAAGTGTTCTAAAACTGGTTTTCCAACTGGTAGGAGATTTGATCTCTATGTCAAAACCCTTGTTCATTTCCATCTATTATGAGGGTAGGAATGAAGACCCTACAATGACTACCCTAAAAAAAAGATCCCTACAAGTGTGTTATGCTACAAAACACATGATATATCAATGATAATTGGCAAAATATCTCAAGTTATAACATAGTCTGTAAAGGAGATTATTAAATAAACAGGGGTATGCCTAGATAGATATAAAAATGTAATATTATGTGCAATGTACTAAATTTTAACTATAATTGAAAGTTTGGCTAGTTATTAGTTGGCAAGGAGGGATGGAACATGATGTCTATCATGGCATCCAAGATAGCAAGATAATGCATGATGTAGATCATGGCATTCCAAATAATGAGAAACAAACAAGCACACAAAGAAATAAGCATACAATATTGGCTAAGGTGACAAGAAAAAAAAGGAATATGGGCACCTGCCACTTAAACTAAAAATAAAATATACAAGACATGTTGAAATTCCACATACACATATATTTGAAAACAAACAAGGTTGGCATGAAAGCTAAAATCACATAGAAGATTATAGTCAAACGACATTGGAAAATGTCTTAGGGAACACACATGGATAAAAACAAAGGGTATTGGAAAATATCCTAAGGCACATATAGGAGACAAAATAAGAACTAATGAATTCAATCAATCTAGCTATGTAAAGCAAAAAAAGAAAGCATGTAAAATTTGGAAATATAATCACATCTTAACTAATCAAAGAAAGAATGTGCAAGTATGCAAGACATAGCAATACAAGACTAGGTATATGCTAAAAAATACACAAGTGCTATATACTAGTGGAATTTTGATAGACTAATATGTGTAAGATAGTAAATAATATACATCAACATGATAACTAGAGTGTGTGTTTTATAGTAATGACATAACTTAGGTGGTGTAGTCATGTAGAAGATGCCCCTAGAGGGTATATATATCAATTTATTGAATGTAGAAGTAAGATTCCCCCTTAATGGGTAGAGTGACACAATCAAACAGCTAGATGTTGCTACACACACTCAAAGGAGATCAAGTGAAGCATGGTAATGTAGACAAATAGACAAACAATAGTATATAACAACAAATGTAAGTCTAGCATAGTAGTTTAAATGTAAATCATGGATAATGCATACAATTGAAATATTGTGGTGTTTTTTTGAATTATTTACATGTTTTAGTATTTTGGAATATTTGAATGTTTTTGGTATTTTTGAGATTCTAGATATGTACAATCAATCACAAGAAGACTATGTATAATAATTTGAAGAGAAGTTATGTACAAGTAAGGTTGAGAAGAGATGATACTAACTGATGAGTCTCATGGGAGACTCCCTATCATGGTGTCCTATATCAAGAAGAGGAATCATGCATGATCATGATGCATGATAGAAATGCTAAGATTATGGCTTTGAAAGTTGTATATGTTGTAAATGTTCTAAAATATATAAATTAAAAACTTATTTTTGGGTCCCCTTATAACTTTGAGAAGTGGATACAACTATAGGGCTCTTAAGGACCCATCTAGTAGTAAGATAAGCTCTCTGAATATGTGCTTTGTGAGTAGATACATGAGATCTCAATGACACTACCCTAGGTGTGAACACTGTAGCTCGAAGGTGTCTAGAATATTGAAGTTATGGAGATGTATGAACTCTCTATGTTAGCAATGGATGCCTCAACTATGTCTAAATTGAAATTGGAGGAAGGACTATAACTACTGGAGAGGCTAGAACTACATTCTAAACTAAAACTAGTGACTACAAAATAGAATATAGCTATGAAGTGGGGAGTGGTAACTCATATGGAACTCCACCAATTGTAACAAATTGATTAGAATGAATGAATTTCACACTTATTTTAATTTTAGAAGGTACTGCTTGAATTTTTTGAATCTATGGTCAACCAAGTAGCATATCAAAAACTCCTACACTGGGAACTATAGTGAATGGTGTGGCGACATGTGTTGGACCAACCTATAGAGGAAGTATGATCTCACCCAATGAACTATATATATGCCCACTATGAATATCCCAAATTCTATAATAATGTCATAGTACACATTTTCACACTAGATCCATTATTTATAAGAACACTATGAATAGGATGATTATGAATGTAAGCTCTTATAAAGAGTGCATGATAATCTAAATCATCCTTGATGATCTCCTACCCTAAGAAAGAGATGGAAGATTTAATTGAAACTCTATAATTTTATACACTAATCATGTTACTCAAAGGATATGTCTTAACTGAAGGTGCCATATATGTATCTGGTAGAAGATGTGCATGATATGCATGGTGAACACTTGATGTGTCCCCCTATCTCTTGTTTGGAATGCTGTAGAAAAGGATTAGAGAATATTTATAATGATGCATCCTATGTTGGCTTAGCCTGAAGAGGCTCAACTGGAGTACCAAGATCAATATGATTTCCATATATTAAATCATGTATCTTGTGTCTCAAACTAATGCATATGTTTGTTGTATGGCCTAGTGCCCAGTGAATATTTTAAAATGCGTGTTGATCATATCCCCATGGAAGAGGATTTGTTGGATTAACTTATTGAATAGGAGGCAGAGATATGATATTACATTCCAAAAGTTATTTTAAAACTCTAGTTGGAGAAACTGGTAGATTGGTAAAGGTTCACTGAGGAGGTGCTGATAAAACCACATGCTAAGGGGGATTTGAAGCCACATTAACTATAGGTTGATTTTTAATCTTTCTATCATTGATCTTGAATTTGTATGGGACTTTTTTGTTACTCTTGTTTATTATTTCTAAGATACTTGTGTACTTGAGTTTGCTCATTAAAATTAGTTTTAATTCTCTTTCCTTTAGTGTATGACATAATTTAGTGAAGAAAGAGAATATTTTGAACATAATTGATTCATACAAATTTGGTAGAAGATTATGTTTGAAGATAAATTATATGTCTTGATCAGCCATGGGGCTAGTCATCTTAGCCAAAATAGTCTTATATCGAAGAACATAATCTATGAGATTCTCATTTGACCTTAGTTTTTGTTGTGTAACTTGGGCATATGAAATATTATCAATAATGTTAATACTTAAATGAGCTAGGAACATGTCAGCTAAAAGATTGAATGCACTAATGAACTAATTTGATAGACTATAAAACCATTTTAAATCATAGTCCTTTAGGCTCCATGGAAATAGCTTGTTAAATAGCTAGTCATTTGGTATATAGCCCAAAAATGCTATGAAAAAGTTTTTCAAATGTAACTTTGGATCACCCTTACCATTATATAGACTAAGCTTGGGTTGAACAAAACATTATGTCAAGGGTGTAGAAGCAATGTGATGTGCCAATGGTGTATGCAATAGATCAAAAGAATCCAAAGCCTGCGTAGGTATAGAGGCACCTTGCTCAAAATGTAGCACCTTAGATTGAAGAGATCTTATCTCTTACTTAACGGCTTCCACATCAAAAGACAAAGATGTACTAGTTATAACTGATGGCATAGAGGTAGGTTGGGCTACTAAAGGGGGTTATTGAGATATAGTTACCCCCATAGTGTCATTTACAATTGGTTATTCTGAAGGAATGAAAGACTCAACTTGTTTAGACTTTTTGATTTCCATGATAGATTGTAAAATAAGAGTAAGATCTTGGGGCTGGTCCCTGGGTCTTTCTCAAAATATTTGTAGGATCAAATATTTGTTAAGGGTAAATTAATTATTAATAATTGGTGAAATTTGATTAAGAATATGATGTGGTGGATCATGAACACTAGTGTTTCTATCATCATTATTATTCTCATACTACTCATCATAAAAATTATCATCATTGAAATTGGTGTAATCTAAATGTGTAGGATCTATAGCAGGAGTTTGAGCTAGTTGTTTATCCATGGTGTATGGTCGAGTTGAAGGAATATAAGTGAATTCAGGAGGATTTCCACTAAGTCTTTAACTTTTTCTTGAAGGAAGAGATGCAAGGAACGTAGGTGGCACAAGGAAAATAAATTTGATAATAGTAGAAAAGATTAAATGGATAGAATCTAAATAAGGAACTAGAATATGCATAAAAGGGATACGCAGATTAGAAACATGTAAGGTGATACCTCAAGAAGAAAATAGGAGCTAGTACATGAAAATAGGGCTTTGAATGAAATTATTTTTAAAATTACTATGAAATTTTGAAATTTAAAGTGAATTTCTAAGTTTGATGTGTAAGTAAAAAATAAAATATTTATTGCAAAATTTGTGATTTAAAGAGACCTAGTACATGAAACTAGGGTTTTGAAAAAAAAAAAAATTTGAAAATAACTTTTGAATTTTAAAATTTAAGGTGAATTTATGATTTTAATATGCTAGTGAAAAATTAGAAAATTATTGGAAAATTACTAGGAAAATACTAGGATCTAATATGGGAAACTAGGGTTTGAAAGAAAATTATTTTAAAATTAATACAAAATTTTAAAATTTAATTCTAATTTTTTATTTTATTATGTAGGAAAAAAATTAGAAAAAATAGGAAAAATTAGTAGGATATTCACCCTAGATTTTCTAGGGTGTTTATGCACAAACGAAGTAAGTCAGGTTTACCAAATGATTTAACATTTTTAGGAATATTAGTGTATTATTCCTAATTTAGTTGAAGGGTCTAAGTAGTAAAATAAATAAATAAATATGTAATAATTAAGCTACTAATTTGTATAATTTGATTACAATTTGAAATTTTCTAAAAATAGTAATAAGGGAAAGAAAACAAGACTTAGCTAGAAATAGACTGATACGACCGAGATAGAGGCTAGAATTCACTATGTAGGACTAAGACACTATCACAAATTGGGACCTAGCCTTAAATTTATGATTGGATAAGAGTGATTAAAATGAGATACCCTAGGCTCTGGTGTTATAGTCCACTTTTTCCACTATTGTCTAGGAGATCTGAGCTTTCTAGGTTTTGTTTACTATGTTTGTGAGACCCTACCTATGAAATTTTAATTGTTAGATGTCCACAAAACTCCCTATAGATCTAATTTTGTATTCAAACCCTAGAATTATTATGCTTTGATTAATTTTGAGAAACAATGGGGGAGGGTTAGTGTGTGTAATATTCACTAAACATGTATCCACACCCCATGTATGGGCACGTTGCTATATACTATACTTTAAAGAGGGATAAAGTCATATGTAGTTCTCCTACTTAATGTGCTTTGTTAAATAGTGTATATGAAGATGTAAATGCTAAAATGAGTGTGCTTAAGGTGACTAGGGACTGGTTTAAGGATTTGAGTAAGCTAGAAATGGTACTAGATGGTTGCATGCAAAGAATATGGAAGTATGCTTGAGTAGTCTTACTTGTATTGTTGCTTGCTTTGTGATATTTTCCAACCCATTTCTAAATGAACTTTGAATGGGATTTTATAGGGATCAATTGGTCATGGATTTCATGTGCTCACATTAGGATAACAAGAAGAGAAATAAGAATTGAAAAGAAATGGTCATTTAAGCTTTAAATGTGATTGGATAGGAGTACTAAAAATAGGACACCCTAGGGTATAACACTATAGTCCAAGTTGGGTGCTATAGTTCTAATCTAATGGGACCTAAGGGGATGGATCTATCATGAAAAGAGGGGTCTAGCTTAGTTGGGATTAGGTTTGGAAGGCTATGGATGACTAAGAATCAATGAAAAGATGCCTATGATGGTCATGCAAGCAATCATGAAGAACCTATGGGATGGATGTCATAAGTCACACTCAAGTTACCATTTATTGAATTTTATATGAGTATAGTTGTCAACAAAACATGCCACAAGATAGGAAATTAGGATGCCCTTAAGGAGAATTTTTTTCACACCTCCTTTTTTTGAAAACTTGGCATTGATTGAGCCACTACAAGAAATTTAAATGGTGGTATTGAGGACACTACAAATTTGGAGGAACACCTAAAAGACATGTTCAAATAAAAGGGTTTGGTACTCTCAAATTTATTTGAAGAGAAAACACTTAATAGTGACTCAAGTGAAGAAGATGATGAAACATTGAAGGTGTGTGACTAGACAAACCTAACACATAAAAGGAAATCATGTGCCAAGTTGAGCATAATGCTCTAGAGGAAGAAGACCCTACCCACCTCCATGTAGAAACCATTGAGGGTGGTACGGAAGTTGAGGACTTGTATCTGGAAAGAAATGAACCCTACCATGCACCACTCAAAACTACTAAGATAGACATCAACTCTAGAGGGGAACCAAATATGATTGCTCTAGGCACAAATTTGTTTGACTTATAGCTAGCACATATTATGAACTTATTAAAGGAGTTTCAATACTTGTTCCCTTAAAATTATTAAGATATGACAGGCACCCACCCATCCCTTGGGAAAATTAGTATAAATCTAGTCGATGGTGTAAAACTTGTATAGAAACACCCTTACAAAATGAATCCCAATCTCTATGCTAGGGTTAAAATGGAGATTGATGGAATTTTGGTCATAGGTGTCATTTACCCTATGAAAGAATGTAAGTGGATGAACCCTATGGTTATTAACATCAATAAATATAGATGCACCCATATTTGTGTCGACTATAGACTATTGAATGTTGCCTATGTCATTGACCCCTTCTTGACTTCACCAATGAAGTCTTGGATGGCATTACAAGCTACAAAATATACACTTTCATTGATGGGTTCTCAAGACACCCTGAAGTCCAGATTGAAGACGAGGAAAATCATAAAATAACCTTTGTGATGTAATGGGGTTGTTTTGGATACAACATGATGCCCTTTAAACTCAAAAATATGCCAACTAAGTTCTCAAAAGTGGTAATCACTTCATTTAGGGATTTTATTAAAAAGTTCTTCCAAGTGTATTTAGGCAATTAGAATGTGTATGGGCTTGTAAGGGACCATTATGACAACTTGCACCTCATGTTTGAAAAGTTATACTAGTTAAAAATATCCTTAAACCTCAATAAGTGCATCTTTATGACACCATTTTGCACCTTTCTTGAGTGCATCATCTACAAAGATGGTCTACTCATTGATCCTATGAGGATTACCATTATTCTATAGCTCCATACTTCTTCCACACAGAAATATGTATGTGCCTTTATTATCCATTATGGATATAATAAAAAGTTCGTAAGGAGATATGCAAATATTATGGTGATACTAGAGGAGGTCTTACATAAAGAGGGACCATTATATTGAGGTTAAATGTAATAGGATGACTTTGAAACTCTAAAGCTCAAATTGGCTAGCATACATGTTCTATAATTTATTGACTAGGTGACTCTATTCCACATCCATGTTGATGCATCTGGTTCTACAATTGGTGTAATTTTGGCATAACCCATTGAAGGAAAAATGGATCATCTCATCTCTTTAAAAATCATGAAGCTATCCAAAGTATATCAAAACTATAAAACAACTAAGTGTGAAGCTCTTACCATGGTCTATGCCCTACATAAATTCAAGCAATACTTGTTGGTGACACCATTCATGTTCTTCACCAATCACAATGTGCTTAAGTACCTCATGAATACACCCATTATCCATGGGTGAATTTATACATGGATAGTTATATTTCAAAAATTCTAGTTCTCAGTTATTGTGAAGCCTAATAAATAAAAGTCAAGCCCAGACCATTTATCCCACATCAACTCTAGTAATGTAGTAGTACCTATTGAGGATGACATGCCATACATGAAAATATATAGGGTCCAACACATCTCTAAGGACTTGGTAGATAGTTATACCCTTATAATATCTAGATCTATGCCCTAGAGTATGACAACCAAAGAGAAGAAATAGCTTGTAGTTCATGTCACCCCTTTTCAGCTCATTAATGGGAAACTATACAAACTAATCCAAGATGAATTCTTACACTCATGTGTCTTAGAACATGAAAGGCACTCTAATTTACATGAGGAATATGAAATAAAAGAAAGAGGCCATTGAATTGGAGATGTATAGTGTGTAAGGTAATACAATTAGGCTTATGGTGGCCAAGTCTATTCCAAGATGCAAAAGATTATGCCAAAGCATGTGACATCTACCAGCACATAGAAAATCCCAACTACCAGAATGAGATGCCTCTCATCCCCATTGTCTAGGCACCATTTTAAAAATGGTCCATTAAACTTTTTGGGATGATCACTCCCACAACAAGATGCACAGGTGCAAGATACATTCTAGTGGTCACTGATTATTTCACCAAGTAAACCAAGGTAGTGCTAACAAAAGACTACATAGTTACCACATCCATGAGATTCATATGGGAGAACATCATAAGTCACTATGGGTTCTCACTTAGTTTGATTATCAATAGAGGCATGCACTACATCAATGAGATCAATTAAATCTTACTGATAGAATATATGGTAATGCACCATAATACAAACTCTTACCATCCCCAAGTGAATGGCATTATTGAGGCATTAAAAAAAATACAAGGAATGTGCCTCATAAATATATGAAATGTTGGTCACAAATATTGAGATGATCAAGTGTCTATAGTACTATGGGCCTACTGCACTACCTATAAGTGCCTAAATAATGCTACACCATTTTAATTGGTGTTAGGCATATAAGTGGTTTTATTTATGGAGTTTATGGTGCCCTCATTATGAATTACACATATTAGTTATTTATATGACCAAGAATATTTGAGGACAAGATTGGAATACTTAAAACCCTTAGATGAGATACGTGCCCAAGACAGATGGAGCCAACATATAGAGAAGACATGCCAAAATTTATGGCATGATAGGCATATAAAGTATAAGGTAATTGTTAAAAAATCATTGGTCCTACTCTATGACTCCAAGTACCTCAAGTACTCAAGTAAGCTATAAATTATGTGGATGGGCCTTATACCATCCACAACATATTATAGATAGGCACATGTAAGTTGTGTATGTTTTTGGGTGAAATATTCCTTAGGCATTTCAATGGTAATTGATTAAAGTTGTTTCTCTACGTTTTTGCTAATTATTTTCAAAAGAAGAAGAAACTAAAGTTAAAGGGTCAGGGGTTTGTACGTTACCTAGATTAAGTTGCACACCGTATCTAGACATTGTAGGAGCTCCTCTTTGGCTATGGAGGAAGACACCTATAGATAGAAAGAAACTCGAACAAAGAGAATGTTAGATAAAGATATAGTGGACTACCAAGCAATATGCTCAGTTCCAGAAGCGTAAAAACTTCCTTAAGGGATGACATACCACTTTTTTATGGAAAAGAGTGTCGTATAAAGAAATGGTGAAAGACTAAGAAAGAGAAAGTAGACAACACATACCTATTCTCTAAAATCAGTCTATCACAATCACTGACGTCAGTAGTCCTGCCAGTGTCAGTTGGTCAATATGCCGATGTCGGTCATATTATCAATGTCGATCAAGGTTGTGGTCGATGTCAGTCAGGGCAATGGGCCTTGGATAGGTTTTGGATTATGTCTATGGTCAATAGAAGAGTCTGGAAGCTTAAAATCTTGTGTAGGGTTGTAGGGCAGTGAATAGGGACTGAGAAAGGACAAAGGTCGGGGATAGGTATGATAAGAGGATAAGGATATGGGGAAGGCTTTTCAGCCTCTCCAAGAATAAGTAGGGTCTATTTGATAGTATTTAGAAATAGTAAATAGAAACTAATTACTAATGTATTCTAAATACTAAAATAAGATAGAAGAATACTTAGCTCCAGCTGTGGCTGATGTCGAAGATCTCATGCAATGTTTCCAATCCAATGTCTGGAGTGATTCTACAGAGTTTATATAGCTTGGAGAGTGAAATTCAAAGTCTGATGCTTGGTCTCAAAGTGTGCACGTCAATCTCTTAGAGTCTAGGAGAGAGAGCTAGAGAGAGAGAGAGAGAGATTAAATTCTAGGTGAGAGTGATTAGTGATTCGATCCGGTTGAGGGTCAAGGTTAGAAATCCGTGTAAGAAACTGACGTCGGTGATCCCACCGGCATCGGCCGATAGTTGACCAAATGTCGGTGGATAGAGAATGGGTAAAAGGGATATTTTTAGCCCTTTGCCCATTTCTCCATCTGCCATGTGCATTTGGAGAATGGTTAAAAGATGAGGTTATTAGGCACAAGTGTTGGTTAGAAGGTTGGAATGGGTCTTAGGTAGTTATGATATGAAGGACTTAGTCATAGGGTGAGTTATGGGGTAGGAAATGGTCTTAGTGGTGAGGTTTCTAAGGTGAGGTGTCCTAGGTGATGTGTCTAGGTGAGGTCATAATTTAAAATAAATAGTTTATTTTAAATTAATAAAGTGTGTAAGGGACCAAGGGGAGTCGACACAATTTTGGTGTCTACATCTGCCCCTTTTTATCTTATTGGTTGTTCTTGATGAACTACAAGACAAAAATAAGGTGTTAGTTGCCCCAGGTATGGGATGAGGTATTACCCCTCAAAGCAGGAATTGAGAGAGGGCAATCCAAGATTGGTTACCGATTTGATAGACAGTGGATGAGGATGGTGAAGTTGGAGTGTGAACACTACAATAGTTGAGATTGTGCATACACCACTTCACATGATAGGTAGGTCAAATTGTCATGGTCAAGGTTAAGGAATGCTAAAATCAAAGTAACTAGTCCCCAGCATTTAGTCATAGCTGATTGGGTTAAATGATCAAAGTTGTAGCTCCAATGGTCATCATGTTCCAAGTATCCTGAGCTCAGGAAGTGCTCCTGGAAAACATGAAAATGTCACAAATATTGGGGATCAACTTGGGCGTGATCTGATAATAGGTGTGAGGGTCATAATGTGGGGTGTATACAATTTGCTAACTATTCATGAGGTAGCATTTATGCAATCAAAACAACCAAGGCAAAGTTGATTTGAAAGTGGTCGTGGTCTGAGGAGATAGTCACGATCTCCAAAGTGGTTGGTCAAGTTGGGTTTGAGATATAAGTGATCCCAAGTGTTGTTTGTTGTGGGTAAGGGAGATGTATGTGTTCTCCAATGTGCCCCATGAGAAGTCCATTAGGTAATGTCAGGGCTGGTTGTTTGGTCATGATTTTGGACTAGGTTAAGTCATGGTTTAAAGGTTATATGGGTTGTCCATCAGGTAAATGAATAGACAAATGGCTGACGTCATCAGGGAGATGATCGGGTGAATGGCCGAGCTAACCCTAGAAGACTTTGTGTCAACTGAGTGCTACCTACATAGCCTCTGTTAAGGGCCTCAAGCCAATGTAGTTCTCACCAAAAGGGAAGAAGTGGGTAGGTTATGGATTGAGTTTGACTAAGTTAAGTTATAGTCAAAGGTTATATGGTTGGTCCATCAGGTAGATAAACCAATGAATGGCCAATATCCTTAAGGAGACGAATGGGTGAATAGCCAAGCTAACCCCAAAAGACTTCGTGTCAACTGAGTGCTACCTACATAGCCCTTGGGAAGGCCTCATGCCAATGCAGTTCTCCCTAAAAGGGAAGAAGAGGTAGGTTATGGATTGTTTTTTACTAGGTTAGGTCATGGTTAAAGGTTATATGGTTGGTCCATCGGGTAGATGAATGAATGAATGGTCGAGCTAACCTCAGATGACGTCATGTCAACTGAGTACTACCTACATAACCCATGCGAGGGGCCTCAGGTCAATGTAGTTCTCCCTAAAAGGGAAGAAGAGTCAAAGTGGTTGATAGTTATATTGGTCAGGTTAGTGTTGTTAGCATTTTCCATATGTTTGGTGGTACATGCTTGAAATGATAAGTGTATGATGATGTTATAGCCTTTTCCATATTATGTGATGGTGTATGCTATAACATTGGTTATATGGTTTTTCATCCCTAGCAATTTTCCATATTAGTGATGGTGTATGCCAAAAATGAAATGAGTATGATGATGTTATAGCCTTTTCCATATTATGTGATGGTGTATTCTGTAACATTGGTTATATGGTTTTTCATCCCTAGCAATTTTCCATATTAGTGATGGTGTATGCCAAAAATGAAATGAGTTGATTTATGTTTCAGCAAGTTTCCATATTGGTGATGGCATATGCTTGACATAAATTGTGTATGGTTGATAGTTTCCATGTGTATTATTTTCCATAGAAACTAGTGTGAATGGGCTATGATAATTCATATAACACAAATTCGTATTTGTATTAAATAAATCATGAGGTTATGTTAGTGGTTAGAAAATGTTTTGGTTTGGTTTGGTTATGTTTGAAATGATTTGGTTGTATGTTTTGGTATGTGACGAATGTGTATAAGAAGTGAAAGGCACGTTGCTCTTTCATTGACAAGGACCATAATGATAGCATAGAGAGGGTTTTTGCAAACAAAAAGCCCCATCCCTACATTACGTCATTGACCATTGATTTATGTTAGAGAAGTATTCGAATCACTTGACATTAAGTGAGCTCAAAATCCCTTGAGTATGTTGGGGTTATAGGTATGATTATGCGATATGTGAGGATAGCGTAACCCTTTTTAGTAGGGATAACTTTGCCCCTTTTATAGGTGACCCTGAGAATGGCTATAGGCAAGTCCATGACTTAATAGTTTGTCAGTCTTTTTTTTTTATGGTAGACTAATCAATGCGGGAAGTCTACTAGGGGATGTTGTCTTGTTTTGTGGTTATGTGAAGCTGATCGATGTGGGCAGCTTTTGAGAGGGTGCTATTATGGTAGCAAAATTTAGGCATAGCCATCCTTCAAGGGAGTGGTCTATATTCTGCTTTGTAAGTTTGGATGTCTTTGAATCACTATCCTTTAAGGGAGTAGTCTATTAGTTATAGTAATTATGCAGCTGTCCTTCGAGGGAGTAGTCTACGTTTATAGTTTATGACCTTTGAATAGGCATCCTAGTTTTATATGTGTTTGTTGACTAAACTTTTAGTCATGGACTAGTCTATAGAGGTTTAAGGGTTCCCTTTTATTAGTACAAAGAATAAATGCTTGAAAAAAGGGTTAACTAATATTTGTGAGGAAAAAGGGTTGAAAGGAATAGCAATAAGGATGATAGGGGTTACTCAAGGGACGAGCTCAAGTTAAACATCAAGTGAATAATTACTTGGTTAACAATAGAATGGTCATAGATGTAAGGCATTAAGGGGCTCAGGTTCTGGTTGGACTTCAAGAGAAGATAGACTATAAGTCCCTGATCCATACTTGTGCGTTATAATATAAAGTCTAAGCCAATTAGGAGAAAACTTGCCTTGTTTGCTTCTTTCCATATTGGTCACGTGTTGGTTTTCTTTAAAGACGAGATCTCTAATTTTGAAATCTCGCTCTTTCAATTTTTTTTTGTAGGCATGTTTTGGTCGATGTTGGACGTGAAGTCGGTTCATGCTTGGTCGACACTTAGTTGAGGTCATGATAGTTAGTACAAAGTCAAATTCCCCCAGTTGGTTTTGTGATAGGGACAATGTTTGACACCCATTGCGGATAATCAATGAGTTGGATAAATGAGATAGAGAGAAGATGATGAAGCTCCTATTTGAAAAAGAGTGCGATGTGAGGATGCATCTTGTGAAGCTTTTGCCTAATAGGCTTAGTTTGAGAGGATAGGATATTGATCTTCCAGGTTGGAGTTTGGAATCTCAGAATCATTGAAGGTAATGGAGGTGATAGTTGGTAGTGATTTGACTAAAGCAGCTAGTGGTTGGGGGTCTTCAGGTTGGACCTCCACTGCTTGTAAAGATTTGATCAAAGTTTGATGATGTTGTGGAGAGCTTTGAATTAGGTCATACAAAGACGTCTTCACAGAGGTTTGGTGAAATTGTTTCACCATGGGGTCATGAATTGGTTTTGAAGATGTTGGTTGAGATGTGCCCAAGATAGAAGTCTTGGGTTTTGGTTGTTGAGAGGGCTTGACGAATGGATATGTCCAAGGGAAAGAAACCTTATCTTTTCCTTTATCCTCTAGAGTTTGAGACCTAATGGCCACATTAATGGTGTTGATTTTGAACAAAGGGGGAGAAGGTGGTAGAGGGACCATAGTCTTACATTGAGATCCCGATTTAGGTGAAGATGTTTGGGAGGCATGGGATGGTGTCAATGGTTTGTTGAAAGGGTGGTCAAGAGGATCCTTGATGAAAAGGGTATCCTTTTTAGGTGTTGGTGAATGACAACCTTAAGAGCACAACAACACTCAGTATTATGTCCAGGTGTGCGATGATATGCACAAAATTTAGTGTCATCGAACCAAGATGGTTTTGATTCGAGAGTTAATGAATGTGAAGGTGAGGAGGTTTGGGAGGCATGGGATGATGTCAGTAGTTTTTCAAAGGGGTCCTTAATGAGAAGGGTGCCCTTTTTTAGGTGTTGATGAATGACAACCTTAAGAGCATAACAATGCTTAGTGTCATGTCTAGGTGTGCCATAATACGCACAAATTTGAGTGTCATCAAACCAAGATGGTTTTGGTTTGAGAGGTTGGTATGAATTAATTGGTGGGAGAATGATGCTAGAAGACTGTAACAATTGGCATAATAACAAAGCATAGGAACCTGCTAATGGGTCTACGTGCTTTGTCACAATAGGGGTTGACAACTTCTTTTTAGGAGTTGTAGGAGGAGTTTTTCATATCATCTTTTTGTTTGGTGTTGTGACTACACATTTAGATGAAACTTTTGTGGTGAGAGGTGTTGGATGTTTTGGAGGAGGTATGTTTTTGCCAGGTAAAGATAGTAATAGAGGTGATTTGTTTTTGTTAAGTATTGGAGTAGAGAGCACTCGTATTAATGTAGAAGGGTGTGGACCCAAAATGGAGGGTAATGGTGAAGGTGGGGGAGTTTTTCGTACCACCTTTTTGGTTGGGAGAGAAGTTCTCTAAAGTTGTTTAGTAGCCTTCTTTGGTATAGTTTGAGGACCACTATTGTGTGGGGTGAGGTTTAAATCTACCTTCACCGGATTTTCTTTGGCCGAAGTGGGTGGGGTGGTTAGTTATTCACTCAGCAGAGAAGGGATTGGAGAATTGGGCTCTTCAAGTGGATGGAGCATAGGGATGATCAAGCTTTTGATGTGTGGTCGAGTAGTGGGGAAAATATGATCCCCCATTGATGATAAGAAGGATGAGGGTGAGGCTGCCGGCATTGGTGCCACCAAAACATCCTCCAATATGGGAGAGGTCAAAGTAGACTCTCCTACATGTGAAAGGGGGTTGGATGGAGGACTATCCTCCATCAGTGGAGGACAAATAAGAGAAGAAGGCTCTTCTACCTATAGTTGAAAAATAGGAGAAGAAGGCTCTTCTACCTGTGATGGACAAATAGGAGAAGAAGGCTCTTCTACCTGTGGTGGACAAATAGGAGAAGAAGGCTCTTCTACCTGTGATGGATAAATAGGAAAAGAATTCTCTTCTACCTATGGTGGAGAAATAGGTTGATTAACCTCTTCAGACTGTGGGAGATGTTGGTTATAAACCATGTCGATCGTGCGTATATTACACTCTTGAAGGTCATCGACTATGGTTTGAATGTTATTCTAACTTGGGGGATGGTTAGGGAATGGTTGCCTAAATATGTCTATGTTTTGGTTAACCAGTGCATTTAGGTTATCCAAAATAAGATCCCCCTTGTCTAACATGTCCTGAATAATGTTTTTGAAGGTTTTGTAATTGTCTATGTCATGACCATTGACACGATGATGATTACAAAAGTCATGTTCCCTATACCATGCATGGATGGCTTTTGAGGGGTCAAATTGGGGTGGTCAGATTTGAGGGAGGTTGAGGACCCCCTACTTCACTAATTTATCCAACATGAAAGTGTATGATTCTCCTATTAGAGTGGATTGGTGCTGTATATACCGTTGTTGGAATTGTTTTGTAATGCTTTGTGATGTAGAGGGGTCAGGTTGATTAGTTATGGTAGAAGATGATGATCTAAGTACCACAACATTTGCCAATCCCTTGGTCTTGGAATGGGAAGAAGAGGTTTTGGAAGAAGAAGGGTCATTGGATTTTGTGTTGGTATTTTTACTATGCAATTTGACCTTATCTTCTTCGATAGCATGGAGTTCAAGCTTTCAGGCCATGGTGAAAGCTTCATCAAATGTGTTGAATGTTTAAACCTGCAAAGTGGATGAGATGTGCTTGGCACATGATCTTGAAAATAGCTCAATGAGCTCAAGTTGAGGTAATGAAAAGGAGAGTTGGCTAATCAAACCTCTCGAACGGGCAATGAAATCATCTATTGATTCATCATTGAATTGTCTAATAGAATATAGGTCTGTGATGGAGACCTTTTTAGTGATGTTAAATGAAAAGTGGTCCAAGAATAGTTGAGCTAGTTGAGTGAAGCTAAAGAGAGAGTGACTGGTAATAGAACTATACCAATCAAGGGTGGCACCAGAAAGTGACATGGGGAATGTGTGAAGTAATAATGCATCATCATGCGCTATGAGGTAACAAGCATGTCTAAATGCTTATAAATGTTGTTGTGGGTCCTCTTTACCCTGAAAGTGAGTAAATTTAGGGAGTTCCCACTGGTTAGGGTATGGTCTAATAGGCACTAAAGGGTGGATGGGTTCATTGCAGATTTGTTCATATGAAAGAACATTGCTTGAACCAGAAATGGATGTCTCAAGGTTAGACATCTTATCCATCAGGATCTTGATTAGATCAGTTGATGGATTGGCAGGTGGAGCACCCCCTAGGTTTTAGGGTACTTATAAAGCGTTAGGATGGGTGTATGACGTACTTGGTTGCATTTGTATAGGTGCAACATATTGATAGTTCATCATAGGGACTGATGTTGAGGTCAAGGGGGCTTGTGCCATGAAGTTGGAGGGCACAACTTGACTAGGTGTCACCAAGGGTGGTTGAATGGTGGAAACACTAGTTAGAGGATAGGTTGACACTCTTGTATTTATGGGTGTAAGAGTGAGTGGGATAGAAACAAGCAAGTTTTGAAAAGGTGTTGAACTTGTTTGAATTGTTTGTGGTTGAGGGGGTACAAAAACCCTAATGGAAGTAGGTCCAAAAATAGAAAGAGAGGCCAAATCTTGAATATTAGCCATGGTTGGGTTATTAGTTGAAGCTATGGCCTGAGTGACCATGGGTTGAGTAATAGAGGCTATTGATATTATTGTCATTTCAACTATGGAAGTCGGCATCTCATAAACGGGGTTACCTGAAGGATCTCGCATTTGGCTTCTCACGAGATAGTGTTGGAGAGCCTTGATGTTGAGGTCAAGGAATCTCTCAAAGTCTTGATCCCCTATGGGAACAATAGGCAGTTGATTTGGAGTAGGTGTATGCTTAGTATCTGAAGTATACTCCATTAAAGGACTTGTTATGAAGGGTGAAGGTGGAAGTGGTTGTTGCCTTGCGTGATCAACAAGAGATTTGGGTTAACTACGTGTCAAAACCATCCAAGATGAAATGGATTCAGGTTTTAAAAATTGTGTATTTCAGTTTTAGAAAACCAGAATGTGTGTTTAACAGCAAAAAAGTCAAGTTTTAAGCTTGTTGTTTGAAAAGGAAATTTGTTGACAGTGATCGATATCGGTGGAAAAACTGATGTCGGTGAAGATAAGTTGTCGACGTCGGTGGAAAAACCAATGTCGGTGAGGATAAGTTGTCAACGTCGGTGGAAAAATTAATGTCGGTGTCTGTGTATTTCTAGAAACTCAGAAAACTAAAAGTTTTTGGAAGAAAGAAAAATTCTGAGTTATTTTTAGACCTCAGAATGTGACCTTACCAGCTCAAAAAACTAGATAAGAATAGCAAAATAGATGACAACAAGCAACCTCTAAACGTTAAATTCCTAGGAATAAATTTTAGAGTCGTGGTGGCTTATGCCTTAGAAGATTGTGTTTGGGAATTGGGCTTTTAGAATGGGTCTTAAAGAGGAAGTCTATGGTTGGTTTCAGGTTATGTTTTGGTGCTCAAAAATCTGTGTTAGTTCCATACGTGGCCTAGTGCTAGGGGTTTTCTCCCTTCACTTCACGAACCCAGAGCTCAGTTGGGCCGCTTAGCCAATATATACTTCGCCTATAGTTTATACTCTACTAGAGAACAGAGTGGGTCCTCCTCTTGGTGGTGAAATCCAAGTAGGATCGCCAGGAAGGGTAAGATATCAGCTAGGTGATGAAATCCTAGTTGGGCCTTGTCTCGGGTATGTTTAAATGTTTGATTTGTGAATGTGGTCTGATTATGTAACATATGTGCACTATGATTTATTCATAATGTGATTTTAATTACTAGATGATCTAAATATGCATTCAAGCAGGAATGAAATGCAATATATTTTTAACCCAAATTGAAATGTTTTGTTTAGATGCAAACAAGTGGGGAAAAGGTTAAGAGCATGAATTTTCACTATTCTAAGATGCAGGCAAGAAAGTGACAAGAAGAAAAAGAAAAAGTTGTGCTTTTTAACTTCCGCTTATGATTTCTTTTTGAAATAAAAAGATAGAAGAAGAGGATGTAAGAAGAGAATTTTTCCCTAATGCAACTATATGAAAATTTGCTTTTTAGAAGAAAATAAACCCAAGGAAAACTCCAGGGTCCCATCGAGCGTGCCAAAATGTTTCTCTATGTTTTTGTTAATTATTTTTAGAAGAAGAAGAAACTAAATTTAAAGGGTCAGGGGTTTGTGCGTTACCCAGACTAAGTTGCACACCGTATCCAGATGTTGTAGGAGCTCCTCTTTGGCTATGGAGGAAGACACCTGTAGATAGAAAGAAACTCAAATAAAGAGAATGTTAGATAAAGATATAGTGGACTACCAAGCAATACGATCGATCCCAGAAGTGTAAAAACTTCCTTAAGGGATGACAGTCCACTTTTTTATGGAAAAGAGTGTCGTATAAAGAAATGGTGAAAGACTAAGAAAGAGAAAGTAGACAATGCATACCTGTTCTCTATAGTCAGTCTATCACAGTCACTGACATCGGTTGTCCTACCAGCATCAGTTGGTCAATATGCAGATGTCAATCATATTGCTGATGTTGATCGGGGTTGTGGTCGATGTCAATTGGGGCAATGGGTCTTGGATGGGTTTTAGATTATGTCTGTGGTCTACAGAAGAGTCTAGAAGCTTAAAAGCTTGTGCAGGGTTGTAGGGTAGTGAATAGGGTCTCAGAAAGGACAAAGGTTAGGGATAGGTATGAGAAGAGGATAAGGATATGGGGAAGGATTTTTAGCCTCTCCAGGAAGAAGTCATATCTGGTTGATAGTATTTATAAATAGTAAATAGAAACTAATTACTAATGTATTCTAAATACTAAAATAAGATAGAAGAATACTTAGCTCCAATTGTGGCTGATGTCGAAGATCTCATGCAATGTTTCCAATCCAATGTCTAGAGTAATTCTATAGTGTTTCTATATCTTGGAGAGTGAAATTCGAAGTCTGATGCTTGGTCTCAGAGTGTATGCATCGGTGTCTCAGAGTCTGGGAGAGAGAGATAGAGAGAGAGAGAGATAGAGAGAGAGAGATTAGATTCCAGGTGAGAGTGATTAGTGATTCAATCTGGCTGAGGGTCAAGGTTGGAAATTGGTTTAATAAATTGACGTCAGTGATCCCATCGGTGTTAGCTGACAGTTGACTGACGTTGACAGATAGAGAATGGGTAAAAGGGCTATTTTTATCCCTTTGCCTGTTTCTCCATCTGCCATGTACATTTGCCATTGGAGAACAGTTAAAAGACAAGGTTATTAGGCACAAGTGTTGGTTAGAAGGTTGGAATGGGTCTTAGGTAGTTATGATATGGACTTAGTCATAGGATGAGTCATGGGGTAGGAAATGGTCTTAGTGGTGAGGTGTCCAAGGTGAGGTGTCCTAGGTGATGTGTCTACGTGAGGTCATAACTTAAAATAAATAGTTTATTTTAAATTAATAAAGTGTGTAAGGGACCAAGGGGAGTCGACACAATTTTGGTGTCTACAGAATCCTTATAGGCAATAGTATGGCACTTTAACCATCAAAAACCAACTTCTTGGTCATAATTTAGTTACATTATGCTAACTTGAATAAAGTATGGTGAAAGCCAAATATTTCCTTTTGATTTGTGTTGTTTTGTATTATTGGTTATGTTGAGTGAATAATTATTAATTTTAGGCCCATAAGATAAATATTATATCATTTTCATGCATAATTCAAATCAATTGAGTTTAGCAAGGTTGCTTTTTAAACATCGAAGGCTAGACACCTAAATTGTTTATACTAAGATAATAAATGGAAGTGCACATGTTGATAGTGTGAAAAAGATATAAAAGGGTCATATAATATACTCATGTAAAAGAGACCATGAGAGGAGAAAGAAGCACTGGAGGACTAGTGCATTTATTTATATGGGGTAGGACAGGCCAAGGCAAGATATGAAAGCACAAGAAATCAATCAAGAAATGGAAGTGTACTTAGAAAGAATCACAAGGAAAGACTATGGAACTAAGGAAAATAAATCATGAACATGTGAATAAATACACCCAATTTACCATAATAAGGGTGAATGTCATGCCAAGGTGAATGAAGTGTAAGAGGAAGGTCATACAGATAAGCTGGTATCCACCAAAAGGTAGGTGGGAAGTGACCTTTTGAACTACATGTCACTTCAACAAAAATACCATTTAGAGAATTTAATGTGGTGATGGTAAAAGGACAAATATATTCATTAAATTCATAAGTGGTGGTATATTTTCATGGATTTCATTGGTTTTAGTGGATTTAAAAAAATCTAGGATCTGCCACACCATTACTCACCTATAATTAAGATGGTAGCTGATGTTAAGGTATAAAGAGGCCAACAATGCATTGGTTTAGGTTATAAACCTTAAGTTAATTTGAGTGAAAAAATGTAGAGAAGATTAAGATCTGAACTAAAGCCAATGTGAGAAAAAGATGCCATAGAAAGACTTGATACCCATAGATGCAAAATTAGAACAATCGATAAGAGAGTGAAATTGCATTCCCATTGAGATTGGAATAGAGGAGTGGGGGAAATAATTATGAGAAAATAGGACACAAAAACTCTTGAGTGATTCTAAGGCCACCATTAATGGTAAATAAATATAGATATTTGAAGTTGTAGTTGTAGATGTTGTGACTCTAATAAGTACCAAGAAATATTATAGGCTTCATCAAAATCAATAGATTATACTTTAACACTAGCTAGTTCAGAATGGGAAAGAAACAAATGATTTATAGTCCACCATAGGCATATAAGGATGCCAAATGAGTGTGGATAATATAGGAGAAAAATATTACAAAGAATAAGGCATATCTGGTTGAGGGAGTGGTCATCGTTCAGGTTGACCCTAAGGTGCTAACCAAAATGTCATATAGGGAAATGTAGTTTCCCTAGGAGGTATTGATAGGGGAAACTTGGGTGTATTATTTTCACACTTTTAGGCTAAAATAATACAACCACCATACCCAAATTAATGTGCAAAAACTCAACCAAGATTGGGTGGTTTACACGGGGGTGAAGATAGAGTCAGGTGTAACATTGTTGGATGTCTCCATTTGAAATAAGATTGTGACCATCAATGTAACCTAGTTTTATGAGTTATCATGTTTCGGAAAGTTATAAGAGATCATGTAATTCCTCATCTCACACATCCATGGAGACCACTTATACCTTTTAGGGAGGCACATGTGTATATCAATGTACCTAATCGACATAATCATCGAGCTCTCTAACTCAGACATAGACATCTATTAGATGATGGAAATTGATGTTGAAGTAGAGAGGGTCATGAAAATCATTGGTTACTACAAGGGAGGATTCACATTCCCTATAAAGTATATAAAGGAGCCTATCATGAGGGAATTAGTTCACCTCATAATTTCTAATCTTTGACCCCTACAGGAGATCGATGGACATCAACAAGGCCTACTTGTGAATAGCCCATCACATGGTGCAAGGGGTCAAATTTAACATAGTGAAATTCACTATTGAAGAGATGATAAGGAATGTGCTTGAGTGTCAAAAGGAAAGAGAGACCTTTAAGTGGGGTTAATATATATATTTATGATCATGGAGGAGATAGACATTCTTGATGGTGATGAAGATAATATGTTGGTCTTCTTGATGCATAACGACTCACTAACATTGAAGTACCAAGACTTAACCTATCCACCTTCCTCCTAAAAATACAAGACATGAGTAATGGGGTAGTTTTCCTAATACATTAAGGCATTTAGGATATAATGGTGCATCCCTAAGGACCTCCCCCAAAACATGTTTGGAATGATGATCTTCACTATCATGTAACATTTCTATGTAGTCCACCTAGCACTCATAGATGATAACCTCTTTGACTAGCTCAAACTCCTTTATGAATCTTTTATGAAATATTTAAAGGAAGCACTAATGAGGATTCCAAATGTGTAGTAACTATACATCCTAGTAAATTCTATGGATATGAAAAGGAGTAGGCTAAGCCACTAATATGTGTACCCAGGAGTAAAATCAACAAAGGATGAAGAGGATGACTCTGACTGCATGGACCTCCATCCTCTTCAAAGGGTTATCATCATAGGGTGAATCTTGAATTTATATTATGAGATGAAGCCATGGAATAAGGGTGACACCCTAAAAAAATATGATCTCCACCTCCAAAGTAGTGAATAAGGAAATCTAGTGCTAGTAGTGTAGAAGAAGTCTCCCCTAAAAAAGTGTGGAGAGACTCTTGAAATTAAAGAGCACAAAAGGTTAAGGGTTGCCTCTAGCACATAAGACACCCCTTTAGCTCCAAAGAAGAAATGCATGACCTTCACAATAGGTACTATTTATTACAATAATAAGGAGAATAAAAATAATTCTAAGGGTCCCTTTATGATGCTAACAATAAACCTGGTAGAAATGGAGGTGGAAGAGATCCACATGCAAGGTAGGGAGGAAGAGATAGAGGAAGAGGTAAAAGAAAAAAGGATAAGGGTCTAAATTGTCTAAGAATAAGAAGATGTGGGAGAAGAGCCTAATGTTTAAGAAATTTAGAAGGCCCTTTAAGATGGCACTATTTCCACACATGAAGAAACAAGAAAGCTTTCTAGATCATCATCTAAAGATCCCTCCACACAACCTCCACAAATTGAGGAAAAGAGAATATTATGGAAGAAAAGGGCCACATCAAGGAAGAAATTAATATGGCACTAGTGCTAGAGCAAAATAAGGTGATGAAGGAAGTCAGCATGACTTAGGAAGACATTGAAAGAGTCAAGGCCAAAGAAGGGAAGGTTGAGGAATAAAAGTCTAGGGAAAGGAGGGTAGCCAAAGAAGCAAAGGTCAAGAAGGAAAAGATGAAAATGGATGTTGCTGAAATCATGAAAACAATAAATAAAATGATAGAGAAGGTACCTTGTGCCCCCACTATAATTTTAGATAAAGTTGTATAATAGGTGCTCCTAAGTAATGAATGGGTACTTAAATAAAATGAAGGTGGGGCTAGTGCCTTGGAAGAATAAAAAATGGAGAGCAGCAAAGAGACCCTATAGAAATAGGAGGAAGGTGAATCTAGCACTAAGGGACAATAAGAAGTAGACAAAGGGGACAATTTCAAAGAATAACCCCTCTAAGAAAAGGAAGAAGAAACCTCTAAGAAAATCATCAAATAAAGTGATAGCATTGATGAAGAGGAAGAAGGGCAAATAGAGGTGGCCATCATAAAATAAGGTGTAGAGTTGAGCCTCAGAGAGAAGATATAGAAGGGGTGGATAGATGAAGATTTTTACATGTTTGAATACACTCCCCCCAAATCTACCACAACCAAGATGCACCAAAAACTTTCCTTTGAATTTGATAGTTACATGGATGAGCCTCACTTTGAGGCACTATAGAAGGCCATATTGGGCATAGATAAACCTAAATAAGGGAATGACTCCCTTTTCATAAATCCCCATGCCATGAACCTAGTTAGGTTAGTGAATTTAATCATCTAGATGGCCATTGAAGTCAATGGAAAAACATCATCAATAATGTTAGGGAAATGAAATGGAAGAAAATCTCCAAAATTGCTAAAGAAGACACGTAAGCCATGAATTTCAAGCTATAAAAACTAGCCAAATGTATTAAGGCTACTAAACCATTATTTTTGTTCAATGTTGATATATTTAACCTCTCAGAGGTTGACAAAGTGTGTATGCTAGTGGATAAGATTATCTCATGGTAAAAATCAAAGCCCACATAGGAAGAGGAAGAAGAAGACCCATAAATCATGCTATAGAAAGAGATAATTTACAAGATCAAAGAGGTAGAGGACCTATTAATAAAGATAAAATAAGACATAGATACAAATGATTCCATCTTCAGGATCTTTTTCAACCAAACATCAATCATTGATGCATGACTGACATAAACAAAGGGGGAGAAGGAAGAGTTGATGGCATAGGTGTACTCTATAAGTATGGTAGAGTGTGCATAGATAATGGGAATGGTCAACATGATGAGTACACAAATAAAATACTAGGAGTATAAGCTGGGAGAACTCTTCCACACCTTATAGACCAAGGCCTACAATCAAGAAGTAATCCTGGATGAAGGAGTTAAAAAGGCTAAGGAAAGGATAGAGTCCTTCAAGAAGGAGTTAGATATAATTGATGTGCTCACACTTAGAAATGACTCCAAAGAAATAGATAGTTCCATGGAGGAAATCAAGCTTGATATCAATGGATTTGAGGACTTCACTGCCAAGATGAGGGAGTGCACACCTAAGTTTTATGCACCTAAGACTTTGGTAGCCTAGTCTAAGGGAAGTCTATCAATTTTTTATGCGGTAATGTTTATCCCCTTATTACACTAAGTATGGTTCAATGCAAATTTGAATAATATCTTGGTGTAAGGAAATCACTTTTCATGATTATTGTTTTAATATTTTTTGTAACAGCCTGAGGAATCAATGCACGTCTTGTGCCATCTAGTAGGTAGTTACCTAGCACCCAGATTTTTAGGGCATCTTCATGAGTGGCTAGACATGGTAACCATAATGCAAAGGATGTGAGGTGATAGAACTGATGTAATGAAAAACAAAGGATCCATCTCATCACCCAACATGAACTCTTAATCTTGGAGAGGATATGCTCTTATGTGTTATAAAACCAAGCTCAAACTAGTGAGCAGGGTTATGGATTTGATGTAGCAAAGCTCTATAGAGTTGGACCTGGATATAATGTTATGGTCACCACTATCATAATAATTATCATGGATGCCACTAAGGATCCTAATGTATACACCCACACTCACCTATGAGCCTCTGGGTAGATAATTAGCTTAATTGATATACTTACTCTATTTTAATGTACTCCATTCCATTTAAACTTTGAGTAATGAAGAAGAATGATTAAATTAATACATGGTGTTCCTAGTTTAGATGCCTTTAGTTTTGTTATTGAATTGTGTAATTAATTTAATAGTTATAATGGTATAATTTCAATATATGAATGTTAAGTTTAATGAATTTCTAGTTCAGGTCGTTTATGACATCCTTGTGTTAAGTGATAACATCAACATAATTTATAATATAGCTTAAGTATGGATAAGATCCCATGCCAAGAAATGATATCCATGTATAAATGATGATATTAGTATGAAAAATTAAACTAAAGTACCCCCTTGACCCTTTAATAGTGACTTGATGACTCTAAGCTTAGTGAAATAACTGTTCGTACCCATGAGACTAGGGATCACCTCAATGTAGGCTTGTGCCCTTATGACTAAAAGTAGTTCCCCAAATAGGCTCTATTTTTATAGACCATCAACCAAGCCCAAAAATGGATTTCACTAATAAATATTCCAAAATCCTTCTCTAAATGACCAAGTCTTACATATGGTGAGTTATGCCATGATGCAACTAGCCCAATACGAGCCTCGATTCTTTCTCTACTACACTTCAGGTGAGCACGACTTGTGCCTTATGTGAATTGATGTCAATGCAGTAAAGTGATAAATGTTAAGCACTAAAATAACATACCATGATTTCACCTAGTTAAATGAGTCTATAACTAACTTGTATAACTAGATAAGTACCAAACCCCATGTTTGGTAAATTGAAACTGCAACTTTTCTATAAAAAAATTATTTGACTATTCCAAAACCTAGTCATAAATAATTGACCATTAAAAACTATAAAATACTTTCCAATACTTAAAATTCATGAATTATATCTCATATCACCTATAATTCATCACATTATGCTTGGTAGACTTCCAAAATGGTCAAAATAACATAAGAACATCAAACTCATTAGCACATAAAAACTGCTTGTAGCTCTAAAAACATAGTCATGTAGAATGTTGTCTCTAGTCTTGAAAAGACACTTCCAAGAATTATAATTTACATTAATAGTTTATATTTTATGCATATAACATTATCAAATAAATATATCATTGGTTTTGGTGTCAATCATTGGTCTTATAGACCAATTTGTTAATCTTCTCTTTCGCAACCCGTACACAGCTAGATAAGCCAGTTTGGCTTCCACATTATAAATACTTAAAGTGATTTAAAAAGTTAAATAAATTAGGTATACATCAAATACTTATTAAAAAAAACATCATATTCATGAGATGATTCAAATAAGTGCAAATATCCTTCAACTCTTCATCCTCACTTATTCAGAACTATCTTTCTGCCTTGAGAACCAGTCATGGTGAACATGACCTCCAACATTGGTGTAGACATATTCAATAAGTCCTGATACATGAATATTATCCTTATAAATATTTATAACATCTCTAATCAAAAATTTATATATTTATAATGGAAAATATAGAACATATAGTTTAAACTCTGAACCTTACTCCTTCACTATCTTAACTCACTCAGATAGGTCATTTTGTGAAAACTATTTTTAACATTTTCAATGTACTCCAAAAACATATAACCAATATTAACATGAGGTATAGTTCAAAAAAAAAAACCTAAAGTAATTTTATCCATTCTTAATCCATTTCAACTCATTCCTAAACACATTCTCACTATGACTAGTTTTTCTCAATGGTTTCACCATTAGCCTAGTTTAGCGATAGGTCAACATGAGTGACCAAAAAAGTTGAAATAGAAGCTATAAATTTCCAAAATACCTTTATTTACATAAATCATGATTATCTATATCCTCCATTCATACATATGTATACTTGTCTAATGTAACTTTTGTCTTTTATATCAATTCATTCATAAATAAGCATTTTCCTATAGGTTCCACTCACTTTCCTAAACACTCAATGCCAATTAGAGATACATAAAAGAGTCCTCTACATGATCCAATAATAACACTATCCTTACAAATTAATTATGTTCCATTTCCAATATTTTTTTCCTTATGAAGTCATTATGAGGGTTTAATGAGGGTTTTAGAACTATTCTAGTGTTAATGATTGTTCATATAGTATTACCCCTCAAATGCCAAACTAATACCTAGAGATATTATCTAGTAACCTTCCCCATATCTCATCAAAGGATCAAGATACTATGCAGATTTTACACATTCCAATGAGCATAAAAAACCTTCTTAGGCTTGGAGACCTTATTTTATGAGCTCAAGAGACTTCAAAACACTATTTCCTATTGTTTCTTTCACCTCAAGACCTAAAAATTCATGATTATTCTTGAAACAACATATCACACTTCAATACATGATTACATGATCTTACAAGCCTATAAAATTAATCATGACACCTCATTCTACCACTTAGGGTCTTAAGGTAAGGTCTATGAGAAGACCACCAATGAAAAAAATACCCCTTTGGTTCACTCTAAGAGTCAAGTGACTGACTCAACATATTTATCACTTGTTCTAATGCTACAATAAATACCTCAAATATTGTACACATCCATGTCATCATCACGATGCCTATACAATCTATTTTCATTCTTAAGTACTAGGCCATCAAATAGACCTACTAGGTACCATACCACTTTGAGACCTTCTTGCCACTATAGATGCACTTTGAAACTCACTCTCTACCAAAAAATCCTCATTGCATGATCAAATATTTACATAAACAAATCTACATACCTTTAATCACTCATTTCATCATTCCTCACTATGTTTCACAAGACACTTCATTAGATCACTTCAGAGATCACACTAGTAGGCTCAAACAATCATCCTCATATCAATGAGCCACCTTATTGTGAGCCAATACTTGACCTCAAGAAATTTTTTATATTAATGACCACTCAATTTACCTTTGACATTATGACAACCTTAATGCCACAAACACACCAACAGGAACATACCTTAACAAGCTTTGGTACCATGTTAGGAATGGTGAACAAACATTCCATCTCAAGATTCAGAAGTGATAATAGCACAAAACATCACACAATGAAGTTGTAAACAATTGATTACAAAATAATACAAGTCAAGTGTTATTAAAAAAAAAGATATGCTAGTAAAAAGGAAATCCCTTGTATAAGTAGGCAAGGCAAAAAATAGAACTAGCCTAACTCATCAATATGGGATAAATCCTCACATAGGACAAACTCACAAAAGGACAAAATAGCTGGTTAATATAGTACCAAACATGATAAATATGTGAAATACATACTCTAATAGCTTTTTTGAAATTAACTAAGAAGGGTAAAGAAGATGGATTGCTCTTTTCTAATTTAGTGTATCTCACTTATATTGATTTAATTTAAATAAGGAGGTGGTGAAAGTAATGGAAAATATTAGCTTACATTGGAAAAAATCACTATTAAAAGAGGATATTTTGGAATTATATTTTTAGTTTGATTTTTAGGTTTAAGAGAAGAAGGAAAGGAAAGAGAAGAAGATATATCTAATATATCTTCATCAACATTTTCATTATCATGCTCATAGTAATCCTCATATCCATAATTAAAAAAATGATCATCATCACCATTAAATCCATTATCATGTTATAATGTAAAATCTTGAAATTTGTCCATTAATTTTTATAATTATGAGAAAATTTAAGAAATTCATCAATTGTGTGAGGGGTAGAAGACTTATTAGATGCCATTTTAAACTTGACAAAGAAGATACTATAAACAATGAATATAAAACACACAAGAGGTAGAATGCAATATAATATAAGTAAATGTGAAACTAAGATAAATATTTAACCAAATGTGTAGAATAAATTAGGATTGTAAGTGAAACCCTAATTCCTAGTATTTGGATGTATATGGACTAGTATGTGGATCTAGGGTTTTAGTGAGGTTTGTTTTACAAAAAAAAAATTACATTAAATTAATGAAACCCTAATATAATATGAATGTGAATGAGATAGGTTATGCCAAAAAATCAAGACAAAATATAAGTTTGTAACCCTAAATTAGTGCCCAAAAATTGGAATAAGGTAAACCCTAGGCAAAACTAGGGTTTTAAGCAATATTTGAAGTAAGATAGGTTCACCAAATGTTTTAACCTTTTATGGATTATATGTGTAAATACTATGTTGTGAAAGGGATAAGTATAAAAATAATTTGGAATGAAAATTATAAATACATAATTTGACAAACCTTTTCCAAAATAATAAGAATAGAGAGAAAAAGAACTTATCTAGAATAAAATAGGTATTTATATGGATCAAGAGGCTAAAATAGGCTGGAGAAATAGCCAAACACCTTTCATTTTGTGAATGTAATTGAAATCTAGTCTCAAACAATATCACCCTTATGTAGATAGTAACATCATATGGAATTAATTTCCAATTACGGCACTAATGTCCCTACTGGAGGATCTATCTAAGACTTTCAAGGAAACTACGAGATGTTTCAAGGAACATGTAGGTGATTCTATATCTTTCAAGAGATCACCTATGTGACTATTTTATATTAATATATTCTAAATCACTAATGAGTACTTACAAACATGAAACAATAAATAGATCAAATGCAAAAGAAAGGGGAAAAATAGGTTATGGGATTTTATGATCATACAGAGTATAACCCATATTGTCTTGGCTACTACCTAAATTAACCCCAATGATAGGGATCTCATATTTCATGCATTTTTCCCTTAGGGAATCTTCATAATTAATGAACATGATATGCTAGAATAGATATTGCATAGTCCCTTCTTTGATCAAGCATGTAATGTCTAGATGTGATAGGTGAGTAGTATGCAGAGTATTAAGTCATATTATCGATTTATTTTATGTAATTATGTGCCAAAATAGTAAGTGATAGTTATAAAATGAATTTTGAGACTCTTTATATAGAACACAAATTTATTTGAATATAAGACCTTATTCACTAGATGACAAGTCATAAAATATGGATTAAAAACATTAGAAAAAGCTCAAGGTAAGGTTAAGACCTAAGAACAAGATAAAATGACTATTAAACACTGGCACATTACTATCCTAGAAAAAGTGCTAGTGTCTTGGGGAATAAAAATAAAGCTAAGACCAAAAAAGATAGGCTAGGGTCCCTTGTGACTAGGAGGAGGTAACCTAGGACCATTGGGGTGCAACAAATAGGGAATATAATACATAAGAAAAACAAAAGGACCCAAAATGACCACACAAATGAGGAATATATTCATCACTAATAAATTCACATGAAAGAGTAACAAAATATAGTAATTTTGGTTGCTTGACCAAATTAGGGTGTATATAGGCTAATGTTGGCTAATAAAAAACACTTGTGACTATGATTGTAGGTTGTTGTGCAATGGTCACTATGATTCTACACACTTTTTACTATAATTTAAAAAATAGTTTCAAAATTAAATCAAACTTCTTCCATCATCTTATTATAAAAGGACTTAATTTTATATACACTAATATTTCCAATCTTATCTCTAAATGAATCAAACAAACTTATTCCCTTCCCTTCCCTTCCATTCACTTGATTTTGGTGTTTTAACTAAGGAAAATTGGGCTAGGGGGATGCATACTATAGAAATGAATGATCTCTATCCTTGAATTCTTCTAACTGTGTTCTTGAAATTATCATATTTCTGCACTTATGCGTAATCAATTCTCATGAATATTCTTTCACTACTCTAAGCACTTTCCCTCTTATCTATAAAATAATTATATATTATAACAACATTATTCTACTTTTTTCTTCTCCCTAGGTTTTCTCCATCTCCTTGCTACCTTCTACTCTACCTTCTTCTTCCACAATCCCTTTTCCTTCATGTTCTACATCTATCCTACTTCTTTGATATTATGAAGCCTCTCTCTAAGCTCCCCTTTCTCCATCATCTTATACCTTATTCCTACTCTTACTCACATTTAATTCTATATTATTTAATTTGTTCCATTTTCTTTATTATCATAGTTCTCTTTTTAATCCCAAAATCTTGTTTTCACTCTAGCTCTTCTCATCTTCCATTATTTTGGGTTAAATTTCAAGCTTCTCTCCTTAGATCTACATCATTCAATCCTACATCACATGCATCCCCATAATTCTTGAAGCAGTGACTTCATGTTGGAAGGAGTGGGCACCATGCCTTTTTCATAGCCAACATCTTGATTAGAGCATGTAGTTATTGAAGAAAATTCCCATGGATTCCATTGAAAAACTAATATTGCATATATTCAAAATATAAATACCCTTGAACATAAAACTTTGTGATATACTTCTCAATAATCATAATATAGTAATCTACTATGTGGGTCCAATCAGTGTCTAGGTTTTACAACTTTTTAATTTTTTCCTCTAACCATGTTATGAGTTACATCCTTCATGGATAGAAATAATAGTACTACAAAATGGATAACCAAGAAGCTATTAGTTCAGTATATTCACACCAAAATATTTCATATATTTCACTACAGATATGTTCTTCAATAATTTATTTTATAGTTTTGCCTATTTTTCTTACTTCCTCTTAGGAAATTTTTTGAATCCTTTCATTGAGCCATATCTATGTATCCTTTTGTACTAAAAACCATTTTGAACATGTTCAATCATGTTCCATGCTCAATGCTCCATTGTTAGTAAAGGTTCTTGGAAACCCTTTAGAACATCTTAATTTAGGGATAGCTTGCACAAAGATAACAAAAGAACATAGTCAAAACCATATTAAAATTGAAGGTATTCATTGAATAGATTAAAAATATTGATTTGTAAATGAACATATGTTTATTAAAGTCTTTAATAGCTGGCATATACTTATATACTAGATATATCAAGAAACATAAATTACCCACTACACACATAACAATGGTAAAACATATTTAGGAAACACATTTCAAAATAATTTTATTAATCTCTATCACATTCATAACCATATACAATTACACATGAGTGTTATATATAGAGTTTTACTCAGTTTTATCTCTTCATATTGATTCCTTTTGACATGCCCAAAAGAGATGACTCTTTGTATTATATCACCCATCCTTATGCTTTACAAAGGTTAAAAACATATAAAAAATTATAAAAAATAAAAAATAGATAATTTTCACATGCATTCATCAATTATACTTTACAATTTTAGTAAAGTCTATTCTTCACCCAATAAAAATAAAAAAAAAGGTATAAAGGGTGATCTAGGAAAGTATTTGAATGATTATGTGAGATCTCAAATATACTTTCACATTTCTAGATTATATGTTTCATAATAATAACTATAGATAAATATACATGCTTGTATCCCACTATACCATATCTAAGGGTAGAGTGAGAGTAAATTCCTGATAAGTTTGGTATAGATATATGCAGGATTAAGAAAATACCATTTTAGAATAATAGAGCTAAACACGAGTGGATTTCTCAAAAACACTATATTTTATTATTCCACAATATATCAAACATCTAGGACATACATATAAATATATAGGAAAATATTTCCTACAACTAGGCATTCCTAAATCCCTACAATATCTCTCCTATAAAATGTCCAAACCTATTACGATATATTGTTATAAAAAATAACAATATATCTCAACAATCCAATATTCTAACTAATACAATATTAATTTATTAACCATATAATTAAAACTAACTTGTTACTATTTACCATTTGGTAAATATCAACTATTACTATTTATCTCATAGTAAATACCATAATGTAAAAGTTATTCCTAACATTCCCCCCCATAGTTTTTACATGGAATAACAACATTCACACTCTTATCTATAGTATGATCACCTATTTTAGCATTCCATATTTGGCTCATGACTTTGATACAAAGATAGCCTTACTCCTCCCATGGTTTTATAGGTTTACCACAAACCTTGACATGAACAAGACCCATCAACTGTTCACCTCATGTGGCTTTTTAGGTCTACCACAGACCCTTTCAAGATCCATGAACTGAATTACATTGGTGCTTTTTATCCTTTCACAATGTTTTCACCTCAAAGAATCATGTTTGTAATTTTCACACACATTACATTACTTGAACAGTCATATTCTTCTATTCTTATTCTAAAAAACACACAACAAAAATGAAAAACACACCATACTATATATGTCACCAAAACATTGGTGCAACCTTGTCATTGGTGACTAACAAGAGGTAATTGAAATACCTCCTTCCTTTGTGTATCCTCCATCCTTTATTATCTTCACTACTTACTTAGCTGAGGATGTCATGAATTTTCTAAGGGAAACACTCCCCCCCCTAATGTGGACATCGTGTACAAGCAAAAATGCATCCATAAGGTAATTTTTTTTATTTTTACAAATTTGATTTTTGACTCAAGATGACAGCTATACCTAAATGACTTTGAATTTTTTTGACATAAAAAGACTCTAATCCTACACTCATTTTATAATAACCTTTTGTCATATAAACACTTTGGAGTTTGACTAATATATTGATATTAATAATATCAATTCTTTGGTAACTAATATCATAACCTATAAAATAATTATTGACTATTCTTTTATCAAGATATACACCTATATTCACTAATAAACTCAAAATATATTCCACCAAATGACCTTTCATCTTGATGGACATAATTGACACATTATAAAATAACCTAAAATAATAATAAACCTAAATTCAATATACGTAAAAACTAATTTGGATCACTAAGATCAATTAATACTGTGAACTCACCAATGATTAATGAATACCTTTAAAAAAACATTATGTTGAACTCAAGACAAAGAATGTTGGTATAATGCATGGAGTACATATATGGCTAAGTAAAATGCTTTAAAACCTTAAAAACTATGTAAGGTGTTGCCATTATATAGCTTTAATGACATATGATGAAACAGATGATCCTAAGATGAGGTGAGATGGTCATTATGGATTGCATGCATTTAGCCTAAAGAGATGAAAAATAGACTATGTATAGGCACCTTGAATATACCAGTGTTTAAATAATAGATCTGATGAATACTCATAGAAAATAGAAAATGCACAGTCAAATAGTTAGACTAAAAATGAGTTTAACATCTTTGGCACATGGAAATAAAAGATTCAATGAGTTTGTATCAAAAAATGAGTATGGCACATGATCATGCAAATAAGTATCCAAGATTGAGTATCACACTCACTAATATCAAAGACTACAAATATTATATTCAATGGTCATGCATGGTAGATATTTGAACAATGATAGCTAATAGAATATTAGCATGTATCTCTTCAATTATGCTTCAGTTTGTATACTTTCAAGAACTTTCCTGATCCTTATATTATTTTTAATCTAAAATATATTGCTTTACAATGAGAATCCAAAGTATTTTTTCACTCTTTATAGATCTAAAAATGAGAAGGTAGACAAAAGGATATCTCAAATTTTTGAAAAAGATCAAAATCTGATCATGTTGCAAGGATGAGAAAATTGTAAGTGATTATGGATCAGAACACCATGAACATAATATAAAATGTGGTGAAGTAATATATACTAATCCCTCACTTCTATGATAACAATTCTTACATGAATAAAGTGATGAATAATATGTCTACCCTTGTAAATCAATCATTGTTCCATCACAAGAATTATCTAATGTCCCTGATTTGATACTAGATGATAAGTTTGTTACATATCTATGCAGGATTAAGCAAATACCATTTTAAAATAATATATTTGAACATAGGTGAATTTATTAAAAACACTATATTATATTATTCCACACTATATCAAACATTTACAACATACATACAAATATATAGGAGAATATTTCCTATAAATGAGGATTCCTAAATCCCTACAATATCTCTCCTATAAAACCTCCAAACCTATTAAGATATATTATTATAACAAATAATAATATATCTCAACAATCCAATATTCTAAATAATGAAATATTACCATATTAACTATATAGTTATAACCAACCTATTACTATTTACCACTTAATAAATATCAATTGTTACTATTTACCTCACATTAAATACCATAATGTAAAATCTATTCTTAATGATTCCTTGGGTGATATACTCCACTCATGTGTGATTAGTGTTATTGTGTACTCTTCATTTAGTTAAATCATGTCAATCTAAGTAGTGTCTAAAGATTGTATACAATAGGGAATGAATATTTGTGGCTAATAGTCTTTCCTATTCAAAGTGAATTATTGAACAAATAACTAAATCTATCTCTTGATGATATCAAATTAAATACTTAAAATAATTTACATTGAAATAAAATCACACTTTTATAAAATTTAAATTGTTTGAAGTGGGAATCACACCTTTGATCTATTTCTTGAAATTAAAGTCGCTCTTACTTGAAATTAAAATAACATAGTGATTGAAAGGAAATGGATTGAAATTTAAATTTTAACTAATATCAAATTAAATGTTAGAGATAACATGATGTATAAGATCATAAATAAAGCTTTGAAAGAAAATAAATAATAACTACAAACACACACTCACACACACACACACACACACACACACACACACCTACACACCTATAGCTTAATAAAAAAATAATATTAAACAAGTAAATCAACATGTAGAATTTGAAACAGGTATAAAAAATATTAATCTAGAAAATACCAAATTGATCCATATTACTTAGAATAAATGTGCCCTTTATCCTCTTTAGAATATTATTGAAAAAACTATAAAAATATCAAGAGTTTGAAAATAATTCATCTTCCAATTATCATATCTATGAAAAACATTTACATACATATTACACCTTGAATACAAGCAAGATACTATTATATAAAAAATTATATATTCCTTATATCAATCTATAAATTTGTATCTTTACTATAACATTTATAATTTCTTTTCAAAAACTAGAGTAACAATATAATATATAATCCTAACCAAGATTTATATTATTTAAAAACAAATTAGTTCTCTACTTTTCTATGAGGCGATTGTGGAGAGCATTAAATATTTTTATTTTCACAATATTCTATTTCTCTAATAAGAATTAGGTGAAGCATTTGGGTGGTTATGGTTGCCTACCCATCCTCTATCAATGAAAATCTAAAGTAATCATAGCTTCTTTGAGGAAGAATATAAATAAATTTACTATTAATAGGAATATCTATTTTTAAAAATGTTTATATTTAGAATATAAAAAATTACTTTCCAAAAATAGCTCATAACCATTTCTATACTTGTTTTAAATATCTTTGAAGCTAGTATACTAGTTTTTTGGGAACCTCCATAGCTCTTATGGTGACTTTTGAAGTTGTTCTAATGACCTTCAAAGTTATGCCATAAGTTAGGGAAAACTAGACTATGGACATTTGGAGCTATTTTAGTGATATTCAAAATTGTGTTAATATGGGGCCTACAATAACGTAAGATTTGGACGTGTCTTAAAAACTAATTCTAAATAAATAGTTTATGATCATAACATATTTATTTGTATTTAATAACTTATCATGACCTTTACATACAAAATTTATAAATTTTTCCACACTTTTTTTTATAAATCCATTAAAAACTTAGTAACTATTAATTTTAAAGAATAACTAAGATTACTATCCTATATTATACTTTAAATCAACCATGAGTTCTAACATGAACATATAAATCCACTTCAGGGAATGATAGTTGGGGGAAAATAAGTTATTACCTGGATATGATAAGTCATCTTATGGACCCATCATCTCCCCCACACTTAATCATTTTAAGTCCTCTTGAAATATGTTATTATTTTTTTCCCCTAGTTTCCTCTTCCCAAATTCTTATTAAATCAAACTTTAAATACAATTCTACCTAATTATTTTCTATATGATCATTTTTTTCTCTATGCATTTGCACTACATCTCTCCTTTTTCTAAAAAATTTAAAGGTTTTTTATCATAATTATGTCATGTAGGTGTTAGAATAAGAAAAAATGGAGGCCTATACCTCATATCAATCCATTCATTTATGAAATCCTCCATTATTTGTACCACAACCATGGCTTTTATAATTTATCATTTTAAATTATTAGGTAAAATAGGTTATCTCATCAACAAGGGGATACTAATAATATCCCATATCCTTGTGAGATTTTTATAGGATGCATTGAAGGATCATCTAAAAAAATATTCAAAATCCTCAATAGTCTAATTCAAATTTATTGGATATTTCTCCATCAACCCTTGAGAATATGAGAGCTACCTGAACACCCTAACAAATAAATTAGGTCTCATAAATTCATGTCTCATTAAGATATCCATAATTCTTTTGAAAACATTATATTATTTAGTCTCATTTCCCAATACAGTAATATTTTGTGAAATAGACATGAAAGCTATAATATAAACTTAACCTACAAATAAGTTAACCATGAACTCATTGAGGTGACCAAGAAGGTACTTGTGTAATATAAACTCACACAACAAGTTTCTTTTGCCCCAATTTTGTTTCAAAATAAGCCTCTAAAAATTGTCTCATTGTAAAAATCATATGGAAACCTACAAGATGTCCTTCAGATCTTCCATTGGTAAAATTATTCTCTTAAAAATTCATTTCATAAAGGGGAAGGTCTCCTATAGGCCAATAAGGCTTATCCTTGTTGACAAGCAATAACTAAATCATAATCTATATCATGTTTTTATTTCTTAAATATTTTCAACACTTTATTAATGTCTTCTATTGTGTTGTAGGTTTATTTCAATATAGTAATTATATTGGATTATCTAATTATATTTGTGTTACTTATTATACTCCTAAGGTGGGTTTAGGTAGGGTTTATTTAATGGATTTTATTTCTTGTGCTAGTTCAACAACCCTTTTTTTATTTTACAAGAAATTGAGATTTTTCTTGATATAATTATTGATAGAGTGATAATATGTTCCTCCTTACCATAGAGTATTTTTTCTAGTGAGTATATCTCCTCTTTTTGTTTTCTAATAAATGTTTCCTCCCTTCAGTGTGTCAATGCATGTTGTACTTCATATTCTTCAAAGGGGTTGTCATATTATTTCTCTTCTTCTTCCAACATCAGTGTCATGCCTTCATCTACACTTGGTATAAATTAATATGAAGGTTGCAGAGGAACCTAATAAATCTCACTTTAAATTTTTTCCATGCTCAAACACTCCTTATCCATAGCTTCAAGTTCTTTCATACTAAGAACCTCCTCAGCCATGAGTGAAGGTTCTATAAGAATATGATTTTTTTCAATCATAATGGTATGTATATGTACATTGTTAAATATACCTAAAATACCTATCATAACCTCATATTATTTGGAAATGATAATCCTTCTTATTTTCTTAAAATGAAAAAACTAGGATTCATTTTAAGAATCCACTTCTAGTGCTTCTCCTAAGGGGCACTAACTTGGGTATTTTTGGAGCTAACACTTCAGTTTTAGATAATTCAATGACTATAATGGCATCCCAAACTATTTTAACTCCAAGATATAGATTTTAAATTGTATTATATATTTATTCTTTTAGTCTCATTTTCTTCTTTTTCTTAGCTAGCTCTAGAATAGACTCCATGGTTGATATTGTTTTCTTGGTGCCAAATCCTAGGGTAGAGGTGGAAACATGTCTATTATTATTAGAATTTGGTTCAATATAATTGATTATAAAATTTATTTTAACTTATTTTATTTTTTTTCCATTTCAAACAACCTTACCATTTGACCTCCCCATTTTCTTTCTTCAAGAAATAGTGTTGGTAGATTAGATAAATTAGTCCATGGTATCTTAAATATCCCACTCCTTGCACATAGATTTATTTCATTACATGAATGGAACTATAGAGGTGTTGAGGAAGTTTTATTTACCATTCAATATTATCTCTCTAATTCCTGAAGTTATTTGACATTCTCATGGAGGATCAAATTATAATACGAAACTAACCATCATAGGTAAATAATTTATTACCCAAAGGGAAACAATTCCCTATGGTTCTAGGAAGCTCTTCCTATTGATGAAATCACATTAATATTTTTAATTTATTATAATTTATAGTTTTTTTTACCCCTCTACATGTAAAAATTTAACTAATTCTTTATAGGATTTTTTTCATGAATAAGCATACCAACGTCTAGAATAACATAAATTTCATTGAGAATGTTAAAACTTACCAAAATGTTCACACCTATTCCTTTGGAATGGTAATTCTCAAGTTTTATAAAAAATTATTTAATCATATACTAATCATAACCATTTAATTTCTCTAATAACTCTATCTATCCTACTTCTTTAAACACTTTCTCCATTACTTCATTATGTAACAATAATTCCATAGAATCTATCTCTAACATCCTTTTTATGCACTGTGATTTATAGGAAGGAGGGAAGAAAAATGAAGGTTTTAAATATTATTTATGATATTAGGTGAGGGGAACATAGTATGGGAAGGTTTAACACATATGGATCTTAATGAACAAAGGGAGGTAGTGAGATATGAAAATGAGTGTGGGGTAATGAATGATTATCTAACTACTAAGGTAATAATTAACCTTCATTTACTGAGTGATATAACACTTTGTATGTATTTTGAGGTTAGTTTGGGAGTGTGGGATTATTTTTAAATGTTTCACATAAAGTTACACCATAAATGCAAAAATATCCACTATTAAGTTTGAATCATGATCTAATTGTCACTTTGCACCATTTAGTTGGAGTGTATGGTGAAGTGACCCCTTTTTAGAAAAATGGACATGATGTAAATTATACAAATGGTCATAATAATAAAAATTAAATAAATACCTTCTCTTACCTTTAATTTTCATTATTTTTTTTTGAGTATCATGTCTTATGATGTTGAAAAGAAAGTTAAAAATTTGGTTAATAGGTACTATTTTATTACTTATTTCAAGAAAAATCCACAATTTTTTTGGTTTGAACCTCCCTCCCCCTTTTTTGAAGGAAGGGGACAAAAATTTTTGGTTTTCACTCCTTTTAAATTATTGTAACCATAAATATATGGATTTTTCATAATGGAAGAATTTTTTTCTTCCACACAAAAAAACTCTACTTGAGATTGGATCTTCTTGATAAATTCTACTAGAGATTGGATCTTCTTGATGAATTCTTATTTATTAGGAGTTTAGTGATATAATATCAATATATGTCCATTTACAAAGATAATTTTAATGTTACCATTAATTGATAATAGTTGGATAGATCCATTTTCAAAACATTCATCAATTTCACATGGTCCTAATAATTGAGTATGAAGTTTAACTTTGAAGTGTTGGTAATTTGAGTCAAATAGTAGGGACCAATCTCATACTTTGAACTTCCTCTACTGTATGTGACCATCATTCTATACCTTCATTTTATATTGAATTTTTTATATCTACTACAATTCTTCAAGACTCATTTCATCCAACTAGTTTAATTGTAACATCCTTTCTTGTTGTGCTTTTTTTAGGTCAATGCATACCCCCATTGTTGTCATTAGTGTTTATAATTCAAACACATTTAGAATTAATGTTTTTTTTTTCATACACTAACTTGTAAGGATATAGTCATGTGGTGGACTTTCATGTGGGGTTTAAGTCCCAAACTAATTTTGGTAACTTTTTGGCCCAATCCTTACTTTTGATGTCTATTATCTTTATTAGGAATTATTTAGCTCTTTGTTGGAGAATTCTACTTGGGTATTGTCTTGAGGATAGTAATTAAATTTTTTGACCCTTTTTGTAATTAATGGTAAATATAATGTCCTAATAAACTAATAATAATAGTAATATATAATAAGTCCAATTAAATAATTCAGACTCATAATATATTTTGATATAGTGATAAATTAAGTAAATATGATAAATATAGAAAGTACAATGTTAAACAGTAATTTAATTTCTTAATCATGAAGAAATAATAACACTTAGATTATTTAATTATGTGAAATTATATATGAGAAGTGTAGGTTCATAAATAGTTAGGATGATGCTCAACTTTAAATCATCAAATTATAGAAATTAGCTCTATGATAGCTTGGATACTATCATCAAAATAGGGATAGTAGTGTCAATGCTTATTTCCTATGACTGATGCTTCTATAAACACTAAAATACATGTAATTTTATATAATTTAAAACTTAAACCTATTTATATTCATCAATTTATTCTTATTATTTGTCTAAGGATAATATTATATTCCATGTTATTCAAACTAGAAGAGGCTGGCTAACCCTGCCTACCCAACCCACTATTACTAATCATAATATTCCTCTTCCACATCATCCACTTTCTTCAAATAATGTTTCTTAACCCAATGGTTATGATCTCATTGAATAATTACATAATATTCTAGATAAAATTTATGTTCTAGAGGTTTAAGAGAAAGCACTGGCTTATAAGGACATCTTATATGCCATGTTTCATGAAACCACTCTTCCTATGGATACACAACTAGATCAATTTGTTTCTATCATGAATAAATTCAAGGATATTGATAATATTTTTATTTTTTATAAATAATATGTACCTCCCAAGCATATCACTAGCCAAAATCTTCCATTATTCATTCAAATTTTGATACATGGAAAGATAGTCAAGCGTGCCTTAGTTGACAATAGTTACATGATAAATATTCACAGTCATGATTCCATACATAAAATTTGATTAAATAATAATATTATTTAATAATATGAGCAATATATACATGAATTTGATACAAATCCAAATAAAATATCGATAACTATCACATTGGATTTATTAATGGGTCCTAAAATTATATCCATTATTTTTCAAATCATACCCAATCAATTGAAATATAGTCTAACCTTGTGTTGGCTTTGGATAATTTCAATGGAAATTATATCTTATAAATTCATACATGCATCTATTTTTTACTTGATACACATGATTTTACAATTACAATTGATGATACACCTTTTCCATATTGTAAAATGGCACAATCATAAACCGATAAGGTCTCCATTATACCACCCATGCAACCAATTTCAATGGAACAAATGCATACTTATGAAGTGGTTGAATAAAGTAATGTAAATGATATCATAAAGGATACTCAAATTATTATATAAATAAATTATCTTATTAAATAATATTATACAAATTGAAAATTTTTACATAAATTAAAGATCCTATCAAAAAAGAGAAAGAAATGTCAATTTATACAAAATTACAACAACCTCTTACTAGATTACTACTATTGGTTAGTTCCAAATATTCATTTTTTCAGATCAAGGACTAATTTAGTAGTGATTATGAGGATACACATGAACTTATAGATAATCATTGTGCAAGTTAAATTTCAATCTCATTGATGAAGATGAATACTTATCTTGTTCCTTATTTACATATATTAGAGTAAGTGACTATTGAGATATTTATTCTATATAAAATAAGGGACAAGCCCCAATTTTAATTCAAGTGGATCTAAGAAATATTTAAAGCAACTATCATACTATTTCATAATTGGTTGACTCCAACACTCCTAATATAGTACTCAGATTTCCTAAGGAAAATATATAAAATGAACATTAAATACTCATATAGAATGACATTCATAGCTATAGTTACCAAATCAATACCAAAAATTCTTCAAAAAAGGAATTATTAATAAAATAATTTCAAATAAAAATGAAATATATAAATTTACTTCTAAAAATATGTTTAAAAAAGAGGAAACAAATCAACATTCCTACTTATTTGGATACTCTCATAATCAAATCAATTATGGATGGAAACTAATGCACTAATTTTGTGGTTACACACTTACAAGAATTTAATATATGAAACCTACTTCTTCTTACATGTCTTAGGTATGATGCATATAATCTTAGTAAAGCCATAAAACAAAATAATTGCATTAGATCTATCATGTTACTAGTCACTCTTAGTCCTATATCATGTTTAACACTATCTCACATTGGTCATACTTTAGAGAAGTACTATGTAATCCTTGGAAGATAATGGAAAGTATTAATGGGATCTACACTCAGTACTAGTTGTGTTTCTCTAACATTTCATCAAGATAGTACAATGATCACCATTTCTAAGGAGAACATGATCATAACATGAAATCACACAATAAGGCATAATCTAAGAAAGACCTATAATATAGTTATGATTGATATGTAACATACATCGCCTATGATAAAATATAATGGATCATATGGATCTACATCTATTATAGTTGGTGGTTTATCAAAAAATGATGTAGGTGGATATACCCTATATGCGAGAACTCCATGTGAACTTTATTATAATCAAGTTAGTGGTTGGATATTTTCATATTTATTTGTATATAACTTATTTTTTTTACTTAATTACTAATTTTTGTACCCCTTATCCAAGAATTCTAACCCTTGGTTTTATTTTCATTTTGGGTAATTTCTCTCTTGATTTTCAAACCAATTTAAACAATCTAAAACACTTGTCTTCTAGATATTTCAATGTACATTATCAATGGAATAACTATCATACTTTGGATTTTATTGCACCTACATGATCATATTTATCTACTCCTACATTCTCCATGTTTTCCTATTAAGGGTGGAATGTATATTATTATCTACATACCAATCATCTATGTTACATTTCTATGAATCTACACATACATTGGGGGAATATTGTCTACCTTCCTTCTTTCCAAAATATGCTTTAGAATATTTTTTTATATTGTTCAAATACATCCCATTTCTTATCTTTTCAAGGACTTAATTATTAACACTTTTTCAAATATTTTAAAATTTAGGTATATTCAAGTTTAAATTTAAATAATACTATATGTCAAAAATTTAAAATCAAGACCATAAAAGCATTTTAAATTAGGTTTTATCTTACTTATTTTTATATGAAGTATATGGAGGTATGTAAATATTTAAGTAACTTATACTATTTAATCCTGACATCCTTACCCTTGATTGGCCTTTTTATCATTTGTAAACTTGTAATCTATATGGGACCATTCATTATTAAATTTACTATCTTAAAACTACTTAGAACATCATTCAAATATCCACATTTTTCTTACAAACTCTCATCAACCATATCATATAAATCCATGTCCGTATAGGATAATATCACACTAGGTAGATAGGTTTGCATTGTGACCTTACCACTAGTGTGGCCTTGTCCCCCACACTCAAACAATAAGTTTTAAAATTTGAGACATTTTAGTTTACCCATCCCATGCTTTTAAAAATATCAATGAATGGGAATATACCAAAATTTACCATATATAATCACATCAAGGGATCTCCAAACGCATATATAAATCACTTAGAAATTATAAAATGCATTGAGTAAAAGTGTATTATTCTTTTAAATTTTAATTCTATTGCATTCTAATAGTTATAGGCCAAGTCTAAAGTCATTTTATTTTAGGTTGACAACAATGATTTTCAAGCATTCAAATAAATATATATAGTTTCATTCATATAGAAAAGTTAGGATTCACACAATCACCCTAAGAGGGATAACTACATTATCTTGACTCCCTTTTGACCTATGTAGACAACATTTAGATTATGTAGAGTAATATGAGGATATATCAATTATTACACTAACCATATTCCCCCATTTTGGAATTTTATTTATATTTGGTTTCTATGTAGGATCTACGTTTGATTTTTTAAAAAAATTATGCATCAAATTGGTATATGTAGTAAAACATTAAACCGTCATACATAGCCTCATGTATCTAGATTAAAAACACTCATGTAGTCGACTAGGACATGTATTCAATCAATATATAAGGCCATGGTGTATCCTTATCCTCTTATTGAGGATTTTTTCTAGTAAAGTTTAAAATATAACTTTTAGCTATGATATAGTTCAGAAGTCATTTATTTTGGCTTCGATCCACTTTTAGCCTGCATAGTCAATAATGATTCAAATCCAAGATAGACCATGGATTTAATGATAGGAGCCATTGATTAACATTCAACATCAACTTATATTATTATTACCCCCACCTTTTCCATATCTTCCCATATATCTCTAATTTAGTTTTCAAGCAAAGATAATTTCTCCCATTAAGAACTATATGTGTCCTTTAAAAGGGATTTAACATTTTTGGTAGAATATTCCTACTCAAATAGAGTTTTAACTTGAATCCATTCTTTAAATCAATGTCAGTTTGGTATATTTTCATAAGTAGATATTCATAATTATAAATATGCATTGAAGTCTAGATCTAATTTTAAAATGAATCAATAAAATAACTCCAATTTTATTTTTATTATTACTTTTATGATTTTTTTTCCATGTGTATTTAAGCCACATCAATATGACCTCAATGAAATTATGTTCCTATAGTTTTTTAAATGAGTCAATATCTTTTCAAATAATTCAGTATTTATTGAGTGAATTTTATGAAATTCTTGTTTAGATATTTATTTATTTTAAATTATTAAATAATTATTATATTATTTTAAAGATGGATCAAAATTGGTTATCTAAAACATTGAGGCATAAATAAATATATACTTTTTTATGTAAATATTATTAATGGCATTATATTAAGAATTATTTAATATTATTTTATTATTATTTTTAATAATTAATTAATATTGTCTCATTTAAATGAAACTATAATATTTTGTATATGCAAACCAAAATGAGTCATAAATACAAATTTTGAATTGTAGAATGTAATGTTGCAAACTATACATACATACATACATTCATACATATAAATGAATGAAAAACTATTACCCCACTAGGAATATAATATTTATATTTACTTGTAAGAGAGTATTTGTTTTTTAAAGAAGGAATGTGTGTGTGTGTGTGTGTGTGTGTGTGTGTGTGTGTGTGTGTGTGTGTGCGTGTGCGCGCGCACACGCGCACATGTATATATATCTATATGTGTATATGTATATACACATACACATAGATACTAAAACTCAATATTTATAGCATCTCAATCTTGTACATATTAGAAAAATAAATGAATATGAACGTATTACCCCACCAGGGATATAATATGTATATTATATAATAAATTGTGTTTTTATTAATAAAAGGAAAGTGTGTGTATGTGTAATTTTATAATACATACAAACATATTTATACACAGACATGTGTATATATGTGTAAATATATGTGTATATGCATGTATGTATGAATGTATATATTATAAAACTACATGCACACACATTTTCCTTATATTAAAAAAAAACATACTTTTTCACATAAATATAAATATTATATCCCCAGTGGGGTAATAGGTTTTTTTTCATTTATTTTTTTGATATATACAAGACTGAGATGCTATTAATATTGAGTTTTAATATCTAATAAAGGTGTGTGTGTGTGTGTGTGTGTGTGTGTGTGTGTGTGTGTGTGTGTGTGTGTGTGTGTGTGTTATACATACACACACATGTATATGTACATATACACACACATATATTTTATATACTAAAACTTAATATTTATAACATCTTAGTCTTATAAATTTGATAAATATTGATCAAGGCTATACTCTTCAGTTCTAGACCTTCTTATTTCCAAATGGATTCCATTCACCATCTCACTATGCCTAAATGTCTATCTTATAGTCTTACCCATATCATTGTGATGACCCAAAAACCTATAAACTATAGAAATCTCAATACTTGATATATATCCTTCACTATTACTTATAGATCGATACCTATTTTCTAGGATTTTGGACACTATCATTTGTAAAGGGACACTATCATCGATACTATTATCTAGATCCTTATCTAGTGTTCAATTACCTAACTTCATCCAAATTGAAAATTATTTGAAACCTATGGCTTAAAATATTTGTCTTATTAAACCTTACCATTATATATTTTCAAAATGTGAGATATAAATACAAGTCTAAACCTTATCATTATTCATCTAAAAAATACCAAGCAAACACCTACCAAGCCCCATTTAATCAATCATACAACTACAAAATTATAACTTATTCATCCCCATCTTTGTATAAATCATAGAAGTAATCATGCACAAGTTATGAATAATCCAAAGAAAAACCCACGAGTGGTATTTGTCGAGTTATAAGCTAGATCATTGCATGCATTTACTTATAACATATTACATTGTCATTCAAAAATACTCTTACACACATGGAAGAACTACATAATTTTGAGGCCCTCCTTGTATTATTGGATATGCAGGAAACACTTATTTATAGAGGGGTCTTTGAGATCAAATCAACACCATGAACCCATAAACCCATTTTTGGAAAAACACATTCTAAAGGTGAATAAGGGTGAAGATATAGGGTTTACTTAATAAGAAGAGAGTGAAAAATTGTATTCTAGATCTGAATAGAACATCAAAAAAGAAACATAAAACCTATAATGAAAAATTTGGTTACATCAAGATCCAATGGATATTATTTATAGGATAGTAGCATCACATCATGGATAGTAGAATCGATGATAGTGTCCTAAGGTTAATGGTAGTGTCCATAGTTCAAGAAACATAATTTATATAATCTAATGACTATCTCACAATATTGATCATACATACTCTTACCTTTGTACAACTTATATTTGCCTCTACATTATAAATCTAGTTAAGTATCATTTTTCCTTAGAATTGTACTCAATATAATATCTATCTAATTTAGTAATTTATATAATTATCACATCTTATTATTTTAATTTAGAATATTCATTTATCTTAGTTTTTAATTAATTTACCTTATATGGATTAGTTTATCACCCTTGTGTATAAGTTATTCTATCTATTAACCCTATCCCCACACTTCAAAGTTTTTGATTATACATTTGATGAACCCAACCACTTTGTCTTTTCAGTCTTCTAGGGTCTATGATATGTAGCTATAAGGTTTTCAATTTCATTTGGATATAATATTTGAATTTATAAAACATGGAAAGTATTTATGTAGATCATTTAGACATGAAATATAAATAAGACTTAGTCAACCATTTAAATATAAATAAAAAAATGATTAATGCACTCTTACATGTTACCCAAGAAGTAATCATTAACCATGTTAGGGATAGTTCATCCACATCCATAATGATGAACCCAATTCTAATCAACATAATACTCAAATGTGCCAACATAAAGAGAATGATTCAAACCAAGAGAACCCTCAAATTTATATTTATAACTCTTTTTGAAATAGTATTGTACCATCATCCATATTTAGTAGACACCAATGTTTATCTTTCCAATCATTTACCCCCTATATCCTATTTTATCGATATCTATGATCCCACACCCATTATTATCTAATAGAATATATTAGATTCCATGGTCCATGTTTTCACTACATGAAGAGCAAACTCTAGCCAACCTGCTCAACAACCTATTAATATACAAAAATTTCCTTTTAATCATAAACATGTAATCAGATATAAAAGATATGACCTTGTTAAAAATTTACACTACACACATGCTAATATTTCAATCATTTAGATCTTAAAACATTCAACTATCTATAAGGATATATTATAGGAAACATTGTCTGAAACCCAAATACCAAGTGATATATAAAAAAATTAATTTTCCAGTATTATGTAATACATTAAGAAAAATGAAAATCTTATCACCTTTTAATTTAAAGATTTACCATCTAAGGATAAAATCAATCAAAACTTGTTGTTTATACAAGTTACTATGCAAATAAAAGACATCAAAATAGTGTTAGTTGATAATGGATCTAGACTAGACATTTGTAACATGGAATTCCTAATACCATGGGTATTAATCCCACTATTCTAAAAAAATACAACATGCATATCAAAGTATTTGATAACTCATGTATCCCACCTATTATTCAAATCACATTAGATGTTACATTAGGACCAAAAATAGTAGAAACCACATTACAAGTAATGTCTCAATCATTGCATTATAACTCACTCTTAAGTAGATATTTGATACACACAATGGAGTCCATCATATCTACATTACATAAATGTGTAAATTTATACAATATGGTACATTATAGATAATACCTCTCAATGATAAGCCTTTTAAATTTTACAAACTACTACATTTTGATGTTGAAGGCATCCATAAGGTAATTCGACCAAAATAATATATATTCCTCTTGAGAATATATCTTGTTATGAAATGGGTGAGTCACTCCAAACAAATAATGAATCCCAATATAATCATAAGGCATCAACCATTAAGATACCAACAAATATAAATATTTAGAAAACAACCACATAAAAGGAGATAGTAATACCAACATAGCAAAAAAAATAAAAAAATGAGTTTCCTTATTGGTTAATACCAAACATCAAGATGGTAAAGTTTTATATTATTATGATAGTGATTATCAAATTACTCATGATATGATTTATGATCACTTACAAAAATAATTTTTTCATCCACTTGAGAATATATAACATAATCTATTTTCACCTATGATTCTTGGTACTTATAAGTTAAATCCATCTCTAAAAGAGTCAAAACCACCTATAGACAAAGGTAAAAAAATAATAATGTATGTGCATGTCAATGCTTATTATGCCATACATCCCTATTGGTTAAAATATTTAATCCAACCTTTCAAGGTAAAAATGAAAATATATCATGTAAATAATGTGGAATCCTCACATAAGTCTCCACAACATATTTTACAGACCACATAAAAATAAAATGTTCTACATACAATGATTTCTACATTACTTGAGCATAATATTATATCTGTACCTCATAATATACAAAGGATAGGGTGAAATTTTTTCCAAATATAATTATCTCCATGTTACACTTATCATAAGATCATTAGCCATGATATAGATAATTGTGGGGATTTTCAAAGCCAAATTCAAAAATACAAACATAATGGTTGTATACAAAATTATAGTTGAGAAATTAAAAATACCTCTAATTTATAATATTAAAAAATATAAGGATACAATGAGGAACGATTCAAAACATCCTAGGAATGAATATTTAACTATTACTACAAATACTAATGGAACTATATGCACCTACTTTTGGCATTATGTGGCTTTCTTGATAGGATAGGTCTAATTATGATGTTGTGACCCATTAATAATGATCAAATGGGAACTATCTAATATTATCTCCTATTTTAATTCCCTCTCTCTTAGGTCCCTTTTAACTCTCATTTTTTGGCCCTTGTAGCTTCCCTAGGTATATTTTTAATAACTTCTCACTAGTGATGAAACTACCCTATCAGGTGATAGAACTAGCCTATGAGGTTACATAATTGTCACATTGGTGATGGGTTTTCCATGAAATTTGTGTAAACCATAATGGTTCTTCTATCTTAATAGGTAATTTTTATATTAAATTAATGGTAATTTTATAATCTATAACAATGCTTTTGTCCCTAAAAATGGTGGTTACATAACTGTCCCTACAAACAAGAATGGTTCCATCATGGTTATTCTACCTTCTAAATTTGGCTACCCTAATTCATTTATTGATGAATTTTTAATTATTTTTGTCATGTTTCTTGATTTTTACACCCCATGTCCACCTCCAATTAGGACTAGCTCACTTCCTCTTCTCTTTCCAATAAAATTGAGTCCCTTCTAAGTTCAACTCAGTTAAAATCCTTCATAAAATATCCATTGATCTTCTACAAGTAAGCCAATATTGGATTAATTTTGGATATAAAAAATTTCATTAGATCTTAAGAGTTTTGAATCCTTCACATCCATATCCTAATAAAATTTATTTGGAGCTTTTCTTTGATTGCTTTCATGTTTGATTACACAATTATAGACTGGGAAATCCATTGTTCTTACAACCAGGTAGTTTTAAATGGTCTCTTCAACCAACTAAAATTAGTTTTTATTTATTTAGATATTTGTTTATTTTATTATTATCCCATTTGTGACAATTATTTATTCACCCTCGTTGTTAGAGAGATATTTATATCTTCATTTGAGTAAAAAGAGGTAGTGTACTAAAGACTATAGTGTAACAAATTTATTACCTTCAGTTGATATACATCAAGATCAGGTTGGGGGTTATTATATTTGATTTATTTGTTCTATTCTAGTATATTAAATTAGATTAATATTCATATTTTTATTATATTAAATCTTTAGTTTGAAAAAAAAAAAAAAGTTTTGATTGGAAAATATTTCTTGTTTCTCCTATCCTTGCATAAAATAATAGTTAGTTTACCTATTTTGATCATATTCATTTAAATAGATGATTTCACAACACAATATTGAATTTCAAATGTAGGTGAATTCTATAATTTATATCATACATTTCCACCCATTACAATAACTAGTTTTCAGCTTTGGAACAAGTTGTTTTATTTTTAAAACAAGTAATTAGTGACTATGAAAAACCCTAGACAAACCTAGGTGAACAATACGTGTCATTGTGATTCTAATTTTCATCACTTGGATCAATTTATAAGGATATTTTAATTCATTTTTATCAAAAAATAGAAATTAGATGATTCACTCCCATTTCAAACACATTTTTCATAACTAGCATTCAAGAGTTCTAGAAAGGCTAAAACTTGTTCTTGACTTGTTTAGGTGAGATAAAACTTTAGAAACCTCATAATATTTTTTATTTTGATCCTATATATTTTCTTAAATCATTTTCATGTAAAGAGAATAGTTTTTTCATAGTATATCTATTCAAATATTAATAAAAAGTATAAAATAACTTCATATAGCTTACATCTAAAAAGGTTAAAAATTAATGTTTGCATAGATAGAATCTCTCTCTCTCTCTCTCTCTCTCTCTCTCTCTCTCTCTCTCTCTCTCTCTCTCTCTCTCTCTCTCTCTCTCTCTCTCTCTCTCTCTCTCTCTCTCTCTCTCTCTCTCTCTCTCTCTCTCTCTCTCTCTCTCTGTGTGTGTGTGTGTGTGTGTGTGTGTGTATACATTAAAAAATTTGAAAAATACAATATAAAATGTTTTTATTCATTTAATTTTAGTTTTCTCATTTCTCTCTAATTTTAGTTATTTAATTTAACCAAGTATTTAGTTTCCATTCACAAAACAAAAAAAAAAAAAAATAACAAAAACATTGCTAAAAGCCTTGTTCACTTGTAAAATTCAAACAAAAACATTTATAAGAAAAAACAAGTCCTTCAAAAATTTATACGTACAAGATCACACTATTATGCATAACCTAATACATCTTATATGACACTTCCTAAAACACTCAATATTTTTAGAGAAGGTTTTTCCCTAGGGTTAAAGAACCTAATCTCATAGTTGGCATATAATCTGATATTAATACCAAGCTTAAGAGAGAGGTTTTATGTTCCAAACCAATCCCTCACCTCATCATTGACTCTCTCAACACCTTATATGAATAAAAACCAAATATTAATGCACTAATCATTATCCTCCATCAGAATAGAGGGAATCAATATAACGCTATCTAAACGTAATTCCTTGTTCTCACCTCCTCCTCAATTCTAGCCTTACCCTATATCATTCACATTTGTGGATGGCATTAACTAGGCATAGTCAACCTGATAGAGTATATATCTTATCATTATCTATTCAAACTAATATCATCCATTTCCTATTCATAACATAAACCATGAGAATCATCTCCTCATGATGTCAGATATTGAATGACCTTGGAACTCTATCTATACACATCTTGAGACTCTCTATGAGTATTGTGACACTTTTAGTGTCATCTAGTTCCATTATAATAACCCATTTCCATCAACCATTCTAAATATTATTACACCCAATAATTGACAAATCCATATCCCCATCCATTAGGTCATTTGCCGAGGCTTGACCTAGGGGAATTGAGTGTTTAATTTATCATGTGTTACTTTCAAGTACACAAATTGGTGAACGTGACATGAAGGACTTCTATCATTTTATTATTCTTGTAATTTCTCCCTTATCTATTTTCCTTCATCCTTACATCTATTGTATGGGTATTCATATACCCCTATAATATTTCTAAACATGACATATACATATTTCTTGGCCTATAAGGCTATATGAGAATCTAACTCAACTTTAACAAGTCATTATTGGTGAGTTGGAACAACCTAACCTTCAACACTAGTGTAGACTACCAATTCTATGATTACTCCCACCCTAACACCCAAACCAATAATGTGGTCTCTATTTAAGAGATAGGGGACATATCTAAAACTATGATCAACCACTCTAAATATCACCCTCAATGGGGAGGCATGATTACTCCTTGTATGGCTACTAGTCCATTAATAATACTTCAAAGATAAGACCTAGAAATTTTTTTCTAAATATGATAATTATCATGGAAGAATATTCCACTTGGAATATGAGGTTAATTTTATTCAATTAGCTAGACATCCCATTGGTAAGAGACAATATTCCTACAACCAACTTATGGAAACTAAACCTACTACTTCTAGGTCTCATTCTCCAAACTAACCTATTCAAACTAAGCAATATCATACCTCCACTCCTATGAAAGATAATTTTAGTAACAAAATAATCACTATATCTTACAAACACAATCACTATCCATTACCAAATCATCAACACTATATTATGTCACATTCATGACGTATAGTGTAAACCAATAAGTTCTAGGTTAGGGGATGATCCCAAATTCCCTTAAACAAGCTCATCCTTCTCCTTTTCTCTTCCAAACAATGACTCATAAAAAAACATAAGAGAAAACCTAAATGATTCCACCTCAACATGAAATTTCACCTGAAATAAATCATGTCTCCAACCAACACCTTAGGACATCCTTACCCATGGGGTCCCCAACTGAGACACTTTTAAACTTCCTCCATCCTATCAAAATTCTACCCAAACCTTCATGAAGATCATGTAAACTGATACTCATCCTTTTTAAACTTATGTGGTGATTAAAAACCCATAATTTTTCACACTTAAAAGCTACATTCCTCCCATGTACACTCCTCTAGAAATGAGTTATTTCCCACCTTACATATCCTTGGGATACATGCAAACTACATATAATCTATTGCCACAAACCACCACTCCCTCCTACATATAACTATCTCTCTCCTTACTTTTATATGTATTCCAAATATACTCAATTAGATAAATATTTTCGAAATTATTTCACTCTATATAATTAAGATTTTTCTATCCCTCCTAGTGGTTACAAAACTAACCCCTATGTAATCCCACATTTATACTCTAGTCCTACTACAATAATTATGGACTCTAGCAACATGGGGACTTACAATGAGTAATTTAAGGGAGTGTCTTGGTCTCAACATATAAAGGTTTATTCTTCCTCATCCCCTACCTAACCTTCCCAAGTTCAAATGGGAAAGATATCCCAATGCACATGTCAAAGCTTATGCTATGACTATTAGGGGAACTCTTACCTTGGGATGGGTTTATTACCAATATTTTCCCAAAAATCATAGATGTAATAGTGATCAAATTTTACTACCACCCTCCCTAAGGGGTTTATATTTATTTTCACTAAGTCATAATCAAATTTTTCAAATCTTCGTATATGAATAGGATTTTAAAGACTAGTATACGATATTTTTTGTACATCAAACAAGAAGACAATGAGTATGTTTCCCATTTAATAATGAGATGGTGGAAATTATTATATTTCTCTACCAATGAACCCCACATGGATCAATAGGAACTATGTGACCTATTCCTCCATTCCTTTAACAAGGATATGAGGGAGGATGTTTGAAAATTCTTATATTGATCTTATGAGAAAGCTCTTCGGAGTGCCTTGTGGATTGACTAGGAAATCCTTTATAGTGTTTAGTTAAATTATAGGACCAATGGATGCATCATCAAACCAAACCAATAATGTTGGGGATTTCAAAATACAAGTCCAAAAAATACCAATAACTAAGGTCCTAAGGTCTGAAATCAAAATAGGAAGGCCACTACCAATAGCATCACTAGAATAAAAATCCAAAACCTATGAATAAATATTAATATTAACCTATGAATAATGCTAATGTTGTAATAATATGGGTGTTAAGAATCAAAATCTCCCTCCTTCCATTTGCATTATCAACTTCAATTGAACACCACCATGAAACATGGAACACTAAAACCATAATCAAAATTAGTATCAACATGTTGAGTAATTCCTCTAGTTTCAAAACCAAACTTATTACTCAATAAATAATTCAAAATAGCTTGGAAAATAAGGGTATAATGTGAATCATATATAATATGATCCAAATGTCTATTTCCTTTTTCATTAGGTCATCAAACATGATACTCAAAACTATAGGGAGTACACAAAAATCATTCAAAGACTCCTAGAAGATCAAAGGAAAAAAAATATTGATATGTTCTTGGGGAATGCTGGTACAAAACCCTGGGTCCTTTAAAATGGCCTTGTCACCCCTCAAATCAAAATATCCAAATATAACAAAACATCTTTCCTAACCACCATGCATATGTTTACTAAAATAAATAGGAAGGTAGCTAATAAAACAACCCAATTCAACATAATCATCCATGATAACATGCACACTTTATGTCAAATCCTTCACTTCTAAAACTACTAACACTGATGTTATTCCTCAGTTAAGAATAGAAGGAAAAACTAGGATGATTGGATTTATAGAATTATAATTTGAATAAGAGTAAAATACCATTACTAATGCTAGAGAGTATCTCCCTATGAATATTAATTCCTTAAATACTTTAGAAACTAATTGTATCTAAAAAATTGATGTAAACTATGATTTGATCTTAGTTTTGATCAAGATGTTTTCCCACATTTCATTCCTTAATTTACTTAATAACTCCCCTACCCATCATCCAACCTTTATTTATGCCTTAGGAGTTGGGAATATATATATTTTTACTCCTTCATAGGCTTAAATCAACCTCATTAATATGGATATATTTCCACCTAGTCATGAATCTTGACATGCCAACTATTTATTTGATTTATGTAGTCTTACCCATGACTCTAAGATGGAAAGAAGGGGAGATACATCCTTTTTCCTACAAGTTTAGAATTACAAAAATTATGTGAATATATACATGTTTGATGATGGATCAACCATAAATATTATCCATTTTTCTTTCCCATAAAATATTAGTTATGCGAAAAAACTATTCTAGTACATATAATGCCTTGCAAGGCTATGATAGTCTCAAATCTACCTCCATAGGGACCATTGTACTCCTAGTCACTCTAGTCCCAAGATGGTACTAACCTAGTTATAAATCATATACAAATATACCAAATAAAATATGACCTTTGGAAGACCTTGGATACACAAGAGAAGGTTGTCCCTTTAACCTTATTTCAAAAAAAATTACTCATATACCTGAGAAAGGTCATTGTAGCCAATGGGAATCCTAATCTTTTTTATATCCTAAAATAAACCAGGGATAAGTATCCTAGGTTACACATAAATTATGATCTACCTACCAATGGGGTCATAAAACACCCATAGTTGGTCCATGTTACTGAACCTCTAAAGCCCAAAGTGGTCATATTAAATAAAGGGGGAGAAATAACCCAAACTCTTTCAAAAGATAAGTTGGAAAAGAAAGATGTAGTGATGGCTAAAAATATTACTAATAGAGAATAAATAATTGGTCCAACAATTTTTACCCTATATAAAAATGATATCATCAATCTATTGGAGAAGGACACACTACTCCTTCCATTCAATCCATGAGGGGTAGGGACCTATGATTTCTTTGACTCTCAAAGATAAAAACCCCAAAAAGGGATAGATGTTATAATAGAGAATCAATAACTGGTCCAACAATTTTTACCCTATATAAAAATGATATCATCAATTTATTAGATAAGGACACACTACTCCTCCTTCCATTTAATCCATGAGGGGTAGGGACCTATGATTTATTTGAGTCTTAAAGATAACAACCCCAAAAATGGATAGATGTTATATCTAACATTCCTATTAAATAGGTATAAAATAATGAATTAATCCCCCTTCATAATATTAATCCTAATGGATACCAACACCATCATCTTGTTAGGAAAATTTAGTATTCACATGAGTATATTTACTACTATAATTAGTAATTTTTATATTACCTAGGTTAGTTTACTTTAGTGGTTAGTTTTTTACACTGGTGAATCTATACTCAGTCATTTGTTATTATTCATTCTTATTTAGTAGGATTTTTTTTTTCTATTATTGTGGATAGATAATAACTTATGTATTATTTTAATAATATGTTGAATATAATATACCATGTTTAATCTATCTATGTTTAGATCTAATAGTGCATAAGATATTTCAATTAATAACAATGGTATCATAGCATGTTGTGGTTCTAATATGTGATTGAGGGAAATTTTATTTCAAACTCATGGTTACCCATCTATGAAATTAAAAGTTAGAAGCTTTGCATAAGATTAATATAATCTAATACATATTAGTTTGAAGGCATTATTTGTATTGAGTGGTACCTATATATCATTAATATTGATGGATCTATCACACATGTGTTGTACTTGATTCACATCCTTCCTTCCCAATGTCTCTATATTTTACATCGACCCATTAATTTATTCCTTAATTGGACATGTAGATATGAAACCAATGAATTATGGATAAATTTTATTTATAGTATCATGTGTTTTCATTTCATTTATCTTGATGAAGAATCATGTGTTTGTATCTCCATTGGATCTAACATAGCTACAAAAAATGTTTTAAACTTGGTAGATGTTTCATCCTTGGTATTGACATCCAACTTGTCTTATCAAACAAGAAATCCCAATTAAAATTATGATGAAATCATTTCTTGACATCATATTATATCCACATGGAAAGGTAATCATCTTTAAAATTCATTCAAACTATATACTTGCCATTTACATCATAGATGAGTTAGTTTTTACCTTCTCAACAAAATTGATATTAGTTTAAATTGTTTAGTTGGTATTTTATCATATATATGTATTTTATTTTAGTTTAAGTTTGGGATATGACTTATTAGTATATTAATTTAATATATATCTATATCTTAGTCCATAACAACTTTATATAATATTATAGAGTGTGGTCTTTGGGAATATCAAAGGGTCAAAGGTGAATATAGTGTTAGAAGTTTGATTTTTTTGGTATAATCATAACCATTAAATGGTTAATGTTGTAAAAAAAAATTATTTAAGGTTAAAGTATTTTTTTAATCCAAAAGATCCAAAATAAAAAATGAGTTAAACGTTGAGTCAATTTATCAATTATCCTACTTTTTCATTTTCAATATTGTAAAAATGAAAATTACCTTATGGATGCATTTTCAAGAGACCCCAACATCCTATGAAAATGTATTATTTCACATTGAGGAGGGAATAAAATCCAACATGGAAACTATTGAGATTCACATATATATTGTATGAATGAATAGTGACATGAAGGAGGATGAATGAAACAAAGGAAGGTGGTTTCAAAGCCTCTCATCAGTAACCAACGACGATGCCAATATGATTTGGTGGCATTTGATTCAATTTTGTGGTTTGGTAATTGTAATATTTCATAGTGTGTTTTTTTAATAATAATAGAGGTTCATTTATATTCACTTGCATATGTGACCTATTCCTATGTAATCCCTAATTTAAAAACATATTAGAATACTAATCAAGAATTACTTTAGCACTTATGGATCTTGAAAATATTAGTAGTGATCTAGAAAATTACATGAGGTGAATAGGTTGATGGGGCCCTATTCATGTCCAATTTTTTGGTAAAACTTTTTAAAACCATGTAATTTTGATTATGGGTGGATTTAATTTTGGATTAATAACATGAGGTTAGCTCTGTTGATGACACATTTTAGTTTGAGAATGAGATGTGGTATACCATGTAAAAACTAAGGGGGTGGGGGGGGGGGGAATGTTACAAAAAATTAGTATTGACATAAATATATTTATTATGTTAATTAGTAATTTTGATATTAACTAGGTTATTATTATATAGTGGTTATTATTTTATAAAAATTAATCTACACCAGGTCAATTTTTATTATGACTTCTTATTTAGTAATAAGTTGTTTTGTTATTGCTACAACTATTTAATATCCTATGTATTATTTTCATAATATGTTGAATATAATATAGTGTGTTTAATATATTTGTGTTTGGATCTTATAGTGCATAATATATTTTAATTTATAACAAATTCAATGTTCAACCACACTGTGTCAAGCCACACTTCACATTATACTTGAAGTAGGATCATCACTCCAAGGTTGAATTTTTCTTTATTCTACTCATTTTTGGTTTGAATAATTTGTTTTATGGGTCATATAGATTTTTTATATTATTAAAAATGTTTTATGAGTCATAAAACACACTTGATAATAATTTAAAAGTGTTTAGGTTAGCTTAGGTAGGTTAGAATTTGAATTTGGCATTTTCTCACTAAAATTCAAATTCAACATTTTTGAATAAGGAACTTTGGTTTAAGAGGATTTTATTTAAATTTTAGTGGTTTTAAGGTGTTTATTTAGTTATTATTAGTTTCATAAGTTTTTTCAAGTGTATCTTAATTTTTTACTTATCATGAATGACCTCTTTTGTCTTTTTGGTCATTTATTCTTGTTTTTACAAATTTCACTTTAAAAACCTCCTCAAGACCTACATTGAAGGTCCTTGAATCATTAGATAATTTATAGGAAATATATATTTATTTTTAAATATTAATTTAAATGGTAATAAATATTTTTTAAGTCTCCAAGACGTGAGAAGGAGGTGAAAGTTACAAATCAAGAAAACAATCTCTTACATTTTGTGTATTCAAAAAAATGAAGTCTCTTCAATGCAAAATTCTAGGTTTTGATGTGTTTATTTATCTTGAGGAACTATCATTAAGATTTAATATATATTTTATATTTTAAAATCCATAATAAATCTCCATTAATTTTCTAAGAAAGTGAGCAAACATTAGTTTGGAAATTTTTGTGTTATATTGTGTCTTGTTACAATAAGTTGAGCCTTAAAGGATAAACTTTGCATTCAATTTAGATTGATTTGTCAAGTAAGTAAAATGATAAGGGTTATGTAATGGAAAAATAATTTTTTAAATATTTTCAACACAAAAGAATACTAAAATTTTCTCAAGGTTCATAATTTTACCCAAACAAGCCTGAATAGGCCTCACAAAAAGACATCCTACAGGTTACAATTGTCAATGTTGAATATATTTTTCATTGAATAGGAATTTTTATAATTTTATGTGTGTTAATAATTTTTTAATATACATTTTTAAATTTAATAATCCATTAAATCTTTATTTTTCTCCTTGAAACTCAAAATTACTCATATTAGGCTTGTGTATGAAATGTAACGAAGGGTGAAAACCATTTCATGGTTTTGCTATCTAGGGATTAAAAAAAAACTTAAAAATTATTATAATTGGTGGGTTTTATGTTTTATAATTTAATCAAACATTATTTATTATATTTTTCATGTGTGGATCCTCCGAGATCCATATTTCCATTGTAGGCCTAGGAGACCTAATAAGAGGCCTAATTGCTAAAGTGAAGAGTTAAATTTTTGTACATGCATTCAGAGTTCAAACCTAAAATTTGGTATGATTATTTAGGGAATATACCTATATATTACATTTTTTTCATGTAAAACTCTATGTGGACAAAAATAATCTCAGAATACTGACTGAATAGGGTTATAAGAAAAAGGCTAAACAGATTGAAAACTTGAAAAAAAAATATCTTCCCTTGAGAGATAAAATATCACATTTTGGTAGTTGATAAAATAGTATATTGGGTATATATATATATATATATATATATATATATATATATATATATAATTTTATGGTTTAAATATATATATATATATATATATATATATATATATATATAATTTTATGGTTTAAATACTTACATATTGGTCAAAACATTTAAATTAGTGCCTCAAGAGGGCTACTAAAGGCTGTCTCCATAAGCAAAGATTGTGTTTTGAATGATTTGACTAACTCCTCTTCATCAATATTATTATTTAATTAGAACTTATTTAGAGAATGATATTATATTTTCACCATGACATGAGAATACCAATTTTCTACAATTCATGATCCATGGGGTTTATTTCCTACTGAGATTTTGATCATCCTACTTTGGCCTACACCTAGTTTTATTTCCCATCACATTCCAAATCTTCCAACAAGAAAACCGACCATCCCTTCTCCCTTAGCCATCTCAGTTATCAAGGAGAATATTTATCCCTTGATAGTAGTTACTATATAAATTAATATTATATCTCATGATTATCCATGGCTCTATATGATAACATAGTGGACAAAAGCATAGCGGTAAAAAATATAGCAATAAAAGCATAGTATGATAAAAATATAGTATGACAAAAACATTGTGAGAATAAAACATAGTGAGTAAGAATGTAATAGTATTGGTGATATTGAAAAAATATCTTGAAGATAATAATTGGGAATTTTTAGTGATTATCACATTATTTATTTGTTATCTAGTTCATTTTGGTGATAGTAGTTAACATTTCATGGTGTAAAAGTAATGCACCAAATTTACAAGAAAAATGATAGAGGAAAATGTGATTTCATGAGTTTGGATCTTTATTTGAAATTTATGTCATATTTTGTGTGAGTGCATCCTTTACTATGTTTTGTTCCCTTGATGTTTTATCCTCACTACATTTTTTCCTTGCTACATTTTATCCTCGCTACATTTTTCATGATACATTTTTAACTGCTACATTTATGTGTACTATTTTTTCGATGGATGCCTTATCCACATATTACTAAGGATATATATTATCCCCCCTTGAAAGGATTGGAGCTGACATAAATCCAATCACTAAGTTATTATGAGACTTATCACATATAACATTAGGAAAAATAGAATTATCCATGTATTATTAGTATTATTGTAAGTTGCACAATTACATTCTTAAAAATTTGACCCCAAAGAAAAACCATAACTATGTCGGGATACTTCCTATTTTTCATCTAAATTTCACATTTGAGGCAAAGGGATTTAAATCATGCCTTATCTAACTGACACAATTTAATCACCTCTAGGTGTGGGTAGTCTATTAGGTGAGGTGAATCTCTAGTTTTGGGGATAACTCCCTAGATGCATCATCTAAAATCAACTCTTAAACCTACTTTATTATCAAATAAAAGGTATGGAATTATGTATGCAACAAACCTAAGATATGGGAATTGATGAACCAATATGTTTTGTATCCTCTACTTGTTCCTTAAAAACATTTATGGACAAAATAAGATTGATTACTAACACCCTCTCCCTCCAAAAGAATCCTACATATTAGTGTTTCACATGGAGGTTATGATAGAGGACTATAACCTAAGTATAATGAATGATAGACCTAATTCAAGACACTATCAATCAATTTTCACTACAAGTATAATCATTAACACCTTCACACACTATGTGACCTGCATAAGACAATCCAATATTGCCTAGGTGAAGACAAGGACCTTAAAAGGGAGAAGAATTAAAAACTTTTTAAAATATAACCAACATCAACACAATATAATACTAGCATAAAGGAGGTTGAATTAGTATTTTATTATCTCAAGGTTGTAGATAAAAATGGGTAACACTTTCACATACACAATAGAGGGATGCATATAATGGCTCTTAAAGCCCAATTTTTAGAACATGAGAAGTGGAGAGGGGGATAATATGGCATATAAATTTGGATTATAATACATGATGACCATTATCCACTGAATTAACTAGTTACTAAGGGGTAGTAATAGTCCCATAACTCCTCCTATACATTGCCTTGGCTACATAATGGCCTTTAATGAGCCTTTAGGTGTATAAGTTTGGTGGATGGCCTATTTTTGGTCATAATTGATCCCATAAATATGATATTCACCTTGAAACTATTAAATTACTCTTTGACATGCATTAAGAGGTCATGCACCTATTATGATTGATAGTTACTTATTTTAACATGTCCATTATTCTCTTAGTTTCCACCCTTGTATCTATTCATAGCCCATTCAATGCATTTGTCCTCCTAGTGGGTGAGGGATATGAGACTTAGGCATATGCAAGTATGTTTTGAGATTGGTAGTGGCTTGGAAAAGTTAGTGCAAGGGTGTCTCTATCCTAGGAAAACCTCTTCAATATGTGATAAGACTCGCAACATCCTTCTCTCAATGCAAATTATGATTATCTCTTCAATTAAGTTCAAGTCTCCTTATTAGGCATATTTTTATTACTATGGGGGTGTAAGAATGGTTTTTTGTAGACCAATACACCTTTTCATAGGCCCAAGAGACCTTTTTACTCACTTAGGACCCTGAACATGCTCAAGAATTATGAAAACATACATAAAACAATGCCTTATAAGCCATTTTCTTGAACATCATTCCCCACATGTGCAAAATTTTATGACTTATAGATTTCCTCATGTTGTTTTCATGGTGTTTCATGGTCATTATAATAATAATAAATAATTTCTTGTCCATTGGGTTTCCCATAAGGAATTTGGAGGGTTTAGAGTGGCCTAACATCTTAATGATGGTTCATAAATTACAAGCCTTGTATTGAAAGCTTAATACCATGAATATTGATTACATATTCCATCTCAAATATCCATAAAAAATCTTATTCCGATGCACCTTGTATAGTGAGTTTTGAGCAAAGGTTGTTAGTTTTCAAGTTTTCACTAAGCATTTTGGGCATGCTTATAATCTTAAGGATTGTTCATATATATGCCCCCTAAAACCATCTCTCTCCACCATGGGTGGAAATTTCATAGGGGTAATAAAATAAACCTAATATAATTGGGTCCCATTCATATTATGATGTAATATATGAGCATTTAAACTAGCAACTTGAATTGACAGACTAGGGTGATGGAGCTTAAGAAGGGATATTAAGCTAAATTTCCATTTCCCCTATCTTTTCCTACCTAAAAATCTTCTCTCAAGACTTATATTATCACCATACATCCTTTTATGGTCCTATATCTTCCTAAGGATATTCTCATGTGAAAATAATGAAGTTGGGGATATGAGGTCATAAGTAGGGTTTTAGGCCTTATAGACTTGAACTAAGCTTCAAGACATTAGACCACCTATAGGTGATTGTGGTGACTTAAATAATTTCTTAGCATAATTTTACACTCAATTTCAACTTTTACATAGTCTCATAATGGTTGAGACCCATACCTCTATCATTCTTCTCCTCTAAGTATGCCATGACCATCTTTGGCCCATAGTAAGTGCTTAGACTACTTAATGTCAAAGACCTAAGTAGTCTATATTTCTCTTTTATTAAATACTAAGGGAGATGGAGATCTCATGTAGTGTGATATTAGGATTTTTCAACACTTCTTAAACTAGGGTCTCTCTCATACTCTATAATCAAACATACTCTATAGCGATACACACATACCTATGTGTTATGAATGCTAAATTAGGGCTAGGAAACCCTCTTAAGATTGAATTTACATTCAAAGGTCTTGAATACTATACAAATAACATACACCACCATGGGTTCACTTTCACATAGTTTTTTACCTTCATCATTCAAACCAATGAGGTACTCTAACTGACTAGGTAGACCTGTATGCATTAAGCCAACTATGTATGTAAATTTAGAGGGTCCTAAGTTAGCTTTTTTAGTCATCATATCATATTCCTTTATATTTAAAAAAACTTTATACTTTTTTCATTTTTTTTGAGCCCCAACCTCAATGTGTATGTGGTATTTCAATCTTAAGGTTGGAGACAACCTGACTATAGCATTGTAAGTGGTGATTGGGATAAATTTTACAAGTTGGTCCTAAACCTAGCCTTCTAAAGTATGTTATTTCCCTCTTAATAGTGTCCACACTTGATTGGGATTATTATCTCATGGTTTCATTTTCCTTTCATGAAATTGTACAAAGTTTTGGTCTTACTTTCACACATAGACTTGTGCATGATGACTTATACCTGTAGGTGCATTACATAGTCCTTTTTAAGTTCTAAGTCTCAAATCCAAAACACATTATGAGGTTAAAATGGATTTATGAAGTTATTATACAATACATTTCTATAATAGACCTCATGTGGACTATTACCCCCCACTTAAGACCACTTACTAAGACCTTAAACACCCCCATCTAGGTACTCAATAAGGAAAATGCTTGTGGTTGGGTGAACCAAGTATCTTGAGGGAGAAAATGAAACTTAGGAGTCCTCCAAAACCTTAAACCATGATAATAAACCTTAAACTATGCTAAAAATATTATGAGTGCACTTGGATCTAGTCTTCTTGTTTTGGTCTTAAGGGCCAAAAGGAAATTTGTTTATTTTGAAAGGGGAACTCATCCACATTCTTACATCACTCCTACCACCTCAATAAGACACCATTGATACACTTGAAACATGAAGATTGATTTCCATAAGAATAAATTAAGTCATGCCTAAGGATTTTCTCCTTATTTCACATGGTGGGTGTTGAGAGAACTTAAGGAGATCATACATGACCAAATGGTGACTAGGTGAGGTTTGTGAGGAACATGGGGAAGGCATGAAAACTTTACATTTATCCTTTTGTTCTTTGTTTCTCCATGAAACATAGGAATTATTTCACATGACCTATAATCTACCAACTAAGGGAAACTCGATGTTGTTTTAACCCTAAAAATTCTAAGAGAACATGCTCATAGGGGCCTAATACACTTATCAAACCTTTAGAGATGTTTATCCATGTTCAGTCTATCACAACAAGCTCAATATTTTCATAAATCTAGATGCAATTGAGATCATGGGGTTTATAAGTGGCTTAATACCACCTAGGGGTATTAGTGATTGTTCATAAATCCTAGGGCCTTGATCTATAAAAAAATTCCATTGATTTCAATCACAATAGGTACTCTACCTCTGGCTAGAATATTATTATTTGACTCACCTTGTATGAACCATACCATCCAACTTAAATGGGTCCTTGTGAGCTTGCCAAGAGCTTGATGGAGATTACACTACATTATTAACATTTTTAATAAAAATTTTAGACATGAATTCTTATCTGAGGTGCCTGCAAGGGATCCCTATAAAATGTCTGACCTCTTCTAACTTTGACCTATCGATACAAATCTATACAAGTCCTATAAACACTTGCAAGACATCATTTTTATACATTTTCTCTAGTTTTTTATATTGAAATGCCATTGGAGGCTAATAAGATGGAAATGAGGAGTCAAATGTGCTATCAAATTAGAGAGTATAGATGGAGGGAAGATGAAAGGCCATTTTTTTCATAAGTGTGGGCCCCATTTTAGTGAATGAAAGGAGTTTGACTTCTAAAAATACCTCATTTCACATATTAAAATATCTTAAAATTATATTATTATGAAAATATGACCCTTTTAGAGACCTTTAACCCTTGATAATGACTCAATGATGTCTTATGGATCATAATAATATTATTCACATGGTTTAGACACCCCTAGAAGGAAAATTATGCATGATTTCAATTGAAACATAAATTGAAGAAAATACCTTAACATCTACTAAATAAATGTAAATCATGCTAAGGATTTAAAAAAGGGTTACATTTATTCCTCATATTAACCCCTAATCTTCTAAATTATGCCCCATTTTATAGGTTTTCAACATGCTCAAATGGACATATGACTAGCTATGGACTGCAATATCTTAAATGACCTTATCTTGCATGGTTTTAGATCATAAGGACCATATAAAGACTTGTTATATAACCCTATACATAATCAAAACAACATAATCAACACAAAATGAAATCTTGACTCAGTTCACATAGGATGAAAGGGTGATTACCACAGCACCTCATGACATAAACTCATTACATGAACCTCTTACCCATGGATCCAAAGACAAGTGATTATCTTCTAAACTACTATGTCATCACAAGGACTCATGAAGATGACCAAGGACACTATCAAGTGTTAAGTGTTGATTATTTTAATCCTAGGGAGATAAATATATCAATATCACTGGTGGATCTTAGGTGTTGACCTTCTTTATGGTCAAGAGAACCCATAATCTCATACATAATATTCATGACTCAAGTAAGAGACATCTTTGACTAGGATGATAGTCAGACCTAACACCTTAAAAAGTTTAAGTATTGAAATAACCTCATTAGAAACACAACAAATACACAAAGGAATACCAACACCTAAACACTTGAAAAATCAACAAGCCAACAAAACAAGAAATTAACAAAGCACTCTTGCCACAACACTTGGAAGAAATAAGACCTAAACTATTATGTACAAGGATAGTATATGCTTCTCAATAATATTTCTTAAGTAACACCCCATTGATAGGGTTCAATATTTCCTCGCCATTAAAACTTGACAACTGAAATGCATTAGGCTCCTTGTAGCTAGTGATAGTGTAAGGTCTACTCCATAATCTATCAAAATTTGAGTTCTTACCTAGTTTAACTCAATATTCATCCCACTTAAGAATAATATCACCTTATTATAAGGTCTTTGAATAATCCATATTGTTAAATTACCTCTTAAATTGATCTTGATGGGACCATATGGTATGCATAGTATCACCTCTTATCTCTTATATTTCTCTCAACTCATTTATCTTTACTTCCATGGCATCATTCTCCATTAGCTCAAGCTGATGTGTGGGTTCCAAAGCTAGTAGATAAATTGATATGGATAACCTTGCCTCTTTTCCATAGAATAGAAGGTATGGAGAATGACCAATAACTATCTTTGGGGTGATCCTATATTCCCATAATATTATCCTCAGTATGGTATGTCACTCCCTCTAGTTGTCTTCCATAGTTCTTTTTATGATTTTAATTAAGTTCTTATTGGTGGAATATACAAGTACATTTGCTTGATGATAGTAGTTTAATGAAGTTCTAAGATAAGTGGCATAATTAATAGCCCATTTAATTACATTTGTACCACTAAAATCTAGTGTATTATTTTATATGATAGTGGAGGGGATGCCAAATATGGTCACTAGACTATCATAGAACTCTAAGGATGAGTTTTAATTTACGTCCTTAATGGATACTTATTATACCCACCTAATAAACTATTATATAGTAGTCAAGACCCATTTTTTTCATGCACTAGATGGAGGGTGTATAATTCCTACAAAATCTAGGCCCCACTGCATGAAAGGTTACTCCACTTGGATGTGTTTGAGAGGCAAGGCAGCTAGTCTTTATTTCCCAATGAACATGTAACACTTTTGATATATCTTAGACCAAACATGGGAATCCTTGAATAATCTTGGAAAAAAGTATCCTACTCTCATTATCTAGGTTTTTTTTGGTCCTAGCTACAAAGTGGCCTCTTATAGGTCCACCATGAAATTGATCTAGAAGCTTGTAAACTTGGTTAGTCTCCACACATCTTAAGATCATGCCATCAAGATATTTATTAAATAAAAATCCATATACCAATATGTAATAAATTCATTGTAGTCAATAATACTTTATTTTTTTCCTATCTATGCCTATAAGACATTCTCATATTTGAAGGAATCTTACCATGTCTTGTGTCTAGCTAGAAGAAGGTGTAAGTGTAGTTGTTTGATAATCACTATACATTTATAACACCACCTATTTTTTCTCCTTAACATATACTACCATGTGCTTATAGAAACATTTTCAACTTAATAACTTGGTGATCTTAACCTCTATGTTGTACTCCATGCATCTAGTCACCCAACTTGCTTTTTTTCACTCAAAATTGAGTTAAGAAGGAAGTCCTTGATGTTAGGGTGGGACACCATCACATATATATTATTTTTGGATACCATGTGTCTAAATTTTTTAATTCCTCTCGTAAATTCAAGGAAATTATTTTCTACATAGGTATACCTCTCTTCATATCCCTCTAATGATTGAATAAATAAAGATATGTGTTGCTCAAGACCCTTACTATTTTGTTACATCAACATGGAAGAAATGGTGTCATTGGTTGAGAAGGAATACAAAAATAATTATTTGGAGAAATCAAGGTTGAGTAGAGTGGGTGATTTATAAAAATCTGATTTGATGGATACAAAAATTCTCTTTCCTTTCCTAGTCCATGTAAAGTCCCTATGTTTCTTGAGTATAGAAGTAAAGGTCTAACCAACTCAGCAAAACTAGGAATTAACCTTCTAAAGAAATTGATCTTACCTAGAAAAATATATAGTCATTTCTTGTGTTTTTTTAGTGATAGGGATAGGATCTCACTCACCCTCTCAGGGTCTATATATAGGCCTTCCTTAGACCCAATGTGGCCTAAAAGTATACCCTAATGGAATACAAAAAATGCATTTTTAGGGTTCTAAAATTCCCCATACTTCTTGCACCTATCAAATACTAGCCTTAAATGTGTAAAGTAATATATTTAATCCTTGGATAAGATAGTTATTACATCAATATATATGATCACCATCTCATTAATGAGTTCTTGGAAGGATACATCCATTTCCCTTTAGAATGTGGCCCTAACATTGGATAGCACAAATGGCATTTTATTATAAGCATAAGTGGCCCCCTTAGTTGTGAATGTAGTCTTATGTTGGTCCTCTTCCTTCACCAACACCTTATTATACCATGATTATCCATCAATAAAGGATAAATGTTGTGAACCTATAACCTTTTGGATAATTTGATCCATGGATGGCAAGAGATAGTGGTCTTTCAATGACACCTTGTTGAGATCCCTGAAGTCTAAATATAAGATAATATACCCATTATTTTTCCTTATAGTAACAATGTTAGCCACTCATGAAGAGTGTTATATGGGGAATATAATCTTGGACTCAATTATTTTAGTCAACTCTTTATTCATAAGGAGTTCAATCTTTAGGTTTACTAGTCTTTGCTTCTACTTCATAAGTTTAGCACTTCTCTCCAATTATGTAGTATGATAATATAAACTAGGGTCAAACCCCTTAAAATCACTATATTACAAATAAAATATGTCTAAAAACTCATTACATAACTCTATGTAGGTTATCCTTTATTCTCTAGTGTTCACTTTGCTTAGTTTGAGCAACCTATCCTTAAAGATAGTGACCTTCACATAGTGCTCTTCTTTGGTTGAATGTTGAATTTATCTCTCCTCAACTGATCATCTTCATTAAAGATATTTTCAAGAGTCACTACTCCCTTAAAAAGTTTGTTTGTCCTCAATTTAACAATATAGCCACCATACTACTATTAAATTCTATCTTGGTTCCTTGAGAATAATTCTACCTCTTGTTACAAGAAACATGTTATCTACCTATCACTATCAAAGACCTACCAAATGAATTCATTATTAGGTACTAAGGGTCTATAAAATACCTTGATTTTTTATTGTTTATTCATGTTTTTGACTTCACTTGGGATGTCATACTATGCCCCTATAGATTCCATCCTATTTTCATGTTGATTGTCCTATCTTGGAATTGAGCTGATGTCAAAGGCCTCAAAGTATTTTAAGAGGACCTAGACCCTATGCTTGTATGCCTTTAGTAGTGTATTTTTATTTAATTCACCCCTCTCAGTTGATGAACTACAAATTCACTATCTCTCATGGCTTGTATTAGTTTAATACCTCTTCTCCTTACCCATTACAACCCATGAATGAGTGCCTCATACACTATTGTATTACATGTGTATCTAAATTGTAACATTATAGAATAAAATTACCTTTTCTTAGATGGAGATACAAGCACGACACCTACTCCACTTTCATTCTTACACCTAGATACATCAAAAAATAGTATCCATACTCCATTGTCTTGACATGGATTGCTAAGGGCTGGTATGATTACTTCCTCTTCATGCATATAATATATCCCAAATATTACTTATTCAATTATCTTATATGGATCATAACCATGATTATCTATCCCCCACTCATCAATAAGTAGATTTGATATGTACTCATGTGGCTCAACTAGGTATTATTCTTTAAGGTGTTCATTTTGATCAATAATAGTGTAGTTGACATTGGATAGATTGGTCATGTAGGGCTCTAAATGAAACCTAAAGATATGATCATACCTAGTGATGACTTTGGTCCCATACCTATTTTTAAATATTATATAATATCAATCAAAAGATAGGTAGCCTCTTATCTTAGCAATGGAATCCCTAGACAAACATAAGGTAAAATAAGGGGAAGATCAACCACTAAAACATATTGGGATATGGTGAAAGAGGGTAAAGTAGGTAGGATAAGTTTTAGGTCTTTAAGCACACCAATAGTCTTAGTAGGAGACCCATCTAGTTGCAATATGCTATTAGAGTTAGGTTCATATTTTAACCCTAACTTGTTTTTTACTAAATTTGACATGATAGATGTATATTCCCCACTTTCTATCATATATTTATGAACTAAATTATACCCTATTATGATATAAAGGTAGAAAGGAGGGGGTTTATTTAACTTTGTTGGTTGGGGATCATTAGGATGACTAGTGTTAGATAGGACTGCACCTCATTTTTCTACTTGCTTGTCCAAGATGTGGTATTTAGACAAATCTTCTTGAATGAGATATTTATGTCTTGGAATAAGCAATGTGTCCCACATTGGTATGGTGACATGGGATTTATTCATCTAGTATAAAATGTTGAATTGATGGCTAGTAGCATTTGATTGCAACTTAGGAACAACAACACTACTTAAATATTGAGTGAGTTTAGGTATGAATGAACCCTTGTTAATCTACCCCTTCTAAATTTAAACCTTTTGGATTGGTTGGGTTTTAGGGGATGAATATTGATCATTAGTATCTTGAGGTGGTTGAAAATATGAGGGATCTACTCTCCCAACATTTGAGTTTCCATTCACTACTCTTATTTTAGCCCTTGTATTGGCTGTAATTAGACTATCCACCTTGATTTCACCCCCTATTTGATTGACTACAAATTATCCAAAATAATCTTATCCTTATTGAAAGTTGAAACATATAGCCTCTGATTGTGCTTGACCCTCACTCACTCCTTGTCTATTTGGTATTTCATACTGATCCATGAAAGGGGTATCTCCATGTTGAATAAGAGGGGCTTCTTTGTGTTATGTAGGATGAGCCCAATTGTGTTTCATGATAGGAGCTTGATTATACTACATAATATAATCTTGATTAACATATTCAATTGGGATAATTGATATTTCATAAGACTTCCCAAAATGTGTAGACCATTTGAATTATTAAGCATTATTATTTTGATTAAGAACTAATGCTATGGAAGTACTTGTAGAATTAGGATCAAAGCTATTATATTGATTTGATTTAGTGATATTCCCTTGACCTTGTATATTAATATGATATGGAGGTATATTTAAATAATAATGATGATAGGGATCTTGATATGTAGCTTGGTATGGTATATGAATTTGAAGTTCCTACCTCTCCAAGGACACTATCTTATTGCTTTGTACCTTAAATAACCCATAAAGTTTGACCAATCTATCTGCCTAACTAGTATCTTCTTTATTCACGGTTGGTTTATATTGGTATGGGGGAAATGGTAGGAATTAGAGGTTGTATCTAAGAGCACAATGTCATGATGGTATTGGTGTAATTTTTCCTACTTGTATGTGACATTATTTTGCCCCTATTTCAACTTCATAGGCATTAGGTAATGTGTTCCCACCCATGGACTATATCATGACTGATATATCAGAATGGAGGGCTCACAAATAGTATAAGAAGGCATAATTTGGAGTGGGTTTAAATAATATTGGGATATTATCCCAAAATTTTTGTAACCTATAGTTAAAATCCACCATAAACTCTTGTGGAGCCCTTTTGATTATGGTTAATTAATCCACTAGGGATAAATGGTCACTTCTATATTCAAAATGATTACATAATTGATCCCCAAAATCATCCCAAGTGTTGATAGATGTAAGTGATATACCTATATACCATTGAAGTTTCTTTCCTCTTAATGAAGTAACTAGTAGCCTCATTGCTACATTTTCTTGAGTCACATTGTGCACTAAACAAAGGTTGGCAATGTTTGTAATGTGTATAACAAGAGTGGTAGAGTTTTCTCCTATGAATTATGGAAGGATATTAAGTGTAGAAATAGGTATATCATAAAATCCTTTGCCAATTATGGATCAAGTGCTTCAAACAGTGACAGGTGCAGAGATGTTATCAATGCTGGATGGCTTCTCAAGTTATAATCAAGTTGAAGTTGGTGAAACAAATCAACACAAGACTACATTCACCATGCCTTGGGGTACATTTTCATATAGGAGAATGACTTTTGGTCTAATAAATGATGGTGCTACTTTTCAGAGAGCTATGAATTTGGATTTCAAAGATGAGATTGGTAAATTCATAGTGGTATACCTTGATATTTGACTATCTTTTCAAAGTGTTGATTTGATCATGTACGCCACCTACAACAAGTGCTGGAGCATTGCCGCTAGAATGGTTTTTTTTTAATCCTAAAAATTCTATTTTTGGAGTAACAAAGGGGAAACTCCTTGGACACATTGTGTCTAAAGAAGGCATAAAGATTGACTCAGATAGAGTCAAGTCTATTCAAGAGCTTAATCTACCTACAAATAAGAATGTTGTTCATTCTTTCTTCAAAAAGGTGAATTTCTTACAGAGATTCATCCCCAAATTTACTGAGAAGACTAGATATATTATGAACATGATGAAAGGGAAGACTTCACAAACAATTCAAATGAAGGTGGAAGATTCTACATAACTAGAGCAATCAAATCTTGCTCATCAAAAAATGTATGCATAGCCTTCAATTGATCACTAATGTCTTTGATCTATAATAAAAACTCAAATCCTTATCATGTTGGAGCATTTTATAGCATCCATACCTCCCTCTTTTATTTTTCTCATAGACTAGTGAGACCACATAGTTTTTTTTTCAAGTAATTATACTCTATGTCATACTAATATTGGTATGCACATCTAGATCTAAATATATACAAATAACCAAATGTTGGAATAGTGGCTAAGAAATGTGGTCCCTAATATATCCCTAAAACTTTCTCTTTGAATAAATTATTCAACCTAACTAGAAGAATAAATTATATAGATCATGGATATTCACACTGATTTTATTGTAAAAAAAGTATATCCTATAATGGTAATGGTAGGGAAATTTTAAGCTTGGTTGTTATCATGATCTAAAGGATGAGGTCTTGTAATAATAATGGTTGGGTGTTTCAAAGCTTGGTTGTTATCATGAGCCAAAGGATGAGGTACTAAAATAGTAATGGTAGGGAATTATGAATCTTGGTTACTATCATGAGCCAAAGGTAGGGAAATTTTAAGCTTGGTTGTTATCATGATCTAAAGGATGAGGTCTTGTAATAATAATGGTTGGGTGTTTCAAAGCTTGGTTGCTATCATGAGCCAAAGGATGAGGTACTAAAATAGTAATGGTAGGGAATTATGAATCTTGGTTACTATCATCCTTATGAAGTCTACAACACTCCCCAATAGCTAATTCAACATGAAACATCGAAACAAGTTTATAGCAGATCAATTCTTGTTGAGTATAAATGTGCTTAGTTTTTGTGCTATATCTTTTGATCTCTGCATAATTTGCTCATGGTGTAAAAAATGAATTTGTAGAGAACTCCAAGGCACATTTGGCAATATAGATTCGAAGCTCTGACAAGGGATGGATTGACAAGGGATATGAAATGGATGGATTTTTTCCCCAAGTGTTGAGGTATAATGCAAATAATAGATTATTTTACCATGATGCTAGAAATCAATTTTCATCATGGTACTTACCAAAGGCACTAGAAGACTAGTTTTCACCATTAGATGAATGATTTTTAGTGTTCACCTACAGGGTTAAACTCAAAGAGACCTTCTGCACCCTAAATTTAAACTAGACCATTGCCAACATGATAAAATGGTTTAAAAGAGAAATTTTGACCTAGAAATTATTATATAAGACACTTTGTATAGGTCTTAGGAAAAATTAAAGATTTATTTAGGTTTCAAAACTTTCAATAAGTAAACCAACTATATGTCTTTAAGATATTGAGCTTTCATTCTCAAATTCTATCTTTTTAAGTTTCTAGGTCTCTAGACCTCGTTGTTGCTCCAATAGGTCAATTTAGCATGAGCTATATATATGCAGTTTTATAGATAACCAAATGTTGGAATAGTGGCTAAGAAATGTGGTCCCTAATATATCCCCAAAACTTTCTCTTTGAATAAATTATTCAACCTAACTAGAAGAATAAATTATATAGATCATGGATATTCACACTGATTTTATTGTAAAAAAAGTATATCTTAACTAAAATAAACATAAAAGAGAAGTTAATTTAGAGAAGATAATAATGTTTCATAAGATAAAAAAAATATCTTCCTATATAAATTAGCTTTTTGAAACTCACTATGAAATTTTACCAATATTCATTTAACTATTGTTATTACTCAGATATATATGAATACAATCCCAATCCATCTAAGTAATGGGAGAGGTGTTAAGTGTAAAGGACCCTATGAAAAATTAACACTCCTCTCAATGAGAAACTAATGAGTGATGGGATGGATAAGCACCCTCAAGATATCCAATGAAGATGCAAGGTTGACTCTAAGGTTCCATTGCCTTGCATTTCTTGTTCAAAATGCAGGGCATAATAGGAGATCCAAACACTAAAAAGTACTCCACTATGATTTTTTGACCACTCCAAGATTTAAAAATGGGGATTCCCTTCTATGATTTATGGGGAACTCAATTTTGGATATAACATGCATAATTGATGGCCTTAGCCCAATATTGAGGTGCAAGGGACTTGGAGTATATCATATAATTATCCATTTTGTTTAAGGATATATTCTTATGCACTGCAATACCATTCTATTTAGAATCATATATAAATATACATTATAGTTCAATCCCCTTTAATGTAAAAAAATTCTCAAAATAGTTATTTACATACTCACCACCATTATCAGTGCATAAAATCTTGATGACCAACATTCTGGCTATGTATATGTTCACCAAGACGTGCATCACCAAATGAGTGTATACAAAATGTCATAACCATATTATCATCATCCTCCAATCCAACATTTCCATATTCTCTCTTGATTTCTAGAAGAAGTACATCGGCATGAATTCCATTTGGACTATGAAGGTAGTGCTTATCAGTTATAGTTATAGCATGATGTTTTTACACTATTGCATTGAGATTATCCAAGTTGACATGATATTTGACCAACTAAAAAATTCATCTAGAATTGAAATCAGACTTAGGAGTTAGAATCTCCTCAATATTCTTCTTAAATTGGTTGATGATAATTTTTAGAGACCTATAAAAATTTGGATAATTTTCTTATGTAAGGGAAATGATAGGCCTAAAATAGCCTCTATCCTTTCAGGATTGATAGCCAAATCATCTTTGGAAATAATGTGTCCCGAGAGCTTACCTTTATGGACAGTAAAGATGATCAAAGTCTACATCAAAAACAAGGTTAGTTTTCAATATTTTGTTTTATTTAGGGGAATCTATCACATTATCTTATGCCATAATTTCAAAGGGGGTAGGTGTATATGGTGTATCTACAATGGTCAAGTTTTAAAGGGACATCAAGCATTCACCCACCAACTATGGAGCTTATTTTAAGGTTTTAAGGGCTCCTTCCTCTGGGTGTGGCTACCATTTAAGATATTCTTCCCCATGCCCTTCTTATATGCTATGGGTCCTCTTAGCACTTAGAGGTTACATATCTTCTATCATTATATGCTTCCTCCTATTATAATCTTATTGCTTGAGCTCTCAATTGTCAATCTACTCGGTTCAAATGGATACCACCATTTAAGGGCATAAATACTTGGTTTCTAAGCCTAGCCATTAAGGGTGTAGGAGTTATAGTAGTACTTTTTTGAGAAAGATTAGGATAAGTAGGGGTTTAGGATAGGGATTAGACCTGAGCTACCTCTTCATCCTAGAAAAATACAAGGATAATTTAATAAACTCAACTTCCTTACATTTTGATGAAGATCTTATGGCTAATTTTACCATGAAACTTGGATGTTGATCTATTACTAGAGTGTAAATCTCCTTGATATCACCAAATGTTGCGAGTATTTGATCTAAGTTTATTGAAGTTTGGTCCCACTGGGTGTGACAAAAACTATTATTAATCTATATTTCACCCTTAAGGAAAATGGATTTCAAGCCTGCCTAATCTAGTTGACACAATTAAATCACTTATAGGTGTGGTTATCCTATTGGGTGAGTTGAATCTCTTATTTTGGGGTTAGCTCCCCTGATGCATCATCTAAAATAAAATCCTAAAACTACTTGATTATCAATGAAAATGGATATAAGAATGCATTAAAAAAACATAAGCTATGAAAGGTGATGCACCAATATGTTTTGTCTACCCTACTTGATCCTTAACAACATCTATGGACACAACAAGACTAATTGCTAACACACTCTCTCCAAAAGACTCCTACACATAATTATTTCACATGGAGGTTATGATAGATGACTATGACCTAAGGATGATGAATGAGAGGCATCATTCAAGACACTATCTTTCAATTTTCACCACAAGTAAAATAACTAACACTTCATACACCATGTAACTTTCATAAGATAATCCACTAGTACCTAGGTGAAGACAATGACCTACAAGGGGATAAGAATCAACTAATTTTTCAAATATAATCAACATCAACACACTATAACACCATCATAAAGGAGTCTAAATTAGTCTTTTATTATCTCAAGGTTATAGATACAAATGGGTATTGTTTTCACATACCTGTCATAGGGATACATAAAATGGCTCTCGAAGCCCAATTTATATAAGATGAGAAGGGGAGAAAAGGAGAATGTGGCATATAAGTGTGGATTAAAATCCATGATTACCATCATCCACTTAATTAATCAGTTTTTAAGGGTTATTAATAGTCCCATAACTCCTCTTATACATTGCCTTGGCTAGATAATGGCCTTGAATGAGCCCTTGGGTGTAGAAGTGTGGTGCATGAATTGTTTTTGGTCATAGTTGACACCATAAAGATGACATACACCTTAAAATTGATCCATTACTCTTTCAAATGTAGTGAGAGATCAATCACCCATTATGAGAAGCAATTACTTGTTTGAACATGTCCATTATTCTCTTAACTACTACCCTTGAATTCATTCATATCCCATTCAGTGCATTTATCCTCTTAGTGGGCAAGGGATATGCCACTTAGGAATATTAAATCATGTGTTGATATAGTTAATGGATTGGAAATGTTAGTGTAAAGGTTTCTTTGTCCTAGGAAAATTCTTCATTATGTGAGCAGACTTGCAACATCCTTCTCTCAATGTAAAATATAACTATATCCTAAATTGAATCTAAGTCTACTTATTAGGCCTATTTGTACTATTATGGGGGGTGTAAGAGTGGTTGTTTTGATACCATTACACCTATTAATATGCCTAGGATGCCTTTCTACTCACTTAAGACCCTGAACATGCTTTAGAATTATGAAAATAGACCTAAAACTAGGTCTTATAAGCCATTTTACTGCACATATTTCCTACACATGCCAAATTTATGGTGTAAATATATCACATAAGACCTATACATGTCCTAATGATGTTTTCATGGTATCTCATGGTCATTAGAATCACTAGGAATAGTTTCTTGTCCATTGGGTCATATATGAGGTTTTAGAGGGTTTAGAGTGGCGTAACATCTTAACAATGGTTCATAAATTAAAGGATTTGGATTAAGAAATTAAGTCCATGAATATTGATTACATATACCCCCTCAAATATTCATAACATATCCTATTCCTGTGCACCTTATATGGTGAGTTTTGAGTAAAGGTTGGTAGCCGTTAGGTATTCATTAGACATTTTAAGCATGCATACAATCTTAAGGATTGTTCATAGAGCTACCTCCATGAAACTAAATCTCTCTACCATGGATGGAAATTATATATGGGTTCTCAACATCACCTAATATCACTAGGTACCATGTATCTTATCATGTGATATATGAACATTTAAATTAGCAACTCAAATTGGTAGACTAGGGTTATGGAGCTCGAGGAGGGCTATTAAGCTAAATTACCATTTCCTCTATCTTATTATATGTAAAAAACTCTCTCAAGACATATATCATCATCATACATCATTTTATTATATTATAACTACTTGAGGATCTTGTCATGTGAAAATAAAGGAGTTGGAGATCTAAGGGCTTGAGTAGGGTTTTAGGCCTTATAGGCCTGAATTGGTCTTCAAGATATTAGACCACCTATAGGTGATTATCATGAATTCAAGAATTTATTAGCATATTTTTCCATTAAATTTATAATTTTACATAGTCTCATAATGGCTCAGACCCCTACCTATGTTATTCTTCCCCTCTAGGTCTGTTATGACCATTCTCGACCCATACTATGTGCTCAAACTAGTGGATGTCAGAGACCTAAGTGGTTTGTATTTATATTTGCCTCACTATTAATGGAGTTAGATATATCATGGATTATGATATAAATATTTTTAAACACTTATTTAGTTAGGGTCTCTCTCATACTCTACAATCAAACACACTTTATATCCATACACATAAGTCTGTGTGTTATGAATGCTCAATCAGGCATAGGCAACTCTCTTAAACTTAACTCTACCTTAAAATTTATTTAATACTATACATATTATATACACCACCATGGGGTCACTTTCACATATTTTGTTACCTTAATCATTTAAACTAACTAGGTACTCCAACTAACTAGGTATAACTATATGCATTAAGCCAACTATGTATGTAGAGTTATAGGGTCCCGAGTTAGCTTGTTTTAGTCACTCTTTCATATTGATTTGTCAATAAATAACCTCTATACTTTGTTAATTTTTTTGAGCCCCAACCTCATTGTGTATGTGGCATTTCACTACCAAGGTTGGATATAACCTAACTACATCCCTTTAGGTGGTGATTGGGAGCAATTTTGAAATTTGTGCCTAAACATGACCTTATAAAATATGTTATTGGCCTCTTAATAGTGTCCAAACTTGATTGGGATTCTTCTCTCATGGTTTCATTTGAATTTCATGACATTGTACAAAATTTTGGTCTTACTTTCAAACATAGGATTATAAATGAGGACTAAAACTTATAGGTGCATTACACAATGATTTTAAAGTTATAAATTTACAAACCAAAACCCATTATGAGGTGAAAATGGATTAATGAATTCATTATATAGTATGTCTCTGGGAGACCTCATGTGGACTTGTAATCCCCTCTTAAGACCACCTATTAAGACCTTAAACATCCCCATCTAGTTACTTAACAAGTCAAATGTATTTCGTTGGGAAAACCAAGTATATTGAGTGAGAAAATGAAACTTATGATTCCTAGAAAATATTAAACCATGCTAATAAACCTTAAACTATGCTAAAAATCCTATGAATGCACTTGGAGCTAGTCTATTGGTTTTGGTCTTGAGGACCATAATCAAACTTATTTATTTTGAAATGGGAAATCCTCCACATTCTTACATCACTCTTACCACCTGAAGAAGACATCATTTATAGACTTGAAACCTAAATATGGATTGTCATGAGAACAAATTAAGTCTTTTCTCCTTATTTTACATGGTGGGTGTTGAGAAATCATAAGGAGATTTAACATGATCAAATGGTGACTAGGTGAAGTATGTGAGGAACATGGGGAAGGCATGGTAAATTTACATTGATACTCTTGTGATTTGTTTCTTCATGAAACATAAGAATTCTTGAACATGACCTTAAATTTACCAACCAAAGGAGAATATATGTTGTTTTGACCCTACAAGTTCCATGAGAACATGATAAAATGGGATTAATATACCTAACATACATTTAGATAACCTTATCCATGCTTAATCTATCAAAATGGGCTCAAACATTTCATAAATACAGCTACAACTAAGCTCATGGGGTTTTCAAGGGGCCTAAGACCACTTGGGGGTCTTAGTGATTGTCAGTAAATCTTAGGTCCTTGATATATAAACAAATTACACTAATTACAAACCCATTATGAAATCTAGATATGGCTAAGAGCTTGGGCTCTGACTCCCCTTGTATAGGCCATATCATCCAACTCAAATTGGCCCTTGTGATCTTGCCAAAAGCTCGATGGATATTCCACTACATTTTATACCTTTTTATACATATTTGAGATGTGGATTATTCTCTAAGATGCCTAAAAGGGATCAGAAAAAAATGTTTGACCTCTTCTAAATCTGATATGTCTGTACAAATTTGTATAACTCCTAAAAACATCTATAAAGCATCTTTTTCCACATTTTTTTAGGTTTGAGATCTTGAAAGGCCATTGGAGGACAATAGGAGGGAAATTATAAATTAGATATGTTTTAAAATCAAAGATTATGGATGGAGGGAAGCTTATATGTCTTTTTTCACATGTGTGGGCTCTTTTTTGGTGAATGAAACACATTTGACTTATAAAAATACCTCTTTTCACATATAAAACTACCTCAAAATGATATTATGATGGAAATAAGACCCTTTTGGAGATTTTTAACCCTTGATGATGATTTAATGATGTTTTATGGATCATAATAATATTATTCACATGGTTTAGACACTCTTAGAAGGCAAAATATGCATGATTTCAAATGAAACATCAGTTGAAGAAAATACCTTAACATCTGCTAAAGAACCTTAAATTATGTTAAGGATTTAAACAAGGGTTACCATCCTTCCTCATATTAACCCTTAATATCCTAAATTATACCCCATTTTAAAGGTTTTTCACATGCTCAAATGGACATATGATTGGCTATGGACTACAGTATCATAGATCACCTTATCATGCATGGTTTTTGATCATAATGACCATATCAAGGCTTGTTATATACCCCTAGACATCATAAACATAAATTTAATTCTTGACTTAGTTAACATAGGGTGAAAGGGTGATTACCACATCACCTCATGATATAAAATCATTACATTAACCTACTACCTATGGTACCAAAGACAAATGACCCTCTCTTAGACTACTATGGCATCACAAGGACTCATGAAGATGACCAAGGACAATATCAAGTTTTTTGAGAAAGGGTTATTTCTTTTGAGTGTAGGGAGAGAAATATATCAACACTTCCCATAACAAAAAATCATCATAATTATGAAATTGTACTTCACACACCCAAAAAAAGGCATAGTAAGTAGTTTTTAGAATTTCCAAAGGTACTACTTGACCCAACCTAGAGCTTAAAAAATAAACTTTTGAGTTCACAGAAGCTTTCTCTTCCTTCATCTAGACTACAATATTAGACCTTTTTAATTTCTTAAAATCCTTTCATTCACCCCATAAATGGGATTGGATCATTATTTCTATAAGTATTAAGACTAGTAACACCAACAGGGCTTGTTTGAAATTATCAATACCCATATGGTTGAGATATCATAAGACTAAGGAACTTCACTATATGATTGTCCATATTCCACACAAGATCAATGTGTCCTCTACTATGATGGGGATACATGCCACCTAAGCATTAGGGTAGGATTTATTATCATTTATCCTAAGGTAAAAATCATGACTTTTGGTTTCAAGTTAGACTTTGAATGTATGAACAATGGATCTAAATATGAATCCTTATTTATTGTCATGATCATTACAAAATATTTAAGAGTTTAAAAATTAAGGATCTAAGGAAACTCACATTTTGGTTCTAAACCATGTTTCTAAGGTCTATCAAATGAATGTTGAGCCTATTTAATTATACTAATCTATTATATGTGAGATTTATAAATAATTAGACTTCATTTCTTTAGAAGTAATCCCTAGGTAAAATAAATAGCTTAGGGACTAATTAATTCTTTGACTTCAAATTTTGACCCTCATCTAGATATATTGGATTCTAATTTCATAATTTTAACTAGGACATAACCTCTTATGTATAAATATCTTAATGATCAAATCATCACACATATCCAAAAAAATTATGATATGTTAGTTCTTGACTTAGCTGAGAATGATGAGGCTATTATTGAGTTATTATGATCTTACGATGATATCGTATAATTACAACATAAGAGGGGATTCACCCTCACTTTTTATCCCATATTTTCCCTCTAGGGTGAATATTTTGATTCTTACTACTAGATTAAGGATTACTTGTCCTCTACTGATGAACACAACATTTTTAATATACAGGATGAAAATATTGATCTTCCTCTAACCCCTAATATGATTGAATTTGGAAATTCCTCCCTCATTTAATAAACTATTGACATTAACATTATGACTAAGGAGAGTCCCAAACTTCTTAATCTTGGGTCTCCACTCTCTATGAAATAATTAGAATGCCACAGATATCTCCTCACGAAGATCTCAAAATCTTTCACTTTCTCTTACATTGATATTGTAGGCATCAAAATCGACATGGTTATCCACAATATAGTTAAAATTCCTAACACAAAACCGTTCAAGTAAAATATCAAGACTATTAATCCTAGGTCACATTCAATTGTAAAAGAGGAGGTTATCAAACTTTTAAAAGCTAGATTTATTAATCTAGTGGACTATTCTAAGTGGATGTCCAACATTGTCCCCATTCTCAATAATAATGGTAAAATTAGGATATACATATACTTTTGAGATATCAACAAAGCCTGTCCAAAAGGTGTCTTCCCTCTCCCATAAATTGACTTCATTTTTATCACTCATGAATGGTTTCTTAGGATATAGTCAAATCCACATTTTTTATGAGGATCAAAGAAAGACCTTTTTTACTATGTCATGGGGGGCCTTTTGTTATGTCATGATAAAATTCAATATCAAAATATATTGGAGGTACGTTTATATGATCTTTTAAGGGAATTGAGATAATTAATAGATAATTTAGATGTGTTACACACCATCCTAACATGCCTAATCAAATATGGTGTTACTCTTAACCCTAAACATGTGTGTTTGGAGTCATTGGAAAAAAAAATTGGTATATCATCTCCCATAATGGGATTTATATTGACCCTACCAAGATTTGATAAATATTATAAATGCTCCTATGCATAAATAAATCAAGCATTAGAACATTCCTAGGTAAGTTGGGAGCCATTTGATGGTCATTCTTGATCTTGATTACACTATTCATCTTACCAATAACCTAATTAAAAATACAATTTGATTAAATTAGAGAGATTATTTTAAGGAGGTGTTTGAAGTTGTAAATCAATTCATTATGTCTTCCCCATACTCATAGCACCTAATCCAAATAATACCTTGATACTTTACATTAGAGAAACTGAGGTGTCCCATGCCTACATGTTGTCTTAATAAATGGTACCTTGATATTTTAGTAGTTACATCCTTATATATTATAAAATGTGATACACTCAATCAAAAAAGGAATTTATAGTTATAGTGTTTATCACCAAATAGTTTCAAAAGTATATGCTCAATTAAGAAACAAGAGTTATCATGAGGTCTCAAGCCCTACATAATTTTCTAACCAAACCAACTCTCTTTAGGAATCCTAAGCCCTTAATCACACTCTTAAGTGAGTTTTATTTAATTTACATCAACAAAAAATACATTAAGGGATATATCATTGTTGATTGGTTGGCTAATTTTCCCTTAGAAGTTAATGACCTTATCAATACCAATTTTCCTGATGAATTGATCTACTACATAGAAAAACCTATTATTAGTTATTCTCCTTTGTACACAAATATCATCAATTACGTAATCAACCATACTTACCTTAAAGGTTAAAATTCATAATATAAAATATGACTTCATATTCATCACATCCAAGTATGTTATTATAGACATGGTCCTTTATTACAAAGCCTTTGATGGCATGTTACTCAGGTGTGTTGATCATGAGGAGTCAAAAAGGGTCCCATTTCATTATAATAATGGTGTTTATAGTTTTAAATTCAATGGCCATGTGAATACTCAATAAATCCATAGGATGGGATATTTATATACCACTTTAGACCATAACACCACTGAGTATATGTATAAAATAAAATAATGTTAACATTTTTTATCAGAAGATACATATTCCCATTAGGGTGTTAAAACCCATAGTCACTCCATGGCCCTTCTCCATGTGGGATTTATATTTAGTAGGTAATATATCCCATAA